>JBBBDQ010000611.1:1017500-1140000 GCA_037127315.1 Ascarosepion bandense | reverse complement strand
CCTTTTAATAAATTTCTATTTTAACATACAAAATGTATATTTTTATTCTTATGCTATTCCACACAATTCCACACATTCTAACCTGTCAACAACCAACCTTCTGATGAAAACCTGATAATTCTGATGATGATAATTCTGAATAAAACTTGTAAGCTGTAGGAAGTTTGGTTATGTCTGACACAAGGCCGAATCATCTCAGAAGTATAGACAAATAAGAAAAGGATTGAAACTTTCTGAACCAAGTTCAGGTATGCTTATTAAAGTTATTTAAAGACTTAAAGTCAGAAAATAAAATCTTATTTTATAAGGTTTATTGAAGAAAACTAATTTCTTCAGAATACTTTATCAATTTCTGAGGGCCTACTATAACCATATCTAAATCTGAGAAATTTTTAAAATTAATGTTTCTATATAAACAATTCATATGATTAAGAATCATTTTTCCTTTTCCTTTTAGCAATAGATCTTATTGTTCTTATAAATTGTAAAATAAGTGAAAACCTTAAAAATGATCCCCAATTATTACACAACCAATAATGCATTCATTAGAATCCTCCCACAGATAATAATTTTATTCTTGAAGCAAAATGTTTGTAAAATAGTAGCTTCTTCTTACTTGTAATCAATTACTGCAATCCATTTCCTTAAGTCAGATGCTACACTGTAAAAACATGTCTCCTGTTTACTGCAGCAGACACTCTTCTGCCCATTTTTATATTCTCAGTGACAGCCAAAATTTACATATGTAAAAAGAGACACTCCAATTCCAGGATCTATCCTTTTTAAATGTGTGACCGGTGAAGTGACCATTTTTTTGTTCTGCCCATTTTTATATTCTCAGTGACAGCCAAAATTTACTTATGTAAAAAGAGACTCTCCAATTCCAGGATCTATCCTTTTTAAATGTGTGACCGGTGAAGTGACCATTTTTTTGTTTTTGGGACGGTTTACATGTGAGACACATTTAAATTGGTATTTTCTATAGTGTTACATTGACCATTACAAAAAAATGCATGCAACTCTGGGCCTGTTTGCCCTCTGCAGTAGTTCACTACACTCTCCTCTGATCTCATGATCAGAGCAAATGCAACCATGGGAGGCATCTTTTACTCTTCAGAGGGGTGAGTAATATAATCTTGGTTTTCAAATTAATAAACAAATCATTGAGTTCACCTGCATCATGCTCTGTGCTGCTGGTATAAGGGGAATTATCTGGCAAGGTCAATTTTTAGTCAACTAACAGCTCACTTTCTGTTGAATCACCTCCATGTTCAGATAAAGAGTATGAGCCCCAAAAGGAATGCAAGGGAATTTCATCAATCTGCACTGATTGTGAACTGTTAATCTTGGTTATATAGCCTGTACACCTCCCTTCCTCGAGTATTCCATAATTCAGTCAGAGACGTTGGCATTATATCAATGCCCTCATATGCAGATGTGTTACTTATGTAGCACATCAGCCAGCACTAAGGTGAGAGAGGCTCTTAGGTGCAATGTTATACCTGTCTCTGACATAGAGCACTTCTTTCTAGCCACAACGGTTGTAATGTTTTTGTAACTGCACATCCTAGTCACAGAAATTTTCTGAAGTGTCCACAGGTGAAAGCCGTATCATTGTCAGTTAAGATTTTGGTCAATGGACCTCACCCAAAAACAGATTTATGTTAACTGATTACTAACACTGGTGGAATCTTGTTGATGAAGCAGTCACCATATTGCAACTCAAGACGGATCACAATCAATGAGTGTTAGAAAGTGTCTACTGCCACAGTGTGTGATATCTATCACTAACCTGCTCCAGTTGTTTTTCACTCTCAGCTTTCTTTTCTGCTAATGTACTGGTGCTGGGTTAATAAATTCAAAAGCTTCCCAGTTTTTGACAACTGACTTTTGTTGATACTGGAGGGTTGACAGACCTGGCAAAATACAATGTCCTTTTCACACTGTATACTCACTTTATTGGTGGATGTTGACCACTTGACTCTCTTTTAACTTTCTTTGTGACATACCCTAGTTTTACAGGATTGGCTTCTTTTTTTGTTTGTTCTCCTGGACCACTTTTATCATAGAATTAGGTCCCAAAGTGAACCAAGCTCACTTTCAGGATATGGCAGAAGCCATTCATTGTCTAGCCACAACTACAGTTCTTTTTCATAATCATCCTCTACAGCTTCAGGTACAATGTACTCTGTTTTTCAGTCTTTTAAATGTTTGACCACTGAGCCATTTCCATGAGGCTGTCTAAACCTTCTTCTGATGATCAAGTTGCACACTAAAATTGGGTCTGTCAATTGAAATGGTGGTGTACTGGGGTGTATCTCCTTCAGGGAAGCACACTTTTCCTAATTTAGTTATGCACATTCCCACAAGCTCCCAGATCATATTGATCCCCAGAAGCAAATCAAACTCAAGCAATGTTCCATCTACAACCAGGACTTTAATTTTCAATAAGCAAGCATGGCCAATATCCCATTTGACTGTGCTATATGCATGGCACGTTAGCAATTTTCCATCAGATGTCAATACCTTCACTTCCTGACATTGCCAAATGTAGCATAGAAATCTGCTCACTAGTGTCTGTGAGCAGTTAGAATTTACAAGGGATATACACATCTGTTCATCTATGAGCACTTTGATGACTGATAATGCATCCTTCTTTAATTTTTTGGAAGAAAACTTGAGCTGACATCTTCTCCCCTGATTCATTTCCCTGGCACACAAACAAAATGTCCAACCTTGCTGTACCAAAAGCTTTACGGCATGATCTGCACAACTAGTCATCTGCCCCCTTCAGGCATCTTTGTTTAAAGTCTTTAGTAAAGTGGTTGGGACCAGAGAACCTTAAACACATTATACCATCCTTGCACATGACAGAAGAAGGTTTCTCAGCATGTGTTCATTGAATGGATGTGGCAACTGGCTCTAAGTTTTTGGTCATTGGTCATAATGGCTATTGTCCAGGTTAAAAGTTGCTCCAAGGTCCATGAACACTAAATTGGTGGCAATGCTACTTAATTCAGGGATCAATCAGATACCAAATGCCTTTTTCACCATCACATACAAAAATTAAGAACCACTAAAATAACTTATAGTGAAAAGTTTGTAAAATTGCTCAAGCACATTTTAAGTAAAATATTACAGAACATCCAGTATGAAGAGTCTAACCTTTAAATGAAGATGATACAAAAATGCAACAATTATTGCTTCTCCCTCTACCTAACTAAGTACAAGAATTTGCTACTTCATTATATTTGTAATCATTAGAATAAATGAAAATGTTGATGTATTTGTCTAATAAATTTTAATTGTAATATCATAGGTTATATAAAATGCTAGTATATTATAATCAATCAGTTATAAATTTGCCATTATATATTTAAATCTCAAATTCCCACAAAAAGGATTGATTTCATTTGGCTTTTGAAGTCAGAATTATTCTTCTACATGAGTAATAAACTTCATCTTAATTCAGAAGTTGAATAAAACCTCAAACTTTCTAAATAACAATGTTTTCTGCCATTAAAATAGATATTGACAAAAAGAAAAAAAAGGTTTTCTCATTCTCACGTATCCCATGAAAAAAGGACAAAAATAAAATAAAACGGTCATGAAAATATCATAGACACTAACCAGTTCAGTGTGAAGAGAATATTTTCACAGACTTCATCACAGTTTGGAAAATCAGGACTTTGTTTTTCTAACACTCTTCTTACCTTGCTTAAAGCTGTTTAAATGTTTAAAGTGGTATATTGATGGTTGGAACCTTGGTTTTCTGTTTTTATATTGCACCATTAGTCATACTGAATGGCCAACTCACAAAGCTGTTTTGAGTAACCTCAAAAGAAACTGCTTTAATGGTTTTTTTTCAGTATAGACAAATCAGTAAAGTTTATATCGTATAAGCAGATGGTCAAAAAATACAAATTAAAATATGAATTTAAAATTCATTATTGTCAATTTCTAACACAAATGCAATCAATAATTTTGTAGAATGATATATAGTTATTATGTGAAAAATAATATATATATATATAGGAATAAAGACAAAAGGAAAATTTGTCTTTACTGATGCTTTTCATCCTCTGATGGAATTTTCTCAAGGCAAATGTAAAAATTTTATTTTGCAGCACACATTTATAAACAAAAGTAAAATTTTGTTCAACCATGCACACAAAAAGGGTCTAATGTATAACAATTTATGAAATTCATCAGTCATACATAGAAATACATTCAACCATTACTTGGATCTAAAGAATGCCACACTTATTAAAAGAGAAAGCAACTTTTAAAATTTTTGGAGTGTTGTTATTGAATCTCTTCAAAATATAAATATGTACCTCAGATTTTTAAAAAATTAACGACATCTTTTACTCACATTTGTTTATTGGATATTAAATTATGTTACTTAGCATCTTCTATAATTTACTTAAACTTTTCAGTAACTCTGATGAATATTTATGAGTTTTTCTTAAACTTAAAAATTTTGAAAAAGTAACATTTTTACTTATAAATTTTTGTTGCAAAATAAAAGCCTTGATAAATGCCATCAGAGAATGAAATGTATTGTCTAATATAAGATTTCCTTTTGTCTTTATTCATATTGTCCTTTTACACTACACTACTTTTTAGTTAATATGAGAATTTATTATATAATTAAAATACTAAAATTTTGGAAACTTCAAACGTAGAAAATTATATTCTATTTTTGTAAATACTTTATTCATTTTCAAGAGCAGCCTCTAATATATACAATAGCATTTCACCCATTGTGCTCTGCAGCCTTCTTCAGGTGTTTGTTGATCCAGACAACATTCAGGGAATCTTGAACTGAACCCCTTAGTTATCGGGAGGTTTTGAGGAGCATGAAACCAGCTATTAATTGCTGGTGCTCCCAGATCTACCCTGACCCAAGGTAGTAGCACCTGTATGTTAGGGCCTCAGCTATGGGCAAATAGTTAGCCCACCAAACTGGGGTCAAAATACTATGAAAGTATAAAAATAAATTTTTATACTAAAAATACCAGCAATACATTTGACTCAACAAAAAACCCTCTTTACAAAAAAACACATCAATGAAACCTTATCTACAAATAGATTTCTTACAAAGAATACATACTCTATTCATACGAACCTATCCTAAAAATCTTGTCAGCATTAAATAACCCATTGACTAAACCAAACCAATAAGTAACTATTTTCTTTTTCAAGGAATTATTTTCTACACACAAATTCTTTCATAAAAAAGCTTGTGCATGTGTGTGTAATAATATATAAAGCAAAGATCATAAAAATATAAATAACTTTAAATTCTAAACGAATAATTACATTGTTTGTAATTCGGTATATTTACAAGGAAGTAGTGCTTCACATCAAAGGAAGTGTGGGCATAGAAATCAATTGATGGTATGAAAAATGAGTGAAACTGCCAATCACATTGCAGTGTTGATTTCTATACTAACACACTTTATTTGCATAGACATTATATACAAAAAGTGATTTTATCTGCTGCATTTTAAATGTAAATGTCTACTTAGTTTAATTCTAAATATGTCAAACAAACCTCTAAGAGGTATCTAGACTTGTATGTTTCTTAATTTAGAGAGAGAGAGAGACTTACACAATAATATCTTCACTCACCCTATCTTCTGTAGTAATTATAAGAAAAAGTCAAGATGGCTGATAATAGAAGAAGATGCAGGGAAATTTGAGTTCATGAGTCTTCAAAGAATTGACATAAATTTACAAGTTCTGATGAACTGAAATTATTGCATCATTTTCATTTAATTTTCACTCTTTCTCATATATAAAGTGAAGTGAAGTGGGTCCCCAGATGAATTAAACTTACAAATTACCAAGGATACTACTATATATATATATATATATATATATATATATATATATATATATATGAGAAAGAAAGCCTGTATATATACACATTTATAATCATATCTGACTTACATATACATATGTGTGTGCATGTGTGTGTGTGTGTGTGAACATACACATGCTGGTATGTAAACATTATCACAGGTATTGTCAGATCAACATATGTTACAAATGCAAAATAAAAATGAATTTGTTTACAAACTGTTTACACCTAATTTGTAAAAACAATATTTTCGCCTGTTTTACACATTTATTCTGTTTTATCCCCATCTAACAAATATTATCTTCAGAGTCTCATTGTGTATATGTGTGTTCAAAATTTGGAATGAAATATAAATACTGTATTAAGAAAGAATAATCTTACCATGATTTCTTGCTAACAGCTTTTCGTGGCAACGTGCTATAATGTGTAGCAGCTTGAAATGAAGTCCTGACTTTGGGTAGATCTGCAGGCATAGTTTTTTTATGTGAAGGGATTTGAAAAAGAAAAATGGGCACTGATTACAGAAATTTCTAAGATGACAGACTGGCAGAACTACAACAGTAATTCTTTAAGATAGGAAGATAGATTTTCTGTAGGTAGTGACGACTGACCAGTTACTTTGGAAATAGAAAACAGTAAGAAGACTCGTACTCAAGAAGTAGTTGGTTATGTTTTACAAAAACAAAAATAAATAAAAATGGGTAGGAAAAAAGAATCAGGTAAGCTGTTACACATATAAAAAAATGTAGAATAGGCCAATTTAGCTTCAGTTCCAGACAGATTTTGATATGCAAGCATGGAAAGATATTTTGAGTTGGATTTTGATTTTGTTTCACTTTTTTTTTCTTTTTCTTTTTTGGAATACAAGAATGAAAAAAAAATTAAATTCCAAGTTTTCCACAGTTATTTCTCTTGTAGTGTTTCCCCTCCCCAAAAGAAACAAAAGTTCTTTCACTCAGTGACAGTACAACAGCATAAGCTGATCTCCATGGACTCAACTAGAAGAATTACTTCCAAGATCCTATGTGTTAGATGTGATACTGCTAGTTTGTGCGTAAGCTTACTTGCTTGCTTCACTGTTAGAATGTATATAGTTCCATCAGCCAGCAGACTAGGGTAGGGAATGTTGTCAGCCTCCTCTAGCACACACAAGTACGTCTGAAGAGATCAGAGACAGCAGCATCATTAGTCTTCACATCTACATTCTCTTCCTTCCAAATCCTTGCAAATGAAAAAGGGGTTCAGCAGGTTATAAATAGAAAGACCCAGTTAGTCTCTCAGTTTTCTATGTTATGCTGATAAGTTGAAATACAATCCAGCTGGTCCAAATGAAAGGTTTTCTATCATTCTTTATAGTTTCTTTGCATAGCAAAATATAAGTCAGTAAACAAGATTAGAATTTTTGTTTACCTTCTTATCCCAATTCAAGGAATAGAGAAATTAATCAAATCCTTTTTTTTTCTTCTTTACTTTTCCAGGTATAATAGGAAAGGTACTCTTTTATTTCCTTTTTACAAAAAATAATCAACAGGCTATGAGGGTGCATCATATGACTGGTATATTGTTTTAAACTGAATTTTGATTTGACATTTTCACTGTGTAATAATATCTGATCTATGTCATTAATATTCACCAATGAATTTAAGTGCATTAACAAAGAAAGAGATTATGTTAAATAAATCTCTTAGGTAAAATGCTTTTTCATGTGTTAGATCTTACTTTTTTTCACCTCACATATATATACAAAGCTCAAATGGATGCCTGTTAGTTATCAATCTTGTCTCAAAAGCTATTGCTAATGAGTTTGAGTATTATACTATTGAAGCTCTGTGTTAGCTGAGACTAACCTCAGAATATCTATACAAAACCTCCCACTTTCAAGAAAGCCGTTAATTTTATTTTATCTGGCTTTTTATAAAACTTTAAAAGTTCTGTGGCCTTTTAATCATTAAAAAAATTAATAACTTTTCAGAGATTGTAAATAATAAGAAAAGAAAAAACAAATAATCCTTGTTTTAATCTGTAAAAATTAAAAGTAATGCAACCAATCTATTTTATGATTTAAGATTTCCTATATGTGGATGAGGGAAATATCTAGATAATACACTTGTAAATTGTACAAATCAATCCAAACACTTTTGGAGGCAGTTTTTTACTGATTATCAACACTGATCAGTCTTTTTTTTATTTTGCAATCTCAAAAAGATACCAAGTGCTGACAAAATTAATAAAGAATATCTGTAATATAAAACAAAATATAAAACAGTAAAACTTAATCTCTCTCTCATTTTTTTAGCAAATCCAAGATTTTATTGATTGCCTTGTACCAAGGGTAATTTTTTTGGTTGATTAAAAGAAAATTAACAGGAGTCTAATACTGATTCTGTCAACTTTTTGCAGTTGGGCTGTTGGCAAAATTAGATTTTTTTTATTTAATTTTCAATCTCACAAGTGTATTATTTTTTGTTGTTGTTCAAAAGGGAATTGAATAGAAAAAGGAAGTTGATAGTAGCATTATAAATGAGAGTTTTTTAATAACCAAACTTTCTACATGTAAGCATACTTTAACAACATTGAATAAAAAGAAATAAAATGATTACTCACATACATAAAAGTTTCATCATTTTTCAATCAAATCTTCATTATTTTTATTCTCCATCAAATTCTTAGCTAAGATCACTTATGTGCAAATACACTTGGGGAAAGTATTAATATGGTGCTTCTCCCTCCAGCTATAGGTTAAAAAGCAGAACAAATTGGGTTCTGTAGCCTTGATTGGCAACCAATCTACCACAGAAAGTAATGGCAATCTACTGTGGGGAAATCTTCTACCCAGTTAGTCATGTTTCTTTTGAGATATAATCACCCAAGCATGTATCACAAACAGCACTTAACTGACTGATTTAAAATATCATAACAAAAGAAGAAGGAAAAATTTTGAAAAGTAAATAGCATCTGAGTTTAAGCTCAAGTAGAAAAGCAAAGCTTCAAAAATTGAATGATCTGAGATACTATTTCAAAAGCTATAGACTTGTTACATTCAACATCAAAATAAATCCAGAGAAGAAAATCTGATTTTCATCTAAATAACTTCACTTCCTTGAAAGTCATTACTGCATGTCCAGTTCTTATGTATATAAATAAAGTATGTATGTTAATCTTGCAGATTCCCCTGTGGAGTATAGCACCACAGACTCAAGTTAGGTCTTGTGGGTGTGGTTTTTATAGCAGAAAGGTTTTTTTTGTCAAGTGGTTCTGCTAGCCCCATGCCCAACCAGTGTAGGGTAAGATAATCTAATGCAGCTCATTTCTCTTGTGAATAGTTTGTTTTTCTTCTAGACTGGTTGCCAACCAAGGCTATTTAGTTCAGTCTTTCCTAACCTATATCCTGGGGAAGAAGAGAGGAATTTGTGTTTTCAAAGTGAATGCAATAGCTTCAGCTGGAATTTAAACTAAACAGCTGTGACCAAAAAAATATCAGTTATTTCATTTTCTCCTGTTGCTTTGCTGTCTCTTAATTTCTTAGTCCTCACTTTAATGCTTTTATTCAGACATCCATGAAATCAGGTATTTTCTAATGATAAAGTGTTTTCTCTCAGCAATGTTATTGGTGTGAAGTCCTAAGTCCTTCAATTTCTGACTCAATGCTCATGAGTAGTAGTTTTTATCCTCCTAATTGAAGTAGTTATATAACCTGGGCATTCTGACTATATTAATTGATTATTCTACATATCACTAGAAGGAGAAAAGAAACTTAACAGAAGAAAAAATAAACTTCAATTTACCAAAAGTTATATTTTCCCTTTATAACTTCAAAGTTTAAACCTTAAAAAGTTACAGCAACCGTTGCATTTAATTACATTAATTTTCTAAGCTCAAACAAAGCTCAACAAAGTAACACGAGTTTATTCAATAACTATAGAAAAAAGTCATTATAAGTTTTCATTGTTGTAAAATTTAGTACTAATTTAAGATGAACAGGCAAAAGTTGCAGAATTTTTAACAACAACACCCTGACTAATATATCTGTTCAATACATATAAATGTTGAAGTACAGTAGATAGGATAGCAGCTCAGATTGAAGAATTAGGGAGGTGAGTTTGCATTTCAGTCAAGTTTATTCCATTTACTTACATGTTAATATCCTTAAGAAAGGTATGAATCTATTTTTCTCTCCAACTAAGCCTCGAGTGGAAACTGGTTTAGGAGAAGGAAAACTGAATTCAGAACCAACCTGAAGAGGGTTGGGCTTTGTCAGGCTATCTTGCCCAGGAAACAACACTACTCTTGCAATACATGTGGCATCTCTATGACCCTAATTGATTAGAGGTCAGGTCTTGTGATCATGATACCTATATATATATATGTGTGTGTGTGTGTGTGTGTGTGTGATAGCAATATAAAACATTTTTATAAAGTTTCTAAAATTCTCAGTACCTCTCATTTGTATGCATATATTGTTATACCAACCAACATAAATTTAATCCAATGAAGTCCTGGAATATGAAACATCACAAAGTTTTCTGCAATTGAAAAGTTGAAATATATTTAGTTCTTATTCATTTGCCATCATGATAATTTAGACTAATGAAAACACTTGATTATATAAACAGACAATTATTAGACTCTTGCCAGCACAGAATTTTTTTAAAATTTATTTCAAATAACCTTTCTGTATGTCTTCAAGTGATATGGGACAGAGATACTCTGACCCCCACCCCCACCAGCATGCTTTAGATAGTGTATAAAAGAGAAAAAGAAAAAAGAGAGGAAAGAGAGAACAGTGAAAGAAAATAGGGAACTAAAAAGAGAAAAATATGTATTCAAAAGTTACAAGAAAGGGTATTAATAAAATTGAAAAAAATAGTGGGTTAGATAGCTGAGAATTTCTCATCAGTATCAACAATGAATTCAAATAAAACCCAGAAATTCAATGTTAATTTTCAAAGTAGACAGGTTGTCCCCACCGGGAAAAATTAGCACAATTTTTCTACCCCCATTTCTTCTAATTAGTTTTTTTCCATATTCAGTGAAGATTAATAAGCAACAAAGTAACCAAGAGAGATAATAAGTTTTAAAAAGTGAGAGAAAGAAAGACAAAAAGCAAAGAGAGAAAGATAGAAACAAAAATAAAGAGAAAGAGAAGAGGATGAAAAATGGAATAAATAAAGAGGGAAAATACTGTGTGTCTGTGTATACATATATATATATATATATATATATATATATATATATATATAATAAATCACATTAAGTAATTTAGAATATGACATATGAGTAATTAGTTCTTGTTTTCTTCAAATTAGAAAATTAATAATCTGAGAAAAGTACACTTACTGAAGCCTTTAAAAGTTTTTTATAGAAAATAAATTTACTTATTATTCCTTCTAAAAGGTATTTTTAATACTGAAGTTCACACAAAATAAGGCTCAAGAAACACTCAAGTTATTGTTAAAATGGTTATGATGACTGAAGTGTGATATGAGTGAACGAGAAGGTGGTAGGAAGTAAAATTTATGAAGATAAGGAGGATACATAATGACTGACCTTTGACTTGAAGAGGTTAAGTTTATAATTGTTGTATTGTGTTGTTCTACAACTAATGTCTCACATCTTATATTTATGAATTATATCAATTTTACCTTCAATCAACAGTAATTCAATCAATTCATCCTCAATGGTCAAATTTCTCAATTTTACAATATCTACTAGCTTCTCTTAATCTGTGAAGAGATTTCCTCATTAATCCATACTTGAATCAGCACCACATTGCTACAAATAGAACTAGGCTTAAGGACAAAGAACTTTCCATGCAGCAGGCAAACCATGATGTCTTCAATAAACTTGCACAACTGGCTTATGGCCCTTCAGGAGATTAAGGTGTGCTCCAGGGTTTCTACTGATTGGCTGCAGCAAGTGAAGTTTGGAGATTTTTCCAACCACATCAAACAAAGTCTCTTCCCAATCTGGAAGGCCCTTCAACATCAGCCAGGTGAGTGATAGCTCATTGTTAGTTAGGCATTTCAACCTGATCGCCCAAGGAAATATGGTATAAATCTTCTACTTTGTTTGGGGGCTTCAGGGGACTGAAGCCCTACTGTCTAGTGCTCCCCTCTGCCCTTATCAATGACCACCCATTCTCTTTATTCCTGCTGCACTACGACACAAGCATAGGAAATGATTTGTAAGAGATTTTGGGATGATATCCAACCAGGGGTTTGCCTGCACCAGTTTAAAGCCACTTCAAGTCAGGTGGATTTAACAGATTCAGCCAGAGGAGAATTTTGTTGAATTGAAGCCAGAACTCCCAAGGTCTTCTTCTATGGGAAAGAAGAAAAAATATAACCAGTCCTTCCATACTTCCAGCAAGTTTGTTTGTGGTTAGTTACAATAAGCAGCATATTATAGCCTGCAGCATCAAGATAGTTGGGGATGGAGAGGAAGGCTTCATAATCAAGTCTTATAGTGCTATCCTCCATTCAAGTTTTCAAGGGAAGTACACAATATCTCTTTGTAATCCTCAAAGTAGGCCATTAAATGCTTCCTCAACACTGAAGAGAGACCTTGAATACTGCCACAATGGTCTTTTACCTGTTTTAGTATTTGGTATAGATGATTAAATCCTAATGTGCCAAATTTTGTTGGCCATTATTGAATTTTTTTTCTTTTTCTTTTGATCTAGCTAAGCACAAAAATGATTTTGTATAAGCAAAAATAAACTCAAAACAAACTAATATGGAAACAATCAAAATAAAATTAATGAAAAGAAAATAGCCAAAAAAAAAAAAAAAATTTAAATGCTGATAATACCAAACAAAGAAAAAACAACTGGCATGAAAAATCTAGTGTGAACTAGAAATCAGACTAAACAACAACAAAAAAAACAACTTTGAAAGATTCTAAATAAAATGAATAATAACATTAATAATTTCAAAGATAAAAATAGAACAAATAGCAAAAATTAAAAACAGAAAATGCTTATAAAAAGAACTTCATGAAAAAAATAAAGCTTTACCCTAAAATGTAAACTTTAGGACTAAAAAAATAGAAACAAAAAAGTCTGAATAAAACTAAAAAGAAGTGTTTAAACAAAATAACTGTTGTCTGGTGTAACTAAAAGTTTTACTAAACAGAAAAAGAATTGTCTGACAGCCAAGAAATGTTGGGGGGGTGGGTAATAAAAATTGAAAATAAAAACAAAAACTGAAAATCAGATAAACATAATTTCCTAAAAACCTTAAAACAGATAAAATGATGACAAAAACTTAACAAAAATCTCCTTTGCAAATTGTTTGGTGTTATTTAAGTTTGACTGGTGTTTGATGAAAAGTGGTCTGTTACTAGTCAACCATTAGAAAAAAGATGACTAAATATCAACTCATCAGCTTCTCACAATAGTCACACTTATCAGTCAACTTCAATATTTATTGTACTAATGTACAAATTTGGCAGAAGGCCTAAAATGGTCTTAATTTGTCTTAAAGTTAGCTAGCCATAATTGCTGACCATAGCATGCCACAATAATCCTTGCACCAAAATGCCACATTTTTACTTACCATTCTTACGACATCCACCATAATACCTGAGAGACTCTATGGAGTCCTAATTAAAATCCCATATGTACAAATTTTCTGTGGAGGGCAGGGAAAACATTTAAACATTTTCCCAGTGAATATATACAATAAAAAGAAATGATATATACAAGAAGCAAAACAAAATCAAGTTAGTAATAATACCTCCCTCAATCCTTAAAATGTGGCATAAACATCAGTTGAGTGGACCAAAATTAATGCAGGACTTGAAAAATAATCCAACACTCATTCACTCCAAAACACTCAATCACTCACATATCTAAACACAAAACAAAACAAAAATCACACTTGAAAGGACGAAAGGCATCACGCATCCACCAGAGAACTGACATTTCTGGTCACCTAACTCAGGAAAGGATGGGGAATTAAACTAAAGAAAATGGGGACAAAAAGAAAAAGAGGCCAATGAATACACATTCCCTAGTTAAGTTAACTTGACAGGAAAAAATAAAAAACAAAAGAAGCTTAAACTAACCTATTTTAGGTGGGCATGCCCATGTTCCTTCCAGGAAACAATATCCTGATGCTTAACCAGCATCAAACAGCCACTCTAGGTCAGCACCTTTTACTTAGCAAATAAGCACAAGACTCACCTACCTTTTGCCAAATTCTGATGGAGAGAGTTGTCTCCTTTCCATCCTGATCTTGACTTTAAGTTGATGCTACAAGATCAGTAGGGAAGAAGTAAACCTCTCATCTCTATAAACTTACTTCTGCTGTCTAAATCACAACTCGCATAACACCAAGTAAACAAAAGAACAAATAGTGCAGAGTCTTAACCAGTGACAGTACAGCATTGCTACAAACAGAACTTGCCTAATAGATGAACTTTTCACACACCATACAAACTTTGTTGTTTTCAACAAATTTGCATAACAGGGTAACAACATTGCAGTGAAGGAAACCATGATCAGTGCTTTCCGCTAACAGCCCACAATGAACGCAGATTGGAAATCTGTATAAGCTCACTGCACAAAGTTTCTTGCCTACCCAGAGTGCCTTTTGAATCAGCAGCCAGGTGAGTGATGCTTCATCATTAATGAGACATTTTAAACTTGGGCTTCCAAGGCCATATTGAGCGGGCTTCCTGCTTTGTCAGACTGAGTTTGCCTATCAGATCATTCTGTGTGACTCCTCTAACTAACATGCAATAAATATAACACCTTACAGAACAATGCCTGGATGTCAGTGAGACCAAACATTGCCTGCAAGAGAAACACGAGAGCAAATCGACATTCATGATATGAGCACTCGCCTCAAAGTGCATGGCAAGCAAATGCCCACTTTTCAAGGATGGAAAGCTTTTATGGATGTCATCCTTCCATAATCCACCATTCGCATTCAATTGCAAGCACATCTAGTTGAGGAAAGCAATGCAAAGCATATGTTGATGAATCTCAACACTGGGTATACCTAGATTACCCTCGGAAGGGTAAAGGCAACAGATCTCTTGACCTACCTTGGGAGCCTTGCCTCACTTCCCATAGGAAGAAGAACAAGAGCTGTACAAAGTTCAATTGAGGGGCACACAGAATTGGAAGTACAGAAAATTGGGCAGATGTGCAAAGCTAGTCTGCTGGTTCCGTCCTCCTCTTCAAGAAAAGTCTCCTCCAAGTCCACAGCCAAACTGCAAACTTGGCCATCCCCTGAACCTCTGGCCAATTCATTTGCAACAGGAGATCAGTTTCAAACCAAGTGCTGAGTATCTTGACCAACCCATTCATCTCAAGGATGAGAAACTCCCTTCATTGCACCCATTCATAAGCCAGCAGACTTATTGCAGTTGATCTTGGCCCTTGTCACCATCTCATAAACTGATCTCTTTGTCAACTTCATCAATCTCTGCTCTGCTTGACATAAGATCCAAAACATTGTCAGCTTAGACAGAGTACCTGACCAAGATGTTAGCACCAGATAGGGAAATTCCATGTAGGTCTGGATTCATGTTCAACTTGCAAAGGAAACGCTCCAATGCAAGAATGTAAAGCAAAGGCAAAAGCAGACAACCTTGACAAAAGAAGTGAGACAATATGAAAGACTTTGATCACCCCCTACTCACTTCCATTAGTGCCCTGGAAAACACATACAGCAGTTGAATCCAAGTACAAAAGTATGTCTCAAAACCAGTAACAGAAAGGACAGACTCCAGAAATCAATGGTCAACCCCATCAAAAGTCTTTCACTGATCCAAATTGATCAGTGTGGCTTCACTGTTGACTTTCTCAATGATCAAGTGTACCAAATGAAGGTTGTTCTAAATAGTCCTGCCTTTCACAGCACAAGTCTGCTTGGGTCCAATCAAACTAGAGAAGATAACCTGCAAATAGCTTGCTAAGATATTGACCAAAATCTTCAAGTCAGTATTCAACATCATTAAAAGCTGAAAATTACCTATGCCATCCCCACCCTTCTTGTTCTTGCAAAGCAACTTGATCACACCCCTGGTGAAGCACTGAGGTATAAGCTCCTGCTTCATTCAGTTACTGTAAATCAGCACTAGCAAAGGGACAAAAATGGTTGACTGTCTTAAGTATATTTCCTAAGGAAGACCATCTAATCCTGGTTTTGTCCCACCCAACCAGTTTCAGCATATCCCAGATCTCAGACTCTGTGATGGGACTCTCACACCCAGCTTCTTCAGCCACCTCAAGATGGGAAAAGTCAGCCAAATAGATACTGAACTGAGCAGGAATTGGAACAAAAAAAAAAAGATCCTGAAAATAGCCTTGAAAAATCTCACACTCATACTTCTGATATATCAACTGGGTACTTTATGAGCCTCCTCCACATGCAGTTCAGTGACCATATTTGTTGCCTCAGAAGGCATTCTTTTTAACCTAGCCATACCTAACAGACCCTGATTCTTCCTGATAAGCAAGGTGGATAGCTTCCCTCTAACTAAGCATACATCTTCACTATCATGAGATTTAATCATTCAATCAATTTTTTTGCCTACTGTTTGTGCTGCTAAATTAGATACATTGATCAGATTACTATAGTCAGCAGCAAACGACCTGTTTTGATTTTAAAGAGGCCCACCACCTATTCTCAACCCCCCCCCCACCAGTTCCTGCTGTAGCATTAGTAAAAGTTGGTCCTGGAAATCTTGCCCATAGGGCAATGATATGTTCAATTTCAAGTAGCCAGCCAATCTAACCCTAGTCTTATCTAAGTTTACCTGAACCTGGACAAACCTATGATTCCTGTAAATTATTTTATGAAAACTTGGACAACCTAAGAGCTCTATGTTAACTCTCTTAGCTAGGATGCGGTTGATGTAACGAGCATATACTACTGAAGCCAAGCTTTCCCTATCAAACCAAGTCCATACTACCTCCTGAGGGTGTTTATTCTGATACTTATTGAAAGGAATATTCATATCAATAAAGAACTGTTAAGAACATTCATATTGATAAAGAACTGAAATGGTTTAACATCTGGGTTGTTAGTACCTGATCTTTCCTCTATGCTATCTACATCAGGGTCAAGGATGTCATTCCAATTCCCTGCTAACACTACTCGATGAGATGTCTTCAAAAACAGCTCAATCTGCCAAAACAAAAAGTCTGCTTTGCATGAACATTGGGGGCATAAACCTCAATGAGATGAAAAGCCTTATCATCTATGGCAATATCCAGCATGCAAAGCCTGCCCACCAGATTCACAAAAACAAGTGCACACACTGCCTTCAGGGACTTGCTCACCAGCCAGAAAACATCTCTAGAGCATCCATCAAAACATGCTGAATAGAGGTCAAACATCCTAGACAGTATGCCTTCATGGTCATCAGTTGTTTCTCCTGCAAATACAATCCAACCCAAGATGCTGAAGATCATGAGAGAGCTTTTCCCTATGAGACTCTGATCTCATGCCCTGGACAATCAGACTTGCTAACCAGAGAGCCATTGTCAGTCCTGATTAGGGTTGGTAGCCTGGCTTGAACATGGACAGTGAAAGGATACTGAAAGTCTCTCCCATCAACCCTTGGCTCATCTCAGTTTTAATAATGCTGTCACTGGAGATGCTGCCAATATCCCAGTTAGTTTTAGTGCCCTATAGAGGGAGGGGTGAACTAAAACTGGGACCCAACCTGAACAATATTTTTTTCAATTTCTCCAACTGTTCATTTTCAAATATGGTGATAGGTGAGAAAATCTAGAATGATTTTATAGCCTCCTTGATCATACCTTATATCTGCTACACCCATGACCCAGTACAGATTATCATAAGCAAGTGTTATGCTTTGGAAAAGTTTTGGAGAACTTTGATTTCTTTTTCCTCACACTTCTTCATAGATAATAGGTATTTCAACTCTTTAATCCTGTTCCCATAGTTCTTTGCTCTTTATGCCTAGGCCGGTGAAATGTGGCAGATATTCTCCTTCTGCTTCTAAGAAAGTTTTGTCTGCTTTTGACAAAAATCCTTATGTTCACTTCAAGAGCTTCTTTGCCTCTTAGTTGATAAGAGCATTTGTTTTTTGGAGGGAGGACTGAGTAAAAGAATGAGTGATTATTTAAAATATGAACTGGGGTCTCTACTGTGAGGAGTATTTTTATGGGGAGAAGTCTGTGCTGAATGACTCATCTTTTTCCCTTCAGTGTTTTTCCATCAGGATAGGACGAGGTGATGTAGACACTTGTTTGTTTTATTCAATTTGTCCTTTAGGAGTTTTATCTTCTACATTCCCTCAAATCCTGGATCATATATTTTTGCCAATTCCTTGATAGTAGCCAGGGTAGAGTGTGACACCTCCCCTGCCGCAGTCGCTGTTGGCTTCGATCCAGCCAGCTGGTTGTAGATTGTCACGGTTTTCTCCCTTGTCCCACGTTGTGTTGATTAATCACAAGGTAGTCACATGAGTTTCCACTAGCTGTCTCTCTGCCAAACTAAACCAAGCCAGAAATTGTGCACACAATTAAGTAATAAAAGAAAGAATTATAACACCAAGGAAAATAAGTGAACCGATGGCTGAAAAGTGTTAAAAAATATGTCTTTATATATAGATTATACACAATAGTCTCTTGGTCTAAACAGCACCAAATATGCCACCACCCGGAAAATGAAGTGGAATATACACAATATGCTCTTCTGGGATAATTTTCCATCCCTGCTTTTATCAACTGGTAGTGGAACGGACGTTTCTTAGGTAAATCGAACTATTCTCCTAAGCAATAACAAGGAATCTGGCTGGCCGCAGCTCGCTGCTTCAAACAGAAGTCGAAGTTCGTTATATAAGTCTAGTCAACTTGTTGCTTGTTTTCCGGAATGTTACGGAAATTGCCAAAGTACTGGGTTATTCTCTTTCAGTTAGCAATTTCAGACTTGTCTGAAAATTCTCTTCTTGTCTGTCTCTTAACTCTCGTTGGTTGATTGGTGACAGGCTTCTCTACGGTCGGCATCCAACGGCATGGCAATCACCTCTCTGTCTCTTTACTTCTTCGGTTGGGAACTGTCTTTGATCATTACATTACTGGACCGTGAAACCAAACTCTCTGCCACTCAAGTTGCAACTACTAAACTTTTCTGTCGATCTCTGCAACTCAAAACTTTGACTGTAAAATCTCTTGTCTGTCTTTATCTCTGGTTAGCTAGCATCAGGCCTCTTCTGTCGATCTCTGCAACTTCACTCGAAACTTTGTCTGCAAGTTCTCTTCTGTCTTTAACTCTGGTTGGCCAGCAGGCTCTGTGGTCGGCGCCCGACAACATGGCACCTATCTTCGTCGTTACATCTTTAAGCCGGTAATTGGAACTGAACTTCAACTGCACTCCGGAACCTTCTTCATGCCAACTCCAGTCCAACTTCGGACTCTCCTCCGATCCAACTCGAATCCGACTCGATGCCAACTCGAACTCAAACTTAAAACTTCGTCTGTAAAACCAGTTGTCTTCTTTCTGTAATTTTGGCTGGCCGGCAGGCTCTGCGGTTGGTGCCCAACAACATGGCGCCTATCTTCGTCGGTAACTGGAACTGAACTTGAATTGCCTCGATCCACTGCTGGGTCCCAACTCCGGTCCAACTTCGGACTCTCTTCCGATCCAACTCGAGGCCAACTCCACGCCAACTGATTTTGGTCCCTCAGGACCCTGTATTTATGCACATACTATGGTGTGGGGCTGATGGTTGCTGGGTGTCTAATCCCCCCGTCTTGGCAACCAATAAAATCTTGAGGTTAGCTGCTACTTGTTGTTGCCTGTGGTTTAACCAATGGGATTAGTCTTCTTTCCATGATGTCAATTGTTAGTCATCTCCCCCTTTCGGGGCTTGGTCACCGGACCAATGGAATCTCTCTCGATCTTATTACGTCATCTCCCCATACCCCTTTTCTGGGCTGGACTTAACCGAATTTCCTTTCTCAAAGATTTTTCGTTCTCACGAAACAATTTCAGGGAATTTTTTTTCTTAAAACAATAGGCATTAACCTTTTAGAACTGTCTTCGCCCAAAACAAGTTGAAAAGGGTCCATTGACATCGTTACCCAAATAATAATTTCTACGCACCTGTTTTTAATATCCATTCTCTGAGTCACCTATATTTTCAAGTGACAAGAATGCCTTATCAGTTTTACCCTGACGTCAGTGAAAATACCTTTTCTCTAATTTACTTGACTCAGAATCAAAACATCTGTTATCTTTAATTCTTTCATGAGTGTCACACCAGACATACATTCTGACCCAAAATGAAATTTCCCTTTCCTTTACCAAGAAACAATAACAAATAAATTTATCTTTCCTTTATGTTTAGAATGACAGTCAGCTTTCTTTGGGGTGACTGAAACCGATATCTATTGTTTCTGTGGCTTGAAAACAAATCTATTTCTCTTTTCTTTCTCTTCTTTCCGAGTTTACAATAATAGAGAAATACCAGATGCTATTTTTCGTCCCTGCTTTCTTTTTAAAAATAAAGATTTTCCAGCTACAGTTAATAATTAGTTAATAAATTAATCACCTCTGTTTTCTTTTGCTCATATTCAGAGGATAAAGAAAATTTCTCTTAGTATGTTCTCTCATAATCTATAAGAGTAATTTGAAGATTTTCCGGTTATGGCTATTAATTAATTAATAAAATTAACTAATTCCAGTATGCTACAAAATATTGTTATAGAGGGAGTGGGGCTGTTAAGAATTTTTTACCTGGAGATTTCAGGGGACTGAGGTCCCACTATCTAATGCTTCCTTCTAACATTGCCAGCAACCAGCTATTCTCCTTTCTCCTTCTCCATGACTACACAGACAACTGAAAAATGCTTTTTGGGAATGTGGGCTGATTCTTTGTCTCAACCAGAGCTTTGACCACACTGGTCCAGGATGCTCGTTACAGGCATGGCAGATGGTAAAGACATGGCCAGAGGGTAAGTTTGGTCATCAGGGACCTGACTTTCAGGGGCTTTTTTCATGTGAGAAGAGATGACCACTCTCACCATAACTTAGGTTTAGAGCCAAATAACACTGGTAGTTTCAGGCTTTCAACATACAGAGAATAAGAGATGGTGGGGAAGGCTTCTTGATCTAATATATCTTGAATGCCCATCCCCTGGTCAGGTTATCACAGGAGGCATCCAGTAATTGTTTATACTGCATACTGTACACATCTAGATACTCACCAATAAATTAAGGAGGAACCTAAAATATTGCCACATTTTCTACACCTGCTATTATACACCATTCTTGTTTTGTAGTCTTTTGTTATGTAATCTTTGTTAGCAAACAAC
The DNA here is from genome assembly GCA_037127315.1 of Ascarosepion bandense. NCBI lineage: Eukaryota > Metazoa > Mollusca > Cephalopoda > Sepiida > Sepiidae > Ascarosepion > Ascarosepion bandense. Next base: position 1,118,830 of record JBBBDQ010000611.1, on the reverse strand, counting down.
ATGCAATCTTGAGGTATGGGAAGCAGTATGTCCCACATGATAAAGCTCACCCCTTGACAATTCTTAGGGGTTTCCCTCCTGATGACTTCAGTGATTTTACCACTGTGTCATTCATGGAGCAACAAATTTTGAGCATACACTTGTCCCCAACAATGACACTATTTATCTTCCAGGGGTTACTCTAAGAGTTCACCTTCTTTCACAAGGTGAACACAACTCTTGGCATACTCCAGTAACTCCACAATATTGATGATGCATTTTGCAGGGGGACATTTTAAGGACTCTTTGTTCATAAGATTTTACTTCAGCCTTCTAGATATCTTCATTATTGGCCTCCACAGATTTCTTTTCTGTTGTTATATCTTTATAGATAACAGTGGGATTGGGTTTCTCCTTCTTATCAGGAGGGTTCTTTAGTTTTGCTTGAAATAAATTTTCCTGCTTTTGTGGACCATCTTTAATTCTTAAGCATCCAGCTAAGATTTTTTTCTTTGTTTTAAAATTAAATGTAAGGGGAAGGGTGAGGTAAAGGAAAAAATGTTAAAGAAAAATACAAAATAATAATAGAATAAATTAAAAAAACACACAGAAATTAACCCTGAAAAATTAAAAAGAAAAATACAACTACAACTGTTTCAAAGCAAAATAGAAACAAAAGGTTCATAAAATTTCAATAAAAGTTACACATTAAAAGGAAATAAAACTGGCAAAGTTTTAAACAAAGAAAAAACAGAAAAATAACCTGAAAAAGATACTTCCAGTCAAAATCAGAAAATTTTTTAACTAAATTAAACTAAAATAAAACAACTATCAAAAGGTTAAAAGAAAAATAAGTTAAAAACAGAAAATTTGTAAAATTAAAATAAAATTTACACTACAAATAAACCTAATAAGTAAAATTTAAAATAAATAAGTAAAAGCCATCTGAAAACAGATACTTCCAGTGAAATTTAAACTAAAATAAAATGTAACGCCAAAAGTTTAAAAGAAATATGGTTCAAATTCAATTAAATGGAAAACAAAAGTTCTCAAAATTAAAATAAAGTTACAATAAAAAATAAAATAGTATAAATATACTCAATAGGAAAAAGATTTAAATAAAATCAAAGTAAAAAAATAAAAAACATAGCCTGAAAATGCAACTTACAATAAAAGAAAGAACTTGGGAAGGGGATGAAAAAGAAAATGAACATGAAAAAAATAAAAAAAAGCAAACAGGAACTTGTCCAGTAGAACTAAAAAATAAATTAAAAACTAAAATAAAATAATGATCTTTTAAGACTTGGTTAAAATAAAACAAATATGGTATCCAAAGCAGTAGAAAAAAAAAGCAACTGAAATAAAAACATAATAAAACCGGAAAAGAAAAAAAATGAGAGAAAAAATAAAAATAGAATAGAACAAACTAATAAAATAAAGAGTTAAATTAAATCAAATTTATGAACAAATGGTTTAAGTCCCAAAAATAAAAAACTTTCATAAATCCAACAACACTCGTATAGGCCCAAAAGAATAAGTCTGACATGGTCAAAGATGGTCTGGTGACTTCTAATCAGTAGTCAACTTCCATTTGTCTCTCACTTTACTATATGCTTTATATATCTTCTACTTAACATATGCAAATATGCACAATCATATTTAACAATCCACTACAGTAATATTCAAGGAAGTATCAGGGGGAAAAAACTTTCTGAAGGGAACTTTCTCCTCACATTTAGAATATAGAGTGAATGAAGGTGATTCCACTATTGAAGTAGAATAGTTTGTCTGAGCTGTAAAGGTCTGAATTGGTAGAACTAAAGAATAGAGCTGGTTTAAACATTTACCATGGAAATAGTGATGAAATAGCAACTGGCTTGCAACATTGCATATGGGAAAGAGGCAACAAAGTGGAGAATATCTTCCCCACACAAGACAGCATATGCCATTTTGAACTCTATCAAGATTGGAAAGTAAGGATTGTGCATCTCCAGCTCAGATATTGCATCAATAATCAGCAGTCCAAAGAGAATATTTCATTCCTTTGTAGCATCTAAAATTAATAAGCATATAAATGTTAAAAAAAAAAAATTTCTACTAAAGTTTTAGCTGTTTTAGCTTATTATATAAATCTCTTCAAGGAGCAGGTAGTGTTGTTCTTAAGGTATTTTTGTTGTTGACCATATGTCAATAAAGCTGTCTAATTTGTAATATTTTCACTTAGCAGCCATGCGACTGCAGACCATGACCAGGGAAAGACATGTAGGAACCTAAATTACTACTAAATAACAATTTTTTAAAATGTATCTAACAAGGAACTTGTTAGTAATATCGAGTAATTAGTTAATTAGCAACTATACTTACAACTATAACAATTATTAACTTATTTACAGAACTAACATCCTCTACTAACTCAATGCACAAAAAAAAAATCACTTCTTTCACTAAAAGTTAAGAACATTGCATGAGTCAATTTGTCTATACTAATTGATTAAATTCATAGAAAATATGGTCGTATAATATAATCAGAAAGCAAATAAAAAAGTTTTATCCAACTGTGTATCAACAAAGTCTGAAAATTATTTGAACTGTCTTGATTTAAACTTGTTTATGTAAGTACATTTTAAAAGATGTCTCATATGAATAAAAGATTGATTTTTTAATTCTATTTTTTTTAACTTGCTTCAAGCATAATTATAATACATGGGCATGTAGTATAACATTTTTGCTGAATTAGAATTTCAACCAAGTATATTGCATTTATTTTTACTCATATACTTCATTAAAAGAATAAAGCCATTTCTAGTACTTCTAGTCATGTGTTAAATAGCAGAGCAGATTAGGCCTACTAGACTTGGTTGGCAGCCATTCTAGAAGAAGGAAAGCTCTGGATTCAAAATTTGTTGGGTACAGGGTTAGCAACTCTAACTAATAAAAAGTGGCTGTGGTTTTATTCTCTGCAAGAAAGTGTAACACTAAGGAAGAGGGGGAGGAGTACCTATTTACAAGAACTTTCTTATGTTTACTTATTCATATTCTTGGAAAACAAGTTTGTTCTTTGCTGAGCCAGTGTTTTATAAATAAAAAAAATATTTTCTTATTTTTATTCTAACATTTATTGACTACTCACTGAAGGGAGCTTAGGTTTGTTTGCATTCCTTGCAGGAAATTATTTCAGAGAAAAAACATGTTTTTTTTTTTCACCTGATATTCAACAATTGTATTAGCTTTACTGTTTGCATGGACTGAATCTATAAGGTAAGTGTCTAAACCTTTAATTTCTTCACACATTGTATATCTTAGTACAACTATCTATACAAGAAATGTGAGAAGGCTAGGACACATTAAAAGATAGGTGTTTAAATGAGCTGTTAAGTTTTTAAAATTCCTAATTTTATATTTTTATCTGATTCTCTCATTAAAAAGCCTTTTTCTATATCTATTATCCTAGTAAAATCAAACAAGTACAACAATTTAAATATCTAGAAAGTGCAATGCTGAAATTTGATTATTGGAATAGTAAAAACACCTTTGAAAAACTAAGCAAAGTATTAAGAAACAGAAAAAATTAATTGAAAACAAAGACAAGCACACTGAACTCTCTTCTCAGAGATGAAGAAGAGACTTGAAGTAACAGAAATGTGGTCATACAGGAGGATACTGAGAATGCTATGGACCAAACATGAACAACAACAAAATTTTAGAGAAAATGGAAACAAAAAGGACATTTATATTTAACATCAAAAAGAGATAGTTGAAATTTCTAGGGCACATAATGAAGAAAGAGGCTGAGTAAATCAATGGTGGAACAAAGAACAGAAAATTGTGGAGAGCCATGATCACTCATGTCCCTTCAGAAGATGGCTCTTAAAAGAAGAATTCTATAACAAGCATTTTTTGGTTTTGATTTTAAATATACAATGTTTGGCTTTTGTTTGTAGATACATAAAACTTATATAAAAGTTTTAGAAGCTAGTGTTTCTGAAAAATATAAATAAACAAAAAATGAAGTTTTCTGATTTATTTTCAAAATTAATGGTAGTAATGTTTTAAAACAAATGGCATAGCTCAGTTAAATGGAACTGTCATAGACTGAGGTTGAGTTTATCTTGTTTAGTTCTCAATTTCAGCTTCCTGGTTTCACATATTATACAGGGAATATTATATGCAACACACACACAAAACAGAGATACATTTTATACAGATGATGTTTTTGATCTTTTATATAATTAAAAATTTAAGTTGTTCTTGTCCTTAAGGACACATGGCCCAGTGGATATAGACATTGGTTAGTTCCTGTGACTTGACACAAAGAGTTGTGAGTTCAATACCAGGATACAGCAATGGTGAACAAGTAACTTACAGGGTTAGAGGTAGATGACTACCAGAAGAGGCTCTTGACAAGGATTGGAGTTCATATATACATTTTTTTTTTTAATCATCTCACCCCAAGCAAGGCATTCCACTGCCACTATTGCACATGGGGCTACATAGGGGAAGGTAAAGAGAAGGAGTGGTTAGACATAGGGAATGTCAGGAGGAAGGTGACAGATGAGTAAGGATACCAAGGATGAGGGTTGGGCAGATGGGAAGAGTGTTTGATAGAATGGGAGCAGGTTAGTGTGTTAGTAGGTGTCTATTGACCTTACATTTAAACTCCTGGAGATTGTAGCCGTCGGGGAAGCAATCGTGTAGAAGAGAATTCCACAGTTGGGAAGTGCGAGGAAAGAAACTGTTGGAGTAGAAGTTACGGTTGCATTTTTTCGGTTTCACTGTAAAAGGGTGGGATCTAGTTGCTAATCTAGTATCTCATGCAAATTCGAACCTAGGGGGCACCAGTGATCTGAGTTCATCGGAGCAGAAGTCATGAAAGTATTTATAGAAGAGACACAGGGAAGCCACATCGCGCCGGTGGGAGAGAGACTGCAGGCGGTCTGCCAAGTCGGTATCTATCACATTACAGACCCTCCTCTGAACCTTATTGAGAAGCTTGAGGAGAATAGCAGGGGCATCCAACCAGATATGGCAGCAGTATTCAATGCACGAGCGGATGGTAGATTTATATATGTGCAGGACAGATTTAGACGGAAAAAACTTCCGGGCCCTACACAGAGAACCGACTTTCATAGCAGCGGATTTAGCAATGGATTCGATATAGTCATTCCATTTGAGGTCCGCTAAAAGTGTGAGACCAAGGAGGCGCAGTGTTTTACTCTCTGGGAGACAAGCCTGGTCCATGCTAATGGGAGGTAGGTGAGATTGTCGATGATGGTTAATTGACAGTAGCTTCATTTTAGAAGCATTAAAATTTACTAGCCATTTCTTACCCCAGTCCAATATGGATTGGAGGTCTTTTTCAATCTCAGCTGCGAGGTTAGCTTTGACGCCTACACCAGATTTTTGTAGGAGGCGAAAGTAAACTGTGGTGTCATCGGCATATTTGGGCTCTTATGGAATCAGGGAGATCATTAATGTATATCAGGAAGAGTGTAGGACCTAAGATGGAGCCTTGGGGGACACCTGCATTTGTATGGTAGTTCTGGGAGGCATGTCCATTTAATACCACCTTCATTGTGTGGTTAGAGAGGAATGACTGGATTAGTTCAAACAAATGTCCAGTTATACCATAGCTCTGCAGTTTACATAGAAGGCCAGCATGCCAAACTCTGTCGAACACCTTAGATATATCCAATGCAACGGTTCGGGCTTCGCCATTCCTGTTGAGTGCCTGGTATATGTACTCGGTGATGGTTGTTAGCATATCAGCAGTAGACCTGGTGAAGCGGAAACCATATTGCTTGTTCGAGAGAAGCCTGTGTGCTGTGAGATGCTGAACCACCTCGGCGTTGATAATGGCTTCGAACACTTTGCCAAAGATCGGAAGAAGGCTGATAGGGCGGTAATTTGCAGGGTCAGAGGGTTCTCCAGTGTTTTTAAATATAGGAACTACAGAAGAAGATTTCCAACAGGCAGGAAAGCAGGAAGCAGATAGGCAGAGGTTGTAGAGCTTAGAAAGGACAGAGGAGAGTTCAGGGGCACATTTCTTTAAGACTATGGTTGGGATTCCGTCACCACTGCTCGCTTTGTGAGGGTCAAGTTTTAAGATTGTCTTAGAGACAAGCAAAGGTGTAATGTGGACATCATTCAGTTGTGTCTCGGTTCTAGGTGAGAAGTCGGGTGTAGAAACTCCAGATGAGTCCAGACTCGAATTGTTCGAGAATCTGCGGGCAAAGCATTCAGCCTTATCTGCTGGGGAGGTGAGGACCTCAAATTTGTTGATTAGCGGGGGTATTGTGGACTTGCTCTTGTTAAGTACTCTTTTACAGAGTTGCCAGTAGTCTTTAGAGCCGAATTTAGAGCATGCTATGCGTTGCTTCATTCTGGCAGCAAAAAAAACATCTTAGCTTCGTTAAGTATCCTTTTACACTTATTACGAGCTGAAGTGAAAAGGCGCCTGTTTTGGTCCGACACGTAGTTACGATAGAGTCTGAAGAAATGATTCCGGTGGGCAATGGCAGCCGAGCAAGCGGGTGAGAACCATGGAGACGAATGAGATTTAAGCTGAAATTTCCTAGCAGGGATGAAGGCATCGATGCCAGCCTTAACCCAGGAGGAGACCTCGGATGCACATTCTTCGATGGGAAGACTAAAGACGTTGTTCCAAGGGATGTCACAGAGGAAGTCTCGGAACGAATCCCAGTCTGCTCTTTGATAGCAGTAAGATATTCTTCTTGTCTGGGTTTCATGTGTCGGGCAGGAGTGGAGTGAAATATTGACGGACACTACAGTATGGTCAGAGTTTCCGAGTGGGCAGAGTTGTCTGGTAGTGCAAGAGTCTGGGATGGAAGTGAAGCAGAGGTCTAGAAGTGAGTCCCTTCCATTAGGGTTGTCGAAGAAACGTGTGGGGAAGTCCACTACTTGCGTAAGGGATTGGGTGATTGAAAAGTTCATGGTGTGGACACCAGCAGGGTCAGTGACAGCGTTCTTCAGCCACTTGGTGTGGTGGGCGTTAAAGTTGCCAAACACGAATATATGGGCAGAGGGATGGGAAGAAATGGCTTTGTCGATATTGTCAGAAATGATGTCAAGTAACGAACAGTCAGGGGAGGAAGGAGAGCGGTAGAGAAAGAAGAGATAGCTAATCGAGCTGAGAAGTGAGAGGCGGAAGCACATGAAAGAATGATCTGGGGATTCAAAAGATGACACCCTAGCTAAGGGAAGGTGTTCGCTGACATAGACATCAAGCCCATGCATATGAACATTGGAGTCCTTTCTAAAGAGGGGAAGATAGCCAGGAACGTAGAACTCAGATGAGGGGATAGAAGGGTTAAGATTAGTTTCACATAGGGCTAATATATCAGGTGAGTTATTATGGAGGAATGAATCTATGCTGAGGAAGTTGGTGCGGATGCTGCGTATGTTAGTGAAAGAGATGCAGACAGGTTTGGGCGTTTTCAAATGAGCTGGTTTAGTTTTGCTATTATGTTTGATTTTTTTCCATAGTGATTCAGTTAAGGAGAGGTCTTAGAATAGAATCAGTCGGTCAGTCATTTGCAACTTGTGAAGGATGGAGACTGGCGCGGCCTACAACATAATGTGGCCTCGGGGTTGCCCACCGAATGTTCATGCAGGGACGCCCATCCATGCGCTATATGGCACTACAAGAACCCCGGTATTATTCAACTGTTGATCAGAGCAGCCTCTCAAGACGCTACGCAAGAGTTCGGGCTCCTAACTACCAGTCGGAAGCAGCAACCAGGAAACTGCCAACCCGGTACCCTCAGAATGTAAAGACGTTGCCACCATACTCCGTAACTGCAAAGAGCTTCCAGCTTAACTAACACTAAGACCGGAGAAGGGGGATGAACCGGGAACCCCTTCCTAAACAAGAAACAAGGTGATCACCTCTAAACTCATTCAAAAGAAGTGGGTGGAGTGTGAGACCGGGCAATAGTAGGAACTATCTACTCCAATTAAAAAAAAAACAAAAGAATAAAAAGTGATTGAGGTTTACAAAGTTTTAACTTACTATAAGTCAAAAATAACCTTGAATTGCAAAATAGTTTACACAAACTAAGTGACAAAAAAAAAAAAATAATCAAAGATGAACAAAAAAGGAAAAATAAATAAATAAATAAATAAATTCCAAAAACTACAGAAAAACAGACTGAAAAATGGACCGAATCCCGGTTGACTTATCACAAGCAGCTAACACTGAAAAGTTGATTTAATTAAATTTCTGAAGACAAAAATAGAAATTAAACCATTTTTTTACAGAATATAGTCGAGTTATGCGGCTTGCGTTCGTTGGCCAACCGTTATGAATTCAATGTCTCGAAGACAGAAATTTAACTCTTCTACAAGACAAAACTAATGGAAATAATTGAACCGTGATACTATTTATCTTAAATATACCCCAGTGATTGTAATAAAGGGTTCAGTTTGAAATTCCTAGCTCTTGAAGAAGGCCAGAGTGTACAACGTCCGAAATGTCGTACAAATGGCAACAAAGATGAGGACAATAGTCCGAATACTGTAAATACTACCTCATCTCAGAAATATAGACAAATACCAAATATTTTATATTTATACTACATATTTACTAAGTTCAGTATGATGCAAGGAGCACCCAGTTAAGATCAAACTAATTACATTATTAATATCTGCAAAATTAACTGGCTAAACTTTGTTCTCTATAATTGAGATCTTTTTAAGAAATACTCTTCTTCTTCTGAAATTAAAATTTGTAGTGGAAAATATGGAATAATTCAAGCATATATCAATGAGTGGCCATCAAGTATTAGAAAAGAAAAAAAAATTTATCAGTAATTATTAAAAGAAAAACAAAGAAACAAAAATGTTATAGAAACCTAACATATTATAATCAGTTTAGTTATGTATACTTAGTATCTTCTCTGAGCCATGTTCCTTCAGGACATGAGCAATCATGGCTCTCTACAATTTTCTATAATTAGTTGTTTTTAGTAAAATTTCTCTTTTTGCTATCTATCCAAATCCCATTTCTGGCTACTATTTACACATGTTCATTAGGTAGGTTGCTTCCACTGTCCCTCTTGCTTTCAAAATGTCCTGTGATTGTCAAATTTTCTAAACAGCATGGGTCACAGTTGCCCCCAGGACCCAATCCGCCCCTACATCCCCGATTAGAACTGTTTTTGTTGAGGGTAGGAGTTAGTCTGCCTCCCCAGTGAGATATATACCTTCTCCTTCCCCCACCCATCCACACTCTCCTCCAAATCAGAAACTTCCTCCCCTAAAACTGATCATCTCTCCCCGAATCCTGAAAAATTCTCCCCGAAACAGGAGAAACAGAAAAAGAACAATTTCTGTAACAAAGATATTTGCAAAATAGACAGGCAGGCCTTAGAGAGGGACCTTTCTTCTCAGAAGAAGGCCCTCCTAAGGCCTTTATTCAAAATAAAATTTATCGACGGAAAGTCAATCGAGGACCCTGCCAATTTCCCAGGTGACCCCGAGGTACTTACTTTAATTAGGAATACCGGGGGTTGAAAAACAAAAGCCTGGGAATTTGTGTAGAGGGCCGTTGAGGCTTTTCCATCCATAAAAATGGCCCAAACGGGCACTAAATATTTGCAAAGACTTTCGCATTTTTGTGCTGGGAAGGTCCCTGACATTCTCCATCCTTTTTTTTATATAGGGCAGTTAAACTAACTTTCCCTACGGACGTCGGTGGCATTGTTCAAGACGGACGAATTACGTCCGATATTGGTACAGGTAACCTTGGACAATCTGTTGGGGTCCCTACTGCCATTGATTTTCGCTCCGTATGTGACCAGAAGTAATTTTTCTGCTTTCTTTTTTTGGTCTGAATAGATGTCAATTAAGTTAGCCAATATGAACGTGAAGGGCCTTAGGGATCGGAGTAAGGCTGCCCGCCTGATTCGGGACCTCTTGTCCTTCGGCGTGGATGTCGCCGCGATCCAAGAGACTTACTTTGCTTGCAAGGTCGATGCCTGTGTGCTGTCTAACGACTTCGTCGTCTATTCAACATATGGGGACCGGCTGGCGAGAGGAGTTTCTTTGCTGGTTAAGCGTACCCTGACGTGAAAGTGGATCTTGTCCATGTCGGTGCCGAGGACCGGATGATCGTGGCCGATATTGCAGTGAAAAGCAATGCGTTTCGACTGGTTGCGGTTTATGTGCCCAATGACCAGGAGGAGCGTGTCTCGTTTTTTCGGTGGTTAGAGCCCTTCCTGGTGGATTCAACGTGACTCGTCTTAGTGGGGGACTGGAATGCCATCCTGAACCTCAAGCTGGAAAGAAGGCGGGGAGCTAGCAAGAAGGCACGTGATCGTAACTTGGTCGATCTCATCGAGGATTTCGGTCTTGTGGATAGATACCGGGTCGATCACAAGGGTGGGAGAATGTGGACGTCGGCTAATAGTTGACCTTCTACCAATGTAGCTAGCTACCTTGATAGAATGTTAGCTCGTGAAGCCGACATAGATCTTTTCGATTGTCCCACGTTCCACTGGTTAGGTTACTCGGACCACAAACTTGTTTGTGCCCAGGTAAATTTAGAAAATAATCCTAGAATGGCTGACTACTCAGGCGAGCGATTTTGGAAGACTCATTGCTGAGGGGGATAGTGAGGGACATGTTCACTAGCCTTGCTATCACTGCCCACATCTCGAGGCAGTGCCGTAAGTCTTGAGGGTGATCAAGTTTTCTCCTCGGGTGTCTGGCGGCCCCGCGAGCCATTCCACGGTCCAGTGACCTTTCACAGCCTAGGAGTCTTCTATTGTGGGTTAGTGGAGGGCGTCGCCAAGGATTCATTACGTGATGTGCTGCGCTTGTCGGAGGATGTTTCGCTCTTTCTTATCTTGGGCGCCAGGTAGTGATTATCTCAGCAACTCTGAGTTTTCGCTCACCTGGCGATTGGCTTGAAATCGGTTGCCTCTCAATGACAAGGCCTTCATATGGGGCCTGGCAGATTTGCCAGATTGTGAATGCTGTGACTTTGGCTTGGAAGAAACGGCTTCGCACGCCTTCTACCATTATTTGTGGGTTCGCCCTCGATGGGACCGGGTCGGTGAGTTGACTGCTCGTATCGTGCCGCGATAGCTTGTGCTCATTGATCGTGCATTTGCTTGCGACAATGTGTCGCCCCCGTTTTCTGGGATGAAACGTATGGTGTTTCTGTCACAACTAGCCACAGCTCGAATGGTGATTTGGACGACACAAAAGGAGGAAGTCTTGCGAGGTCAGCGTTTTTCACATCAGGATCTGATCCAATATTTTGAGCATCAGCTCAAAATAAGGATTAGAACTGATTGGAAACGTTTGACTTTGACAGACTTCAGCAAAAGGTGGGTAAATGTGGCAAGCCTGGTTCGTGTGAACAGGGCTAGTCTTGATTTTCTCTTTTAGATCTGCTGGTTACATTGGGTCGGATTCCTGTGGAACCCTCCCCTGGTTAAGGTAGCTCTTTTTTGTGTACCTAGTTAAAGTGAATGAATGTGTTCCTAGCCTGTACCCAGCTTTCTCTTTTGTTATGATCCAAGTCGAGATTCCCAACCTCCCCAGTTTGTTTTGATCTTTTTTTATCTCAGCTGGTTCAGCCTTTTATTGTCCCATTCCATTAATGTTTATACCCTCCCCTCTCCATTAGCGAGTGTGCTTCTTGATTTTGCCGTTTGGCGGAATACAGCGGCCACTCTTTTTTTTCTGGGATGGACGGTTCTTACTAACATTGATTATTTTAGTTCAAAAATTTGTTGTATTTTTAGTTTATGTTTGGGTTCATTCCCCTCCCATCATTTCATTTTTCATTAAATGTTTTATATTATATTGTACATATTATTGTACATATATTTTATATTATATATAAATACATTTTTATTGTTATGGGTTATTTCCCCACTTTTTTAGGTGTCCCTTGTAAGTTTGTGGCATATGAAAGATTGGGAGTCGATAGAAGGGTTTGTAGCAAACTTATGGTTATGGGTTTTAAGGTTTAGTAAGGGTTTTAGGATGTGCGTTGTGGTACAGTGGATATCGGCTCAGAAGGAGAAACCGGGGTGCCGAGTTCAAATTCCAGTTGAATCCATTGTATTCACTTACGCGCAAATACCCTTGGGAAAGTATTAATCCATCTCTTCCCTCCAGTTATGGGTTAAATAGCAGGACAGATTGGGTTCTATAGCCTTGGTCGGCAACCAGTCTACTGCAGAAAGCAATGGCAACCTACTGCGGGATAATCTTCTGCCCAGTCAGTCATGTCTCTTTCGTGACATGATCACCCAAGCGTGTATCACATATGGCACTTTAACTGACTGAAGGGTTTTAAGGCTGTGTGCGTGTTCTTAACCAAGTTCACAACTATTTTTATATTTGATCACAAGAAACGACAATCCAAACAAAATGTAGGAATGATTAACTCAAACTGGTTGAGTAAACAAAAATGTAACAAGAATAATTTTATATAAACAAGGAAACATTTAAACAGTTCAAGAAATACAATTAAATTCACATATGAAGATAGACCTGTGATGTCGAAATGACGAGTAATGTTAAGATGTGTTTTAACATGAAAGTCAAGAATGAAATATCGTAAATGTTTGTTTGATTGACGGAAGTTCGATTCGTTACAAAAATACAACTGAAGTGCCGTGAGGCGAATGTTCGTAGATTTGCACGTAATGTAGGTTGTAGAAACAAAGTGAGATTTATGTACCTTGCTGAAAATATTTAAAGTTGATGAAAATATCTTAATCTTTTAATTATAGAATATTCAGTATCCATGTTACGTAAAGGTAATCAGTAGTAGTATGAATATAAGTCTGAATAAAAATTTCCACGGAGGTGGTCGAGAAATAGTCAAAGAATGTTTTTAAAGCAAGTAGAAGTTCTTGACGATAAAGAGGAAAGGTCTTTCAGTATGTGAAGAATTAAGCGAGTAATTCCTGAATCCATTAGCACTTCGAAAGATTGCGTGCGAAGATAAAGTGCGGTTAGTCGAGAGTGTTGAAAAGTACTAGCGTGGATTCGGCTAGCATCTGGGGAAACTGAAATTTTCATTCGAAAGTGTGGCTTTTATGTGTCTTGGAAGTTGAAGATCGACACGTTGAATTTTGGCGCTAAAGTAGACTTAGGCCAATGATGTTGCTTGCTTTGCACTGATTGGTTAATTCAAAGTATTGGAATGATCCAAATCTGCCGACCCGTAACCAGGGTGGATGGCTTATTCCATCTCAACAGGTTCTTGTGGTGATTGTGCAAATTGTAATGAGTGAATGGGTCGTGATAGTTTTTAGCTAGGTATAAGATAGTTCAGTGTACCAACCTCTCTCCCTCCCCTTTTCGGCCTTGTGCCACAATTCTGTATTTTTTACAGAATAAATAGTGTGAGTACCAACCTATCCCCCCTTCCCTTTTCAGCATTGTGCCACGATTTTTTATATTTATACAGAAAATAAATATTGTGAACACAGGACTCTTTCACCTTATAATTGTGATCCCTTAAACAGGACCACAACATTGGCGACGAAAGGATTTCGGAAAAGGACCCACAAGGATCTCCTTTGGATAAACGACCAACTTTTGTTCAATAAACTCGTATTTTTCTACCTTCTTTGAAAATACAAAGATTGGCTCCACAACGTTTTTTCAACGAGACGAAAAACGACCTCGGAAAAGTTTCTTTTTCAAAAATCGTGAGTAAAGAAAAAATATACGAACGCTGTCGATTGCTAAAGAATTGACTTAATTTCTCCGCAAACAAATCCAATTCTAACTATGGTGTTGGCAAGTCATGCAAATTTTTTTTTCTGCTACTGTCAAAAAAAAATAAAAAATAAATAAATAAATAAATAAATAAAGAGGAACAAGAAATTTGAAATAAGACATTTTTTGTTTTAGAATTTTTTTTTCTTTATCCAAAAGCCCTAATTTCTTAGACTGTTTAAAGTAAACATTTTTTTTGTTTTAAACAAATAAATAAAAATTAAAAAAAAAGGAAAAAAGTATATCAACCCTACGAAGGATTGAAACCGCATTCACTCCACTACGAGAATTCAGGACAACAACTCGAATGCTTGATTAAATTTTTTGTTACGAAAAGGGATTGAGATTTTTTTCATTTTCATTCCAAATTTTTCTGGACTCAAAATTCTTCGTATTTTTTTTTTCTCGAGAGTTAAAATAAATTCTAAATTGACTTTTGTTGTTCTCCGTGGAAAATTGAACATTTTTTCTGCTAAAACCACATGTACGTCATTTTTTTCGTGGAAAATTTGTAAATATTAATTTTGCCTTTTTTTTTTTGTTTTGTAAGGTCGCGGGTACGAGTTTTTCTGTTTATCTAAAAAGTACAGACATTTTTTGAACTTCATTTTTTAGACTCGGATTTGTCTGGTGATTCTATTTATTTTTTCAAATGGAAGAGCTTTCGAGGCAACTTGTTGAAATGATGCATCTACAGCAAACTCAGACGTTAGAGTTGCAGAAACAAAGAGAAGAGAAAGAGAAGAAAGAAAGAAAGAAAGGAATTCAACGAAAAAATACTGGAAATGCAGACACAGGCAAAGAAAAAATTGGGACTACTAACTAATAGCAAATAAAGACAGTAATGAGTCAAACCAGAATGTTTTTTCCCAAACCGCAATCTGGTCAGCATTAGAAACATTTCACTACGTCCCTGAAGAGGATTTGACTTTTGAAGCCTATTTTCGCAGATTTGGTGACGTATTCAGGATAGATTGCAACTCATGGAGCGAGCAGATGAAGGTTCGTCTTTTATTACAAAAATTGGGAGCTGCAGAACATAAGTTCGTGGACTACATCATCCTGAAACAGACGAGCAAATTGTCCTTCGACGAGACGGTGAAATCTTTGATGGAATTATACTGTCCAAAAACTAGCTTATTTCATAAAAGATGGAAATGTATCAACCTGACCCGCAAAGAAGGCCAAAATTACACCACATTTGCTTCAATCATAAATAGACACTGTGACGACTTCGGACTATCCTCATTGACGGCTGACAACTTTAAGGTCCTGATTTTTATTCAAGGCTTAGTGTCGACCAAGGACACTGAACTCAGATGCCAGGCATAAACAGATTGGAAAAGGAGCCAAATATAACCCTTCAACATTTGGCAAAGGAATGCCAAAGGATCATCTCGGAGAAGCAAGACTCTAAAAATATAGAAGAGGCAGAAGTAGCACCCATTAGAAAGGTACGAAGTAACAAAAAATCTTACTCTCCCAACAGTCAAGCGAAAGCCAAACATAACCCTACGGAAAAATCTCAAAAGAAGCCGGATTTACCCCATTACTCATTCGAAAGATGCGGAGAACTTCACTGGCAGAATAATTGTCCATACCAGTCCCGGAAATGTGATCTATGCAGATGCAACGGAAACAAAGCCTCACATTGCAGATCAAAAGGACCCCACAGGAGCTACGTAAAAACAATGAGGATTCGAGCGGAGGACGAAAATGTATGGAAGTACGTTACGGTAAAAATCGGGGACAAGAATGTTAGAGTTCAACTTGACAGTGGTTCGGATTTGTCCATTATAAACCACCATACTTAGTGCAAAATTGGAAAACCGAGGATGATGAGAACCAAAAATTTACTCGTTCAGTAACTGGAGAAAGAATAAAATTCGAAGGTGAGGTTACTACTAACGTAACGTTGAAGGGAAAGACACTGAAACTCAAGATGTTTGTATTAAGAAACACTAATAACATTTTTGGTACGGACTGGATCCAAAAATTTGAACTCTGGGACTCGCCCATTAGCGATTTTTGTCAAAAAGTGGATAACCTTACAGCCGAAGCTGAAAAACTAAAGAAAGACCTGAAAGAGTCGTTCCCCAATGTTTTTTCAGATAAACTAGGCCGCTGTACAAACATGGAGGCGAAGTTCAAATTACAAGATAATGTCATCCCAGTTTTCAAAAAGAAACGTAGCGTACCATTTGCCTCTATACAAAAGATCGACGAAGAACTGGACAGACTCGTCAAAACAGGAATTTTGACCCCAGTCAACTACAGCAAGTGGGCCTCCCCCCACCGTGTATGTAAAGAAATAATCTAAGGATATCAGAGTCTGTGCAGACTTCTCGACTGGGTTGAATGCAGCACTAAAGGATCATCATTACCCGCTACCCAGCCCCGAGGAAGTTTTTCTAAACTAAATGAAGGAAAAATATTCTCAAAAATAGATCTGAGTGAAGCATACTTACAAATTTCCATTGAAGAAGAAAGCTCTAAACTTTTGTGTATTACCACTCACAAGGAACTATTTAAATTCAATAGGTTAGCTTTCGGAATCAAAGTCGCACCGGCTATCTTTCAACAGATAATCGATACGATGTTGAGCGGCCTTGATTTTTTCCATCGGATACTTGGACAATATTCTAATAAAAAGCGAAACCATAGAGCAACACAGAAAACACGTTTTTCAGGTATTCGAAAGGATGAGTACGGCTTCACACTTAAAGACACTAAATGTGAATTTTTTTCCTAGACAAAATAAAGTACATAGGGCAGATAATAGACAGAAATGGTAGACGGCCCGATCCAGAAATGTCCATAGCAATGAAAAATATGCCTGAGCCATTCAATATAACAACATTGCAGAGTTTTTTAGGCTTAGCTAATTACTATCAATCCTTCATTCCTAATATGCACATATTGCGCGCACCTTTAAACAAACTACTTAGGAAGGACAAGGTTTGGAACTGGACCACAGAATGCAAGATGACGTTCGAAAAGCTGAAAGAGGTGCTCACATTGGAACTATTCCTGACTCATTACAACCCAGATTTAGACATTATCGTCTCAAGTAATGTGAGCGCATATGGAATCGGCGCATGTATCCTGCACAAAATGCTGGACGGATCTACGAAACCTATAGCACACTCGTCGAGAACCCTACTACCTGCGGAAAGGAATTATTCCCAGATAGAGAAAGAATCCTTAAGTATCATTTTCGCAATGACAAGGTTCCACAGATATCTGCATGGACGACACTTCAAACTACAAACGGATCACAAACTGCTCATCTCTATCTTTGGCTCGAAGAAAGGGTTGCCTACACATACGGCAAACAGGCTCCAAAGATGGGGAACAATCCTATTAAATTACGACTTTGATATGGAGTTCCTTCCATCAAAGAAGTTAGGACACGCAGACGGTCTATCCTGGTTAATATCAAGGACTGGTGAACCACTAGAAGACTCGTTGATCGCATCACTACGATCAGAGAGAGATTACAGTTTGATCCTATTCAACACCGTGAAAGAACTTCCTGTTACCCTGAAAGATATAAGGAAAGAAGCCAAAAGCGACGACTTTATAAGAGAAACTAAGGAAAACTGCAGACTGATGAACAAGTAGCAGAGGTTTTCTCAACATGCGACCAGGTATTATTATATCGGGAGAGAGTAGTTGTCCCAGCAACCCTCCAAAAGAAAATCTTAAAGGATTTTCACACAGGACACCCTGGCACCACCAGAATGAAAAGTTTAATGCGTTCATACGTGTACTGGAGAAACATGGACAAGGATATTGAAGAAAAGGTGAAAGCATGCAGGGGATGTGCACTAGCTGCTAAAGCTCCACCAATTCAATTTAGCCCATGG
Source organism: Ascarosepion bandense (assembly GCA_037127315.1). Lineage (NCBI taxonomy): Eukaryota > Metazoa > Mollusca > Cephalopoda > Sepiida > Sepiidae > Ascarosepion > Ascarosepion bandense. The sequence continues at coordinate 1,101,215 of JBBBDQ010000611.1, read as the reverse complement.
CTCAAAGCTGACTACCCATGGTCACGGACACACGTGGACTACGCGAGACCACTTGATGGACAGTCCTACCTCATAGTAGTAGACAATTTCTTCAAGTGGCCGGAGGTCTTTAGGTGAAAAAGTTCGACGACTCACTTCACTATAAAAACTCTTCATGAGTTATTTGCACGGTTCGGAGTGGTCAACTGCTTAGTGTCAGATAATGGCACCCAGTTTACATCCAGGGACTTTAAAGAGTTCATGGAGGACTTCCAAGTGGACCACATCACAATTCCGACATACCACCTTGAAGAGGGCTTTGAAGAAGGCAAAAGATACGCCATCTGAAAAAGCTTTGCAACAATTTCTTCAGGTGTACCGCATAATGCCCAACGAGAACACACCATCCCAGATGTCTCCGGCGGAAGTGATGTTTGCTAGGAAAATATGGCCAGTCTTTGACAAATTATTGCCAAAACAGGTAAAACCTGCAAAGACAACTGTTCCCAAGAAGAAATACATGCCGGGAGAAAAAATATTCTTCCAGACGCACAAGGATAATAAGACTTTCTGGGAACAGGGAACGATCAAGAACAAGATCAGCTGTATAGTCTACATGGTGGAAGGACCACATTTCACGCATAAGAAACACTTGAACCAGATACGCAAATGCACTTCAGATGAGTCAAGTGAAACTCCACCAGAAGAAGAGATGTTGGACCTATTGTATGACGCGTTTGACCTGGAACCCCCTCAAACAAGTACCAAAATACATCGTTCTGGCATAAAAAGGAAACTGACAGACCCCTTGGAGGACAACCCAAGAAAGAAAAACTATAGAGATATTCCGGGGAAATAAATCTTTGGGGGAGTGTTCTGGGGTAGTTAGCACCCCTATATCCATGGACAATATGGATTCGTCTGGTTTATATAATGCCAGACATTTCTACCTTCAAGCAGAGGAGTACACTCGTAGTTTAACCGCTCACAGTGAACACAGGACTCTTTCACCTTATAAGTGTGATCCCTTAAACAGGACCACAACAGTATATAATTAGGACCCACCTGCAAAGTTATGTACTGCTTTTTTTCTCAAAACCTGTCATCATATTGCAAACATTCAGCCTTGATGCACGAACCTGGTATACTCTTATCTATCTGGATGTCATGATCCTTTTTGGCTTTGTATATTTATACGCCAGTGTCAATTTGTTGGTGTGTTGCTCTCTCACACAATAACAAAAATGTTATACTCTGCTTCAAATTAGATCTCTCTATGATTCACTCCGGATCAACACATATTGACTAGATGTGAATACTATGAAAGCAAAATGGAAAATTAAAAGAAGTTGCTCTCTGTACAGTGGTTCTGAGCTTCACATCTGGCTTGCAAAACAAATTCCTCTAGAAAAAATAAATTAAAAGAAAAGCATAACAAAAAAAAAAAGTCATATATCCATCCTGACTGCTTAAAAGAACCCACTAGGTGACACACAAGTTTTCAAAATTCACTAGTGGCCTCCCAGATAAACTGACACTACACAAACTTCAATACCAGCAACAAACTCTCTCATCACCCAGACCATTTCTCTTACCCATAAAAGAGACATTCTGCTTGATTTATTATACAGACAATACAGATAATTTTAATATATCTCATTTCCTCTTTTCTTTCCATTTAACTGACAAAACTTTGTTGTTTTCATTTGTAACTCTTGCAACCATACAACAGTATATAACTATAAAAACAACAATAATAATATTGTTTTAATAAATAATATTATGGAGTTGGAGACTAGGTAGATATAACCATCTGAGGCAAAATTATAGCCTATGATAATGAGTATTGGGATAAAATTAGTTTACAAGAGGTCTCAACTTCACAGTGCTTTTCTGTCATTTTTTGGGGGAGTGGAGAAAGTATATCATAGGCTATCAAATACAGTAATTACTTTACAACTCAACTATTAAAAACTCAGTATGATGAACCAATTATATTTTGCCAGTATCAGGGCTTAAAGATCTCTTAATGTTCTATGCTCCAATTCAGAAAAGTTTTATTTCAAATTCAATATTCTGCTATTACAAAAAAGAAATAAATTACTATTTTTAAACTGTATTGGTTAAAGGTATAAAAGCTCTTATGTGTCAGATATAAAAAATACAAAAAAACTTTATACTGCCAAACTAAGTTTTTTTTTATCTTCACATTGTGGAGATGAATCTGTTTTAAAATAATCTAAAAAGGTTATCAAACATTAAAAAAAAACTTTTTCCACAGTAAAGAAAATAAACATATAAGCAAAGTCACATATATTTCATTGTAAACAGAACAGTTATTTTATGGATCTAGGCAGTGTGTTTGTAAAACAAAGAAACACAGTGCATCAATTTTAGATTTTATTTAAATACTTTATGAAAAAATTTTCTTCAGATACTTTGTATATATCAACACTTGAGGTTTAAAAACATTCTTTAGTAATTCTATTTTTTATTTCACTACCTAACCTTTCTCATTGACTATAGAGTTTTAACGTTATTTTTCTTATTGGTAGTCAGGTTGAGGGAGGAGATAGAAGCTGAACAAATATAAACTTTCTGCCACCTCTACACAATGCAAACTTTCACACCAGTTCCTGCAATCCCCACCCATTTTTACAATCTTGCCCACTGCTATTCTAATTTCATCTCTCCTTGTCTCCATTTTCCTTATAACAGGTGTTCACATCCAGACACCACTCTTGTTGCACTATACAGACACAATATTCTGAGTCAATGTCTTTGTTGTGGATGGTGAGAAGGAGAAAGGTAGAAATGTGGCCTAAAGAAAAGAAAAACAGACACTGATCCTTTCATTTCTTTTAATGATCAAATTTCTTTTATTCCTTCCATGAACCTTCAATTCAAGACCATTTTCAATGTAGCTTTGTAGAAACTTCCAACCAAAAGAGAGGATACTCTTTATTTTTTATCTATTTTATGCTTAACTGCAGGCTCATGTATCATTTTGAGAAAGCTATAAAGAAAAGGTAGCAGTGAAATTAAAAATAAACAATAAGAGAGGGTAAGAGGTGGTCTTTTAACACACTATTAATTCAACTACCTGTTCCTCTATCTCTAAATATCACTCAAGACTCAGGCTTCTTGATAAAATCCAACAGAGAATCTGCAATGTAACTGATCCTGACCTGGTAGCTCAACTCCAGTCACTTTCTCACTAACGTAATGTGGCTTCCCTCTGTCTCTTCTACAAATAATTTCATGACTTCTGCTTCAATGAACTTAGCTCCCTGGGCCTCCCTCTGCATGAATATAGTCGAGCTACTAGACTAGTGGCTAGGTCCCACCTTTTTACAGTGAAATCAATCAAATGTAACCGCAACTTCTACTCTCTCAGCTTCTTTGCTTGCCCTTCCGTATAATCTCCAAGAATTTAACTGCAAAGTCAATTGCCATCTCTTATCTCCTTAATTCGCATCCTTTCCCTGACAACCCTTGTATCATGTTCTTTCTTTCCACTCTACTCTCATGCAGACCTCTTCACACCAGTGTTCTCATCCTTCTCTACCTATTATCTGACACCCACTTAACTTGTTCCTCTTTCTTATCACTCACCCCTATGCAACCCCTGCACACCAGTGGCAGTTCTGACTATCTTGAGGTGAAATGATTAGAAAAAAAATATTACCACCAACAGCTGAATGAAATTCTTGCAAAGATTAAAACACAAGTCTTGTGTCATAAAAATGTCTTTTTTAAGCAAAGAAAATACACACTCACAAACAAATGTGTATGATATAAAAATATTGAAAGTTCATTTTACTTCTTATCAAAGAGTAACTCAGAATTTCAAGATGCATTGCTCTTCAAAACGCAGATAAGAATGATTGTATTAATCATTATTGAATATATATATTTTTATATAAATGTTTATCAAATATGCCAACTGAATTTTCAACACTTAAAATTGCAAATCACATTACTTCATTCCAACAACTGACAACCCAAATATGTTTTTTTTTCTTTTTTTTTTATAAGCGTTTCACCCCGAGCAAGGCATGTCACTGCCACTACTGTGCAGGGGGTTACATAGAGTGGAGGAAGGATGATTAAATATAGGAAATGTCAGAGGGTGGGTGATAGGCGGGTAGGGATACCGAGAATGGTTAAATATAGGAAATGTCAGAGGGTGGGTGATAGGCGGGTAGGGATACCGAGAATGGTTAAATATAGGAAATGTCAGAGGGTGGGTGATAGGCGGGTAAGGATACTGAGAATGAGTGTTGGGTAGATGTGGGTGTTCTTAGAATAATTGGGAGTTAGTGTGATAGGAGGTGTCTATTGACCCTACATTTAAACACCTGGATATTGTAGCTGTTGGGAAAGCAGACTTGTGGAAGGGAGTTCCACAGGTGGGAAGTGCAAGAAAAGAAGCTGTTGGAGTAGAATTTACAGTTACATTTTATTTGTTTAACTGTAAAAGGGTGGGACCTAGTTGCTAATCTAGTATCTCGTGTAAATTCGTGCTTAGGCAGCACCAGTGATCTAAGTTCATTGGAGCAGAAGCCATGAAAGTACTTGTAGAAGAGGCACAGGGAAGCCACATCACACCGGTGAGAGAGTGGTTGCAGCCGGTCTGCCAAGTCAGCATCAAACACGTTACAGATCCACCTTTGTATTTTGTCAAGAAGCCCAAGGTGAGCAGCAGGGGCACCCGACCAGATATGGCAGCAATATTCAATACATGGGCAGATGGTAGATTTGTATATGTGCAGAATAGATTCAGGTGTGAAAAACTTCCAGGCCCTGCACAGAGAGCCGACCTTCATAGCAGCAGATTTGGCAATGGATTCAATATAGTCATTCCATTTGAGGTCCGTCGAAAGTGTAAGGCCAAGGAGGCGTAGTGTTTTACTCTCTGGGAGGCAAGCCTGTCCCATGCTAATGGGAGGTAGATGCGATTGTCTATGGTGATTAGTTGATAACAGCTTCGTTTTAGAAGCATTAAAATTTACTAGCCATTTCCTACCCCAGGCCACTATGGATTGGAGGTCCTTTTCAAGCTTGGCAGCGAGGTTCACTTTGTCGCCCACACCTGGTTTTTGATCAATGTGAGAGTAGATTGTTGTGTCATCGGTGTACATGCCTACTTGGGATCTAATGGCATCGGGGAGATCATTAATGTAGATCAGAAAGAGCGTGGGACCTAGGATAGAACCTTGAGGGACGCCCGCATTCGTATGGTAGTTTTGGGAGGCATGCCCATTTAATACTATCTTCAATGTGCGGTTAGAGAGGAATGACTGGATGAGGGCAAACCTGATGTCCAGTTATCCCGTAGATCCGCAGTTTGCACAAGAGGCCACTGTGCCAGACCCTGTTGAACGTTTTGGAGATATCCAAGGCAACGGTTCGGGCTTTGCCATTCTTGTCAAGTGCCCGGTATATATATTAGGTAATGGTCGTTAGCATATCAGCAGTAGACCTGGTGAAGTGAAACCCATACTGTTTGTCAGAGAGAAGCCTGTGGGTCGTGAGATGCTGAATCACCTCGGTGTTGATAATGGCTTTGAAAACTTTGCCAAAGATCGGAAGGAGACTAAAAGGACAGTAATTGGCGGGGTCTGAGGGTTCGCCAGAATTCTTAAATATAGGAACTACACAGGAGGACTTCCAACAGGCAGGAAAACAGGAAGCAGATAGGCAGAGGTTATAGGGTTTAGAGAGGACAGAAGAGAGTTCTGGGGCACATTTCTTCAGTACTATGATTGAGATTCCGTCACCGCCGCTCGCTTTGTGTGAGTCAAGTTGTGCAATTATCTTGGCGACCAGCGAGGGTGTAATGTAGACATTATTTAGTTGAGCCTTAGTTCTGGGTGGGAAGTCAGGTGTAGGTATTCCTAACGAGTCCAGTGTCGAATTGGTGGAGAATCTACGGGCAAAGCATTCAGCCTTGTCCGCTGGGTAGGTGAGAACTTCAAATTCATTGATTAGTGGGGGTATTGAAGTCTTGCTCTTGTTGAGCACGCTTTTGCAGAGTCGCCAGTAATCTTTGGAGCCAAACTTAGAGGATGCTATGCGTTGCCTCATTCTGGTAGCAAACGCCCTCTTAGCTTCGTTCAGTACTTTTTTGCAACAATAAACTGGATTAATAATATTGAAAAAAAAAATGAAGAGAAAAGAGTGCTTTTATACAATGTAATATCAAGGAATTTTATGTATCTATTAAAGAAATGATCATATACAAATTATAATCATTGTAGAAAATGACTATTATTTTACAAAGATTGTATATGTAAAAAAAAAGAGAACAAAAATGGAGTTTGTGATGGTACAGAATGACCTGAAATGATAGGAAGTGATCATTTTAAACAATTTATTATTGTATCAAAAATATTGACACACACACATATAAATATAAGAATAAATGCATATTATAAAGAATATATATATAAAGCTAAATATGTCTATAATAATGAATACATATATATATATATATATATATATATATTTTATTTTATTAAATTACTTTAATCCAAAACGGAAAAGTATGAAGCTAAATCCCAAGAACCTGATCCTAATTAATATTAAAAATTTTAATATTAAAAAATGATACAAGAGGAGAGCTCAATGTAATTACAATTACAGAGCCAATATAAATTAAAATAAATTTTCAAAATTCAAAAATGTTGAATGAACATTTCAACATTTTTGAATTTTTAAAATTTATTTTAATTAATATATATATATATATATAATACAGAATATATATATAATAATAAATCTATATCGAGAAAAGTGATGAGGGTGGATGTTGTGTAAGTATTTGTTTGTTTGATAAATTCGACTTAGCGTCTGCATTTTGTAGTCTAGTTCAATGGGTGTTGCGCTCACTAGGTCTATGCTTTACTTCTGCACCTGACTCTGTACTAGATCTATGCTTTCCCTCTGCACCTGACTCCTGCCAAATCTTGCAGCTTTGCCCTCTCGGCAACTCCAACCATGCTGTTGTCTTCTTAATATTTCTTACCACTCTCACTCCCACCAGGAGCCTCCTACCTACAGGACCTCCTACTGCTACCAAAGAGCTGACTGGGAGGCCTTTCGCGATTTCCTATGCAACGTTCCTTGGGGGAAAGAATTCATCCCCCAGTTGATGACTGTGCCTCTCAGATTTCTTCTTAGGTGAAACCTGGAATTGATGCTTTCATACCTACCAGGAAGTTTTGTCTCAAACCTCATTCCTCCCCTGGATTCTCTCCTGCCTGTTCAGCTGCCATTGCCCACAGGAACCACTACTTTCGACTATTTTGGAGACATGCATCTGACCACAATAGGCACCTATTCACGTCTGCTCGTAATGAGTGCAAGAAAATCCAGAATGACGCCAAGCAGTTGTTTGCTGAGAGAATGAGACAGCGCATAGCTGACTGCAAGTTCAGCTCCAAGGACTATTGGCGGTTATGCAAACGGGTGCTGAACAACAGCAAATCCTCTATCCCTCCCTTAATCAATGAATTTGAGGTCCTCACAGCATCGGTGGACAAGGCTGAGTGTTTTGCTCGCAGATTCTCATCCAACTCCACATTTGACTCATCTGGAGTACCTGCACTCGACTTCCCTATTAGAACTGAGGCTAAACTGAACAATGTATACATTATCCCGACAATAGTATCTCGAGTAATATCAAAACTTGACCCCCATAAGGCGAGCGGTGGTGATGGAATCCTAGTGACTGTTCTTAAGAAATGTGCCCTGAACTCTCCTCTGTCTTCTCTAAACTCTATAATTACTGCCTTTCTGGTTCCTGTTTTCCTGCAGGCTGGAAGTCCTCTTCTGTCATTCCTGTATTTAAGAACTCTGGTGAACCTCAGACCCATCCAACTATCACCCTATCAACCTTCTACCAATTTTTGGGAAAGTGTTCGAGGTCATTATTAATGCTGAAATAGTTCCCCATCTTACTACTACCCATAAACTATTCTCTGACAGGCAGTATAGCTTCCACTTTGCCAGGTCCATGGCTGACATGCTAATGACCATCATGGAATACATGTTCTAGACCACTGAGGAGTCCAGCAAGACTCGTGCTGTTGCTCTGGACATCTCCAAGGCTTTTGACAGGGTTTCGCACGCTTGCCTCCTATGCAAGCTATGGCGGTTACAGTATTACTGGATGCTTGCTTGATCTGATCTAATCTTTTTCTAAATAACTGCATGATGAATGGCGTCTTGAATGGGCATGCCTCCACATCCTACTGTACAAACGCTGGTGTCCCTCATGGCTTTATCCTAGGCCGACGCTCTTCCTTATTTTCATAAATGAGCTCCCAGACGAGATCAAGTGCCAAGTAGATATCTACACAGATGACACCACAATTTACTCCCACATCAGTAAGAAATCTGGCGTGGTGGACAAACATAACCTCGCTGCTAATCTTGAGAGGGATCTACATTGTGGTGGATTGGGGTAAGAAGTGGATTGTTAATTTCAATGCATCTAAGACCAAGCTGCTGTCTGTTAAACATCACAGACAACCTCTCCTGCTTCCCATCAGCATGAACCAAGTGAGTCTTCTTGAGAGCAATACACTGCACCTCCTCGGCCTTACCCTCTCTTCTGATCTCAAGTGGAACCATTACATTGAGTCAATCAATAGCTAAATCCACTGCTAGGAAGGTTATGTCACTGTGTTGGGCAAGGATGTTTTTTTCGCCTGAATCCATCCTGCATATATACAAATCAACCATTGGCCCATGCATGGAGTACTGCTGTCTGATATAGTCAGGCACCTTTGCTGTTCATCTTAGTATTCTTGACAAGCTCCAAAGAAGAATCAGTAATGTGATAGATACCAACTTGGCGGCTCAACTCCAGCCACTTCCCCCCTGACAGGATTTGGCTTCCCTCTGTCTGTTCTAATAATACTTTCATGGCTTCTGCTCCAATGAACTTAAGTCACTGGTGCACCTGCAACAGGTGTTTACTCGTGCAACGAGACTAACAACTGGGTCTCACCCATTCACAGATCAACCAAATGCAGACGACAATTCTACTCCTGCAGCTTCTTTTCTCGCACTTCCCGCCTGTGGAATTCGCTTCCATATTCTTGCTTTCCTGATGGCTACAACCTCCAGTAATTTAAATGCAATGTCAATATTCATCTCTTAACCACTTGACTCTAGTTCTTTCTACACCACCCTTTATATCCTTTCCTTTCTCTCTATCTTTGCAATTGTCATCACACCTGTATTCCCATCCTTTTCTTACTCCTTTCTAACTGGTTCGTCTTTCTCTTCACTCTCCTCCTATCTAATCTTTTTACTCTGAGGTAGCCCCCTGCACATTGGGATAATATGATTAAAAAAAAAAAAGATCCAAATTTTAGAATGCTAACAACACCTTGAAATTTTTCAGAAAGCCAAAATTAGAGGTAGAAAAATATATATTATCACCACACAGTCAGGGATCAGTTTATGTATTGGTTATAATATAGAATTGATCACCCCACTTTATATTATCTATATCTATATATGTTGCTCCTCCCCCTTCCACCCTAATCCAATAGAAACATTCTACATTGTTATGTATATCTATAAAAGTGATGAGGGGAGACTTTGTATAAGTATTTGCTATGTAAATTCATCATATGTTTTTTATTCTTATTATTCCTTAAACTACCCGAGTGAAACCGGGCTTAACTACTAGTATATAGATAATAATGACTATATATATACATATTCAATATATATATATATATATATATATAATAATGAAAAAAAAAAAATATTATGTACATAAAGGTTGATAAAACCAGAAAATTAATCCATAGAGCCTTTAAATTCTTTGGCCTTACTGTAGTAATTAACCACAATATCAAGCAAGTAGACTTCCTAGACATAACATTAGACCTAGTATCGAACACTTTCCAACCTTACATGAAAAACAACGCTAACCCAATATATATAAACCCCAACTCTAATCACCCACCATCTATTATTAAGCACATCCCATCATCAGTTGAACATCGCATTAACACACACTCATCCAACAAAGAGATATTTGATAAGCACAAGGTAATTTATAATAGAATCCTTAATGAAAGTGGGTATAAATCATCAAAAATCAGTTTTGTGGAAAAATTCGAAAGTCCAAAAAGCAGAAATAGAAGCAGGAAAATAATATGGTAAACCCTCCATTCAATCAATCAGTTAATTTCAAGCTGGGACATAAATTTCTTAATAGAGAAGCACTTTCCCAAAAATAACCCTCTAAGCAAAATCTTAAAAAAAAAGACCATAAAATTAAGCTATAGCTGTTCTAATAATCTAGAAAATATAATCAAAATGCATAACACTAAAATATTAAAAATACACAGCAAAAATACATCCAACACTAATACAAGTCCGTCCCATGACAACAACCTCTGTAACTGTAGAAACCCCAACCAATACCCCATGGCCAATAAATGTCTGATGAAATCTCTGATATATATGTGTTCCATTTCATCCTTAGAAAATCCTAAAGATGAAAAAATATATATTGGGAATACCATGAACGTATTTAAAAAGCACTTTTACAATCACCTCTCATCCTTCAATAACAAAGAAAAACAAAACATGACATCTCTCTCCAAACACTTTTGGAAATTAAAAAACGAAAATAAAACACCTAAGGTCAAATGGAAAATTCTCAAAAAAGCAAGAACAGCAAAATCTATAAAAGAACCATGCTTTCTTTGCCTTCAAGAAAAAATAGAGATCCTTAAATATATAAATAGTAACAAGCTCTTAAATCAGAGATACGAAACCACAGTAAACTGCAAGCACATTAGGGACTTAACCCTACAATTATGCTAAGAAATACAAAGAGTTCGATTGATATAGCCTCAAAATAATTACGTTCAAAATAATTCATTACAAATTGTCGGTTGCTTGTAACCAAGTTTTGTTAATTTCCGTAACATGTTTACATTTGTTGACATTACGATACATTTCAGAGCAGATATGCTTGTTTACGATGAATCGATGAATCGAAAATTGTGTTATATAAGCATGATAAAAACCTCGTCTGATCAGGAGGCTATCTATGGTCGAGCAGTCTAAGACGTTACCAGATCAAATGGTAGCTTTCCCTATGTAAATAGGGGTCACAGGTTCAAATCCTACTAGATAGCACAAATTTTCGTAATAAAAAAATTTATCGGAAATAATCAGGCCGGTAGATATAAATATAAAATACTGTTTAATTAAAAACAGAATATCTACTTAAATACAAGTATCGGTGAAAATAATGTTCAAAATAATTCATTACAAATTGTCGGTTGCTTATAACCAAGTTTTGTTAAAATTCATTAATTTCCGTAACATGTTTACATTTAACAGTATATGTTTAGAAAATTATCTGCTGCCTAGATACACTATATATATATATATATATATATATATATATATATATATATATATACGAGAAAAAATCGCAAGATCGCCAAGACCTACCGCGGTTTCGCACAACGGCTCTGACGAGCCGTTGTGCGAAACCGCGGTAAGTCTTGGCGATCTTGCGATTTTTTCTCGTGTGTTTTTGCTCTACGTAACTGCCTCTTAGTTAATTCTTTTTGGTTAGTTTAGTATCGAGCACTTTTCTTTCTTTGTGGTTTGTTCTGTTTGAGGGTTTTTTTTCTTTGCTGTGAAGTGCTGTATGTATTGTCGGTGCTCCGCAGTTTTCTTTTTTTTTTCCCCTCGTTGTCCAAAGCTTTATAGCCGAGGGCGATAACGGAGTTAGATTCTGCCGGTTATTCGTGGTTCTTAAAAATTACTTGTGTAACATTTTAAGATTTGAATACATACAGAGTCAATTTTATTATTATGATATATATATATATATATATATATATATATATATACACATGCTTATATGTAACAATATCTTCCATAAACAATGTATGTGTGCAGATAGATATATATCTCAATACACACATGTTTATATGTACAATATCTCGCATAAACAAAAACACTGAAACTATATATACAGATAAATTGTACTGACAATGTTTACATTACTGATGATGAAAAATGGTTAAAAAGACACAAGCAAAATGATGAAATATAGCTATGAATAGGTTCTCTATAAATTTGATCACAATGATAACTTATTATTCTGCAGTAGGTTGCCATTACATTCTGCAGTAGACTGGTTACCAGTCAAGGCTATAGAACCCAATCTGTTACTTAACTCATAACTGGAGGGAAGAGACAGATTAATACCTTTCCTAAGGTTATTTGCGCGTAAGTGAATGCAAAAAATTTAACTGGAATTTAAACTCGGCTCCCTGATTTCTCATTCTGAGCCAATATCCACTGCACCACAATGCACATCCTTAGCATATATATTACTGATGTGACCCTGGGAAAAAAGGTCACAAGGAAGACTCGGAAACGGTATACGGTTAGAAACAATATTATATTACAAAAGAGAAAGTGTACAGAGGAAATAGTGTATAATAGTACTTAGCGCAGGAATGGTGTATTAACAAATGAGTATCGTAGCTGCTGCTACTTACTACTACCCACAAGAGTAGATAACTCGCAGTATTTATGTAGTCCATTAGAGTTCATATTAGTGTGTAATTAATTCCCCACAACAATTACCAAATAAATAAACCATATTTTACTGTCTGATGATGGTGTTTTAACACCAAAGTTTTGTAGCTATTGAGTAGCAGTATGCTATTATTATTATGATAATAATTACCATATATCTATGGTCTACTTTTACATTGAGTACTTTTTCAAAATAAATATCTAATTGTGGAATGTACTTCCATTAGTAACCATTATATATAATTTCTTTGTTTAAGCATTATTTTTAATGAATATTCAGATTTGAGTTGATGGTTTTTTTTTAGTTATTTAATAAATAAATAAAAGAGAGAATCCATTCATTAAAAATAACATTTAAACATATATATATATATACACTTCTCAAAAAGTAAAAAAAAAAACAATACCTAAGGTTTAAAATTAATTTTTAAAACATGAAAAATCTTTCTTAAGGTTTTTATTTATGTTTTTATTTCAAGCTAATAGATTGAATTTAATATTTCCAATAAGCAAAATACTTTGCTGTATTTCAAAAACTAATTTAAACTGACTGGAAACAGTTTTTTTTTTCTTGCTAAAATAGCTGATTACCACCCTTTTTTTAATTGTCTTTCATTGCAATGTAATTCTCTTTATTAAAAAATTTTGCATAAATAAAATACACTTTTCTGAAACTTTTTTTGAGTGATAGTAGCTAATTTAAAGTATAATTAATTTGATTTTTAAAAAATATTTACTTTAAGTTTAAAATAACACAGAAATGTATTTTTAAAACAAACAGTAGCTTTGTTTTTACTCAACAGTAGCCATGTTTAGATAATTTAGTGTTCACAGGTGATGACAGTTTTATTGTTGTTTTATGGAGACTTTAGTGCAAAACATAATTTAAGAAAATGACATGAGCACCATTTTTATATAATTTTTAAGTCCTCAATAATCTCAAAAATTCTGGAAAATATTCTGTTATTTTTCAAAAACAATTGATGATTTATTTATTCAATTCTATCATTTGTTTATGAGATCCCTCTGGAATGAACTCAGAAAAATTGTAGATATAATCGGGGACAGAATTATTAAATTATCCAGATGGATAAGACACAGTCTTCAAGCCATCAGAGCCCTATGGCGAGATCTGCACAATATTTTGTTCCTTTTCCAGGAATGGGACAGTAAACAAAGAGCTGATATTAGCTTGTAGCTGTAGGGAGATGGTTAATGTTTATTAATTTGGCCTTGTGTTATACATAACTGAATTCCCTACAGATTACAAATTTATTCGTTATTATCATCAGAAGGTTTTCATCAGAATTATCAGAAGAAGGTTGGTTGTTGACTGTAGATTGAAATTTGTGGATTTGAGTGTGGAAGAGTGGAAGAATAAAAATATACATTTTTCATGTTAAAATAGAAATTTATTAAAAGGAAAGAATAACAAGAATTGGTAGAAATTAATGTTCACTGAGAAACAAGTCATGAGTTAAGGGTATCGAGTTGTAGAAATGTTTGTAGAAATAATTTGTTTAAAAGAGTTTATGCATATGTATGTATGTATAAGCATTTGTTAAGTAGGAATGTCTTTGGATGGAGAAGAAAAAGTAAAAGGAATCAGCACACAAAAAAGAAGCCCATTACATTTTAGTGTGGCGTCTCGCTGCTCCCATCTGACTGTCTGACACTGACGAATGAAGCCTTTATAGTCATTTAGATTTTTTGCACTGGATCACTAAGTCTTTTTGGTCTTACAAATCATTTTCATTGGTCAGAAAATCAATTTAATATTTACTCACAAAATCCAGTTTCAACTTTTTCTTTAAGCATATAGTCAATACTTTTTCTATTTGGCAAAACCAGGATTTCACACATCATTGTGAATTTTTGTAAAAGTGCTTTTAATTCTTAATTTCCTATCCACCCCAAGCTCAATTAATGCTGCAAAGATGGCAGCCTATGAAAAAAGATGCCATTTAACACCTTTCACCTTTATATTGCTGTGTATAAGGATATCCTCATTGAGCAGACAGATGGTGCCAGCCTGAGTCACAACAGCAACATGATTCTGGCTAGCATCAAGTCATTGCAAACATCTCTATGTTCAACCTAAGTAGTTTGCTGAATGAACAGTTCAAATACAGATGTGAGGGGAATGCAAGTGCAGTAAGAAACAAGAAGCAAGTGTGAATGATGTTGGAAAAAAGATGAACGAGTGCTTCAGAAAGAGATTTCAACCATTAGAAAATAACTTAGTTTTGAAGTTGTTAAAATTGTTGATTGGGATGTCTTTTAAATGTTACAAACCAGCTGTATTATCTGCATTAAACTTAAAAATAATAACGTTGTAATGTTTGATTTCTTTTTTGAAATGTTTCACTGCAATGTATCATTCTAGTCATCATAGTCTATGTTATTTATCAATGAAAATATTTGAGTTGAAAGCTTTTTATCTATTTTATCAATTTTTTAAAGATTTTTTGTTAACATTACTTTTTACAAATTCAAAACAAATTTTGCAAATTCTAAAAAAGTTGAAGAGGTGATCTCATTTTTAATCAATTCTATCAATGCAATTTTAGCCTGCACCCCTCTTAGGCTAAACTCATCACTATATATATTGAAAGAAAGAAGAATATTTTTACTAAAATTATTATGGTTGATTTTGTAAGTTATTTTTTTAATTTCTTTTAGATGAAGTGTTTTCATTATTATTAACAATATTAAGATGAATGAAACTATTTAACAAAATTAAAGAATACACTTTATTGAGTATAAATCTCATAGTGAGTAAATTACCTACAAGCATAGATATACTTATAAATCAATGCATATATTATCCAACATTGTTCAAATCTCTTCTTTCTATATTTGTTTTTAGCATAAAAGTGTTTTCATATAGCTTACACAAAACTGAAAAATAAATAAGCCTAAACAGTTTTTAGTGCCATGTCCTTTCATGACATATGTTATCATAACTCTCCAGAAATACCTTTTCTTTATTTTCTGTGAACTACCATGCATTCTTTGGAAAGATAGTGGTTTCTCATTGCCTTCTTTATAATTTGGAGTTCAAAGTTTTCTTTCTTTTAACCCAAAGCTGGTGGTGATGGAAGGAATGAATTCCTACCTTACTCAAGTGAAAAGTGAAAGCAGCAGATGAGGCAATAATAAGCTGGTAGGAAAAAGATGGATTCATGCCTTTCCTAAGGTGTAAAAGTTAATGCAACAGACTAGACCCAAAATTGAACTTGATTTGCTAATGCCACTCTAACAGCAGTAAATATACAAGAAAGAAATATGAGAATTCAAATATTGTTGGATACATTCATGAATTTTTTAGTCTGTAATTTTATTTCATCCTAAATATATGAAAAGTAACTTTACCTAGTTTTATATTGCAATCTTCAATTTTTTTCATCCATGCATACTTGCCTTTTATTTAAAAATAAATAATTATGGGCAATCTAAGTTTTCAAATGATTTTAGATGAAGTTATTTTGTTATAGTATTTACATTATTTGGACTACTGTCTTCATCTTTGTTGCCATTTGTATGACGTTTTGGCCGTTGTATGCTCCGGCCTTCTTCAGGTGCTAGGAATTTCAAACTCAACCCTTTATTACAATCACTGGGGTATATGAACTCCATTCCATGTGTAAAGCCTTGATTGGAAGTCATGAGTTATCTCCCTCTAACATTGCAAGTTACTTGTTCATCACTGCTGTAGCCTGGTATTGAACTCACTTTGGGTCAAGTCAGAAACTAACCAACCCCTTGTTCCCTGTTTAGGATGTGTTTTCCGGTTTTCTGTTTTCCATTCTTTTTACCCTTACGTAGCCCCCTGCACATCAGTGGCGT
Organism: Ascarosepion bandense; assembly: GCA_037127315.1. NCBI lineage: Eukaryota > Metazoa > Mollusca > Cephalopoda > Sepiida > Sepiidae > Ascarosepion > Ascarosepion bandense. The sequence goes on along the minus strand of JBBBDQ010000611.1, from coordinate 1,084,784 downwards.
TATTGCCTTGCTTGGGGTGATATGAATAAAAAAAAAAATATCCACTGGGCCATGATAAGAACAACTGAATTTTTTTTTAACCTTATTTACCAGAGTTGATATTGCAATGTTTTGATGTAAATGGTTTTCTCTAGTATTTTTTTACCAGAGTTCATATCTAGTATTTCTAATGTTAATAGTTTTCTCTGGTATTTTTTACCAGAGCTCATACTGCAATTCTTGACCCTAATGATTTTCTCTATCACTCCATATTACTGGTTCTCATATTGTGTTCATCTCTATGCTTGGTCTGCTTAGGAGATTTTTGAAGCTTAGCATATGTGCTGATTCCTTAAGTTTATGTCGTTTCCAGTGGTGTTCTCTATTTATTATTTCAACTTCATCCCATCGGGGGCAGTGATCCCTTTTCTCTCTCCATGTGTGGTCAGCTATGCCTGATTTTTATATCTCTTCTTGTGTTACAGCCTTGTGATGTTCTTGTAGCCTTACCTTAAAGGGGCAGCCTGTCTCTCCTTTATATTTCTTTCCACAACTATATGGAATGGTGTACACACAGTCCTTAGTCATGTCCTCCTCTGTTGGGGGTCTTACTCAGGAGAGGTACCTGCAAAGCATAGAACCACTTCTGAAGATCGTCCTGATATTATATGGACCACAGAGCCTTTGTATTTTCTCCAATAACCCCTTCACATAGAGTAGACAGACTGAGGCTGTTTTCTGAGAGTTGTTACCCTTATGCACCCTCCCTTCTGTGTATGCTGGAGTTGTTGTCATGTACCCTGGATAATTGTTTTGTTGTAGGGTACTGCTTATACTGACTATTTCCTGTTCGTATGACTCTGGATTGCTGCTTATGACTTTTGCTCGATGTTGAAGGCAGTAGACAATCTCTTTCTTTACATTGTATGGGTGGTGGAAGTTGAAGTTGAGGTATTGTCCAGTGAATGTTGGTTTGCGATGTACAGATGTCTTAAAACCCACCTCTGTTTGAGTTATTAGCACATCCAGGAATGCCAGTTTGTTGTCACACTCTTTTTCCATAGTGAACTGTATGGATGGTCTTATTGAGTTCACATGGTTGAGTAGTGCCTGGACCTCCTCCTGGTGTGGCCAGAGTATGAAGGTGTCATCAACTTGTAATGAGGTCTTCCAGTTTAGTGATGTATTCAGTTTTGTCCATCACTACAGTTGCATTGCCTTTATCAGCTGGTAGTATGATGATGTTCTCATTCCTCTGTAGATTGCCAGCCCCTCCTCTTTCGTGATGTTTGGTTTGGGTGGCTTGGCTTTCTCCAGTGTCTGTCTCACTTTCCATCTTAGCTCATTTGCCTGAACCTGAGGGAGGTTCAAGGGTAATTCCTTGTTGCAGACAATGATGTCTAAGTATGGTATCTGCCTGATGGTTGTTGCGAAGTTGAGACCCTTGTTCAGCACTGACTCCTCAGAGGCACAAAACTATTTTTTTATTCATTTTCCATTGTTGGCTCTGATAACTTTGGTTTAAAACTTTCTTCAGACAAATGTGAAAACTAATATGTAATTTGAAAAAAGATAAAGAAAAATAACATATTTAAATTAAAGTTTCCAAGGTTTTTAAAAATATTCAATTCTACATTTACCATGAAATGTGTGGATTTATTGGTATATCATACACTCTGAAAAGATTTCATTTTAAATATCTGAGAAAACTTTTATAAACATTGTTTTTGGAAAATAAATACCTTAGCATTAAAAAATAAAGCTTCATTTGAGATGATTACATAATATTTCACTAGTTTCTCAATCTATTTGAAGCTGTCTAAATCTTATGATTATACTCTTAAAGACTTCATACTCCAACAAATGGAGGTAAAACAAAGAATTGGAACTAATGGAAAAACAAGAAGTGTTCATACTAACCAGTCTTCATTCTACAAGCATCCTGTTATATATACATGCATGCGCTAATCTAATAAGTGTCTAAAAAAAAAATGTTGGTGTGAATGATTTATATTTCTTTCTGGCAAATGTTGTTATAAGTAATAATTTTCCAATCTAGCCTTCAGTTTGGTTTCATTCTAAATATATAAATGTTAGAATATTACCTGTCTTTATTTTGTAATCTTTAAAAACTTTTGTATCAACCTATGTTGAAATATAGGTAAAATAATAGAGAAAACAACAGTGATATAGCTGATGCTGAGAAATATATATGTTATGGAGAGTGTCATGAACTGACAAGCCATAACAAACTACTACTATCAATAATTCCATTATCCATGCTAATGATCATAATGCTATCCACACAAAAAAGATGACCTTGAATTAAAATTTTCTTAAGATTGAAGATTTTCAAATACAGGACAGTAAATTTAGGGACCAAATTTTAAATAGATAAACTGAATTGTTAGATCTTTTATGTTAATTTTGACGGCAAAAATAATAACTTCATCTTATAGATATAATCATTTTGATTTCCTGACAAGGAATTCTAAAATAACATTTTTTCCAAACATAATCCATAGTATTTATATTCTATTTTGTCAGCAAATTGTTTCCTCAAAATTTTTTCTCCAGTGTTTCCCTGACATTATCCTTCAATTATCACAAATACAAAAAAAAACCCCCCCAAAAAACAAAAGATTTTATTATTGAAATACTGCCTTCTTATAAAAGAAGTTTTGCTTATAATATCTTTATCTTTTAGATTTTCAGTAGCATCAATGTAGAATATAATGGGTTAACCTCTAGCCTTCACAATTTCCTAAAACTGTATTACTACTTAAGCATTTACCCCACACACGCAATCAGAGAGCATTTATCAATATTCTTGCAGTTACAATGCTGAGTGAATTTGTATCAGGTCTACACAGTTATTTGATGTTATGTTTTTTACATGTTGTATTATGTTACCAGTGTGACAATAGTTCAATTTTTTCATGTTTCTATTAAATATCTTGTAGTACTTATTGGTAACTAGAAAGTGTTTTTAATTAACTTAAAAAACATAGTACTTTAATTTTTATAACTTTCTTATGAAAGTGGGCATTTTTGAAAATCAAATTTGCTCCATATCTACTCTTTAATACTGCTTCATATTCTGGCTTGGCAAAGTCAAAAACAACTTTTATTAGAAGTTTTGGATGGTTTGTTGGACATAAATTTTATGATGAACTTAAAAATGACTCATGTATATTTTAATGATACTTAATGTACACTAGTTATTATTTTTCTGTATAAGTAGTATACTAATTTAGTGAGATCATTTAAATTTGTATTAATTTCAGTATTGAAAGCCAGCTCATTAAACCTCTAAAATTTATTTTCTGACATTATCTGTGTTTGTGTCATAGCATCTACTCAGAACCATTGCATTTCTGGTATCAACCTACATCTCTTATCCATTCACTTAGTAGTGAGATTGCAACCATTTTACATATTTTGGCTCCATCAAAATTCCTTATGGCCATATGAAACTTAGTACTATTACCGTTTTCAATCTACATTGCTTCACTTTTAAATAGTACTGACTTGAAAGCTGGTACTATTAACACTGAAAGATTGTGAATTGAGAAAAGTGATATGACCATTATGTTTGATGACTTCTATTTGCCAATCATTTATAACTGTGTACCCGGTAAATTGACTGCTTTGTCCAAATGCATGAGTAGATTTTCAGTTCTCAGTAAACAGAATAATATCAGTTCACTGTTCCATTCAGCTTAAATTTTGCTTCATCAGACCATATAATCTTTCTTATCAGCTCTTCATCCTTGCTTACTATGTGTTGAAACCACTCATAAAACTGGATTCTTTGATCTGCATCATCTTACTTAACTTCCTGTAATAATCTTGCAATATAGACATTCCACTTAGTTCTTTTAAGAATACATTATATGCTTGTACTGCTTACTTCTGTTTCACATGCACAATGGTAGACTTCTGTGGTGAATATATAACTGTTCCAACACCAAAGCCAAGGAAGTAGCACTGTTCCTGTATGAAGTCTGCTGGATTTTCCATTATGCACATATGCCATGCCATACCATGTGCTTCAAACTTATCACAAATCCATGAAATTGTCAGATGTTTTGGAGGTTGTGCTCCAAGCTCATGATTCCATTGTCTTTAGACTTTAACAATATTCTCAAATTTGAAATCTCACTTTAAAATAATCTTACATTTCTCAAATGACAAACATACATCTGGCATATTGTAGACATTCTTTGCTGATGCTACAGGCATGAGTGTAATGCCATCTGTTGAAAAATATTGTACTACAGTAAACAGTGTTATTGCAATTTGATAAAACTATGAAAGTTAAATTTTTCTTTTCCTGAAGTGTCTATACATTTTTTAGGGAAAACTCTGCATGTGTGCGTGTGTGTGTAAACATGTGCTATGACTTGAATCACTTCCCAAAATATGAGCATTATTTTGTGATTGTAGCTGAAAAAAGTATTCTTTACATTGTAAAGCAATTTTTTTGTGCTTATTTCAGAAATTGCTTTAAAGCATCAATTCAACTAAATCAATGTAAAAAGTGAAATTTTCTGGTGTTGAATTTTGGGCTGTCATTAAACTCCTCTTCTAACAGAAAAAATGCCAGAAGAAATCTAGGCATGCATGATGCAAACATTGGGTGATAGGTACTCACCATACTCAGTTTCCAGAATGAAAATTATAGCATTTGTTTGGACAAACAGACAAGTATTTTATTACATGCCAGTCAAACTATTTAGACCACTTGGTGAGTCATTTACATAACAGGCTGGGATGTTCTATTGTGCTATTTAGGCAAAGCCTATTCTCTGGGTTCTGATTGGCAGCTGACTTTGATGTGGATGCTATGATTCATAAATAACTCTCATTCAGTCATAAACATTCAAAGTACAAGATCTATATTAAATTACAGCTTAATCTCCTGTCTGCAAACTGGACACTAGTTGGGAATTCCTTGCAAGAGTGAGTATTATATTTTTGTATCTACATTTTGCATAATGGTCTTTGAAGGGGAAATGAGTTTTTTATGGCCCAGATGATTGTACGGGAGCAACCTGAACAATGCCTGTGCAATTTTTGCTGGCTGAGCAGTGGTGGGTGATGTCATTTCACCTCCTTTGGTTTGTTGGACATGTGCATTGGGTTCGTGGACATCCCTGACCATTGGTTTAGGGGGCTCAGACAAAGCACTAGAAATAGAGGTAGAAGTTGATGGTGTTTCAAGCTTCCCAAGGAATTGGTGATTTTGTAAAGTGATTCTACATGCTCTATCAACTCTGATGCATAATTGTATCTATTCATCTCACATGTGATTTATATAGCATGGGCTGGGATGGTAGGAAGTTACACAGTCGGCAGTGGAGTAGGAGTTGTTCAGAGGATAACCCAATGCTCTGGATGGCATATTTCTGTATTGAAGGATAAGCTGTGCAGCCTGGTCATTATCCAAGGATCCCTAGGTTCCTGTGTTGGTATTCCCAATTCTTTTGGTAGGCTTGACAGCTAGTTCCACTCATTCATTAAATTGAAAATAAGCAACATATGACAATCAATGCTTGACAGTCTAGTCTTGCAAGAATTGCTTAAATGGAAAGGATCTGAAGGGTGGGCCACCATCACTGCTGAGTTCCTCTGGAACACCATAAGTCTAGAATATATCTTGAAAATTGAGATTATTCTGGAGGTATTTATCTGTCTGTGGCTCAAGTGATACAGAATAAGCCAGCCAGTTAGCCTATCAGTACATGCAAGGTAATTATGATCCTCAACATATGACAGTCTGCTGGAATGACCACTCAGGTGATTGTGTGAGGGCGATTGGATCATGTATTTGAGCATACTATGCAATTGGCCCTAACCTTGTGAATTAAGTTATTCATATTGAGCCATTAAATAGAATCGTTGGCTTGTGCTTTAATGCTGATCATGCCATGGTGTGCTGAATGCTGGCTATGCAATATTTTTTTCCGTTGAGAGGTAGGGATTACAATCCTTTAATTCAATAATACTAACTCATTGTTAGTGCTAAGACATAGCTTTACTTCCCAGTACTTGCAGAGTTCAGGCACAGGAAGATGGTGTGTTTTTGGAAATCCTTGCTGTACAGTGTTTATTAATTTTTGGTATTAGGAATCACTGCATTCTGCTGTATGGATGAGATCTGGTAAAATAATGGCTATATTGTCACTGCTATACTGTTGATCTCATAATGATGTTTATATTATCAGACTCGAAAATGTCTGAGATAGTTGAGCAGGGAACATATTGATAAGGTCCAGAACCATGACCACTGGGTTGCTGGAAATGGCATCAGAGCCTCTGTGCCACTTCCCAGGGAAGTGCCGGATAGTGAATCAATATCTGAGAGATTTTTCTTTCAGTCTAATTAGCTGTGGATTTAGGATTTTGCTTAGATCTCTATCACCAAATAACCCCTTTAATAGTTTGTGGTTTGTGGGAAACCCATGATGAACATACAACATTTTTCCAATGTCTGTTCAATTGCTGCTGCTTTGCCTTCTATTAGCACATATCTGCACTCAGCATCAGTGAAAAATCTGCTGCTGGCAAATATTAAGCACCAGCCTTCTGCACAACAGATCAAGGCTTTCTCAATTGTATTTTTTTTTTGTATGAGTAGGAAATCTATTCCTTCTTTACTCCAATCAGGAGCAAGTCAAGTTACACGACCTGTCACTTTTGATGAAACATCATCATAAAACTATGATAGTAATCAAAACAATAGTTCATGCAGCACTAGTACTTGAATTCTTTATGGCCAAAGAAATTTAAGACTAAAAACTTAGCAGAAAGATCATGGCTATGTAAAACAAGTTGTTTTGATGACTGACAATATTCAGGAAGGCTAATCAGCATGCTGTGCCAATTAATGAAGGGATTGAAGAAAGAAGGAAGTTGCTGAAATGTATTCTCTTATTGCAGGACAAAGTACCTATACATAGGGTTAACTAAAGAATAGATATTTTGAAGAATCTGGGATTTGAGCACACTGACCAGCCATCCTACTTAGAGTCTCTTTTTCCACTTTCTGTTACCAAACTGCCAAAGGATTTTGAAAGGGAGATTTTTTTAGTGATTTAGAGATGATAGAAGTAGCAGAGTAGCATTTTATTAACTAAACATCAGAATTTTGATGAATAGAGTCTGACAAACTTAAGAAATATACATCATGTATTAGTATTTGTGTATACTGAATTACATAATATCAATGTACAAGCTAAGGAACAGTAGATATTCTGATAAAGTTTCCAGCCTTCAGTCATCTTCTTTGAGGTAGTAACACTCATACTAATGAAGCATTTGTATCTGACATTTAGATGTATGCTGAGAGAATGCTCTGTGTTGAAAGAGTTCACTGCAGCAGCTACCATGTCAGAGATTTCACACATGCTTTCTTTGTTCAATTAGAGCTGTGTGAGACAATTTGGGAGGATGGGGTTGTAACTATAAGTATGCATTGTATTTCTTTTTTGATTTTTGAGTCTCACGTCTTTATGCATCTATAGGTGGCATGTTAATAGCTGAAAAAATCAATATGATATCCGCAGATGTGTAAATACATGGTACTTGAAAACAATAAAAAATTCTGATACTATAAAGCTGAGATCAGTCAAAATGGTTGTAACTGTAGAAAAATTATATAAAATTCTTAAACAATCAAACCTGCATGTGTCACACACACACACACACACACACACACACACACACACACACAATATATATATATATATATATATATATATATATTCAGAAATTATAACATGGATATGTTATAATATCACTACAAAAGTAGCTATTTTGTTACAACACTTCTTGTGTCTTGTCAAGTGATGTGGTTTATTTCAAATTGAAGGGTTTTAAAAGGTTAAAAACAAGCAAAAACTAAATTGGGACAAAAATTCTTAAACCTAATCAGCAAACACTTTCCCAAAACTAATCCTCTTAGCAAAATATTCAATAATAATAATGCACTCAAGTTAAGCTATAGTTGCACGGATAATCAAGAAAAAATTATTACAAAACATAACAACAAAGTCTTCAACAAATATTATGATACAAAAAACATGGTAAATTACAATGCTCAAATAGATCACACCAAGGACAAAGGAACTAATACCAGCGGATATAGTTGTAGAAATCTTAAAGATTGCCCTTTGCATAATAACTGTCTAATTAGCTCCATAGTTTATCTTTGTACCGTTTCTACAGTTGAAAATCTTAATACTATAAAGATTTATATTGGTTCTACTAAAAAAAACATTCAAAACTCACTGGTATCATCACACATTGTCTTTCAACAATAGTTCTTATAAATACAGCACTTCATTATCCAAATACTATTGGTCTTTAAAGGAAAAAGACAAAACACCCACTGTTAAATGGAAAATCCTTACAAAGGCCTAAAATTGTAACTCCCTCCGTGCACCTTGCTACCTCTGTCTTAACAAAAAATTAGAAATGATCAAACTGAGGGACAAGGTTAAACTGTTAGACCAGAGGAATGAGCTCACTGTTCATTGTAAACATAGTTCAGCATTTACATTAAAATCCAGGTTGAAAAATTAAGGTAATTTCTTTAACTGCCTTTTTGATGGATGTTTTTGTTTGGGTTGGACATTCTGGTCGATCCTTACTGAGTGTGTCGTTTGCTATGTGTTATCGGACTGATTTTTGCTGGCCGTTCGACCCGATATTGGTTGACAGGTTGTATGGTTGTGGGGTGTTCTACCTGACATCGGTTTTCATGGGGTTGGGGAATTATGAATAGTTAGGAAACAGTGTGGGAATTGAGTCTTAAGAATCATGGTTATTAGGTGTTGGTTTGACAGTTGGTGCTATGGGGAAACATGTTGGGCTTTGGGTGGATGGTTTGTACTGGTTTGGGCTCTGTCGAGTATTGGTGCGATAATTGATGTCGGATTAGATGCCTCATGGCTGTATAGGTTGACAGTCGGTGCTGGGTTGTGTGCTTGCCGAGTGTTATTTTGTTGATATGTGCCGGATTGTGTACCTCGGGGGAATTTGTTGGAGCATTCTAGTCGAATGAAGGTACCTATCAAATATAGGCAAATTAATGTCGAAATATTATTGTATGTATATATATATATATATATATGTGTGTGTGTACATCTGTTCTTTTTTACTAGTAGGCATATTGATATTTCCTTTACTTGCTGATATGTATGTATATGTATGTTGCATCAACAAATATTTTTTTTAATAATTAGGTTGATTTTTTTTTACAATATAATTTAAAAATACCTATTTTGAGTTTTTTTTTTCTGGGCAGCATTCTACTCAACTCAGTCAATAAATATTTTTTTTTTCATGATAGAAACTTATTACCAAAAAAATAACATGATTGGAGAGGTGAACAGGCATGTGTTAAGATTTTTTTTTTTATAAAGTTAAATTAAAAAAAAATAAAAATATGATGATTGATTACTTTCAATTTTTTTCAAATGGCCCAGTGGATAAAAAAAGCATTTGTTACATCCAGTGACTTTACTCAATTTCGATCACTGAGTATATTGTTCTCGTTCCATTAGCCATGCTACTTCCCAATGTTATAGTTATCTCCTTTTAACTAACCTCTCTTAAGTTATTTGTTCACTCTAACCAAGTATTGAACTCACAACTCAAACTGTTTGCTGTAGGTACCGCCACTAGGAAAGATCAAATTATTTAATTATTTAAAATTTTTTTCAATCCTTTCTAACTCAATTAAAAATAAAATTTTAGTAAAAAAAATCTTGTTTTGGTTTTCGTTGGTGGATAACCAAATTATTACGAGAGTAAACAATGGAATGTAATTAATTAATTGCGTAACCCATTTTTTTTTTTCTGTGAAAAACACATTTAATTTGGTATTCTTGCAAGGATGGAATAATTGTCGGATTTTGGTGAAACTTTCAGGACTTATTCACAAAAATGAATGAAGGAAATCATTTTTGAAATTATTTAAAAAAAACTCTTGGTAAAAATATTTTTTTTTAACATCTGTTAACCCCCTCTAAATTTATGAAATTTCAAGAAAAATAGGCTTTAAGTTTTATTAGTTTAACGCAGGACTCATTGAGGAATGTAAATCATCTACTTTTTCTTTTTTTTTTATGGCCCTTTTTCTGAAGATCTGCGCCCAGTGGTAGAGTGAGGAATGCAATATGACTACAATACTTTAAGTAAGATAAGCTTTTAATTGCTTTAATCACATAGTCTAAAGAAAATTTTTTTTTGTTTAATGATAAAATTTTAACTTCAAAAATATTTTAAAAATACTTCTGAGGTGTTAAGTGAAAACTACTTGCTAATCGAAAATTGAAAAGTTAACAAATCGTCTAGTCATCGTGTTTTTAAAACACATTTTTAATTTTTTGTGTATTTGAATATTTTTTTTTTGTATAGCAATTTCTGTGTGTACATTGAAACGTCATGTGTTTTATTGTTTCTTCCCCTTACCAGAAAATAATTTGCGCAATTATGTCTCTTGATATTGCCATACACTTTTATTTTATCATGTGTTTCACTGTTTCTTCTCCTTACAGGGAAAAAATTTGGACAATTATGTCAATTCTAGTCATCATACACTTTTAACTCATCTGGCATCTATCTGACTGTCACCACATGTCAAATCATACAAGAGTTGGAAAGGTCAGAAAGATCAACACTCCGAAATTAAATAGTTTTATTCTAAATTTGATACTATGGATAGGTGGTACTTTTGTAAATCAGATTAATTTAACTTTGAATTTGCTAATTTGTCAAAAATAACCTGTCACGGATGTATGTTTTATTTTTTCAAGATTTTTCAAACTGAGAGTTGGCTTTTGTTTGCGAATGTGTCACTCACTCACAAATGGCCAAAAAATTGAAAAAAATTTAAATCTAAAAAAATCTCCGATTCTGATCAATATAATTTCTGTTTGAAATATGAAGCAGTAGGAAAATTGTTGAATGTTTATTAAATGTCAAACATAATCAAACTCCCTACAACTTAAGGGTTTACCAGGTCATCAGAAGGTTGGATGTTAGAACGTGGAAGAATAAAAGTATTTCGTTTGTATGTTAAAGTATAATTTTATTAACAGAACAAGATAACATAAATTTGTAGAAGTTAAATGTTCCAAGAGAAATAGTAGGAAGGAATTAAGTGAATCCAGAGTTCTAGTTCTAAGTAGCAGAGTGTGCTTATGCAGAAAGATTAACAGGTTACTAATAAAGTCTGGGTTCCTTTCCTTTTTATGGCTGGCGAGAAAGTGAAAAGAAAGGTGATGCAATAAAGGAAAATGTTAAGTTAATTTTTGGGAGTTAGTTGAAGTATTGTTGTTGTTGTTGTTGTTGTCTTCTTTGTTGATTGTGAGAATGTTGAGGATGGAGAAAAGAGGTAAAGGAAACTAGCACGATTGAAGAAAGAGAACAATGCATGTCGAGATCTTATGTCCTGGTCAGTGTTTGAAGTTTTTGTCACAAGTTGCTGAATGATTCTGACTTTCTTTGAGTTTGTATAGCCATTTAGTTTTTCACACTAGATTTCTAACTTTTCTCTAAGTTTTTCAAATCGCTTCCTTCCATTGGTTAGAAAATTAATTTAACATCAGATCGTGAAATCTGGTTTCATCTTTTTCTTTCAGTATAGGGTCAATCCTTTCCCTATTCGTCAAAATTAGGATTTCACACGGAATTGGGAATTTTTACAAAAAATGAAGAAGAGAAGAGAGTTACTTTTAAATTTTGTGTTCACTACAAATACACCACAAAGTATTTTGCTTACTGGAAATAGTAGGTTGAATCATTTAGTTTTCATTTAAGCTAAAGCTGAAGCTTCAAGAATGCTTTTTTTAATTTTTAAACTTTGAATTTAAAATTTAAATTATCGAAAATGAGTGGGGGAGTAGATAGATCTATCTATCGCCTGGTTCACACTCCACCCACGTCTATTGAACAGGTGAAGAGGCTCATCCCTTGTTCCCTGTTTAGGATGTGGTTTCTGGCTTTCTCTTTTCCAATCTTTTCACTTTGCTTTTTTTTTTTTTTCAATTGGAGTAGATAGATCTATCGCCCGGTTCACACTCCACCCATGTCTATTGAACAGGTGAAGAGGCTCATCCCTTGTTCCCTGTTTAGGATGTGGTTTCCAGCTTTCTCTTTTCCAATCTTCTCACTATTACATAGCCCCCTGCACATCAGTGGGTGGCGTTACCGCCTTGCTCGGGGTGATACGATTAAAAAAAAAAAATGCCATTACTTGTATGTGTGTATATGTCTTACATATATGTACGATTAAAAAAAAAAAATGCATTTACTTGTATGTGTGTATATGTCTTACATGTATGTATGTATGTATGCTTTTGTATAGGTATATGTGTATATATATATATATATATATATAGTCATATTTGTATATATGTTCAGATGTCCATGTATGCATGTCTATATCTATATATATGTATGTTTGTGAATGTGTGTTTGTATATGTATGTGTGTGTGTGTGTATATATATATATATATATATATATGCGTATATGTATGTGTGCATGTTTGTGTATAGATAGATAGATAGATAGATAGATTGTGACACTAACTCCTGCGGGTGTATTTTCTTTTGTTTGGTTTAATACAACGGAGAGAGAGAAATTACTATTAGTGGTATTATTAGTTGTGCTTTATTGTCATTTGCGATGTGAGCTTATGTAAAAAACTATTTTACTACTATCAGATACTTGTAAAATCCAGGGAATAGAAAAATTAGCTATTTTAATACCATCATTTACTTGTAAAATCTGGGGAAATAGAAAAATTAGCTATTTTAATACTATCATGTACTTGTAAAATCCGGAGAATAGATAAATTAGCTAACAGATGAAAAGGGGAGAAAGAAAGTTTTCTTTCTTTTGAAAGAAAACTATAATAAAAAAGAAAGAAAATTGCATTTCTTTCTCCCCTTCTCATCACATTATTTTGGGCTAGGTGGAAATTTGACGAAATGGTCGAAGTCATAATAAAATGTCAGGATTAATTGATAAGGTCAAGTAAGGTTAGATTCCTCAACAGATGTTCCCTGAGAACAGAAATTCATGGGAATTGAAACATCTAAATATGATGTAATCAAAAAGAAGTGAGCTGGTGATATTTCATTCGTCAAGCCACGCCCCCCCCCCAATCGTGTGGGTGGAAAATGGTCTCATTGGTCAAAAGCGTTTGAGTTGGCCAAATCCCCCGAGAGGATTGAAGGGGGTTATAAAAATCCGGGCTTGGCGAGAAAACTCAGTTAAGTTTGAGTTTTAGTTTAGTTGTTGGTTAGTCGAAATGTAACGACTGTGGAAAAGGGTTCTCAACTGGGGAAGCCATGACTCATGGCCGGTCGCCTACCACAGAGTTTATGGCTAAAGAGATAATGTCGAATGAAGCCTGCCGCTGATTAACTTAAAGAGTTAATTTGGAATAATGCGCCTTCAATAAGAATCCTAAAAGAATGTTATTGTTTTTTTTAAATCATGGGAGAATTGAAATTTCTGATTCTTTGTTCGCTCTACTTTGGTAAACTCCATTAAACTCCGATAAGGACCTGAAAGGACTTTGTTATTTTAAAAGTTGCATAGAGAATTGACAGCCCTGATTATAGAGAATAAGTGAAAAGACTTTAACGAAAATTTAATGAATATGGGAAAAGACTTTAGTGAAAATTTGTAGCGCTCTGTTTACTTTAACGAAACTTAGAAAAGACATTTTTATTTAAGGATTAAAAGCTACGACTGATATTAAAAACTGAATTGAATTCTAAGAACAGAATTATGGCCAATTATTCAAAAAACTGTCAATATGCTTATCAAACCTTGCCATCCTAGTGGTCCAATATAGTTTCAACATCTTGAACTAGACTCTAAATGACATCAGACGAATGAATTCTAAGACAAGAAAGCTCCTTTCTAAATATAAGATGTATCATCCAAAGGCTGATGTAGACTGTCTATACATATCCTGTAAGGAAGGTGGAAGAGGTCTTATTCAGCTGGAATTGTCATACAAGACAACAACTATTGGCTTACTAACATATATAGAAACAACAAAGGACTAGATGATACAATTAGTCAAACAAAATGAAAACAGAAAAAAACATATTCAATAATGAAAGAAGGCAGTAAATACAAAGAAGATTTACATTGAGTAGATTCTATAGAAAACCAAAACAGAAGCCAAGAAGCAAATATTGTGGCAAAACATATGAAAAAGAAAGCCAAGGATAAAGCTCTTGAACAGTTGAAACAATGCTGGCAAGACAAACCTTTGCATAGTCAATATCCAGAACTCAATATCCAGTGTTGATAAAGTTAATACTCATTGATGGTTATATGCATCTGGATTAAAGTCTGAAACTGAAGGCTTTATTCTTGCAGCACAAGACCAAAGTCTTTTCACTAGGAACTTTCAGGCAAATATTATACATAATAATGTGGATCCAAACTGCAGGTTCTGTGATAAACACCAAGAAACAATAGACCATCTAATCTCAGGATGTTCTGTACTTGCCCCAAATGAATATAAGAACCATCATGATAGAGTAGGGCAATATTTACACTGGTACAAACACTATAGAAAATATGTAAACAAACACTGGTATAAACATCACCCAGCACTAGTTACAGAAATAGATGTCCCCATTCTATGGAATTACACCATCTACACGGACAGAAAAATTGAAGAAAATAGGCCAAACAATTGATATGGCTTGTCCAGTGGATTGTAACATAGTAACCAAGAAATTCGAAAAACTGTCAAAATTTAAAGACCTGGAAATTGAAATAGAAAAAACGTGGAAATTGAAAACAAGAATCGTATCAGTGATAGTAGGTGCACTTGGAATTATAAAAAATGAAACAAAACAACACATTGAAAAAATCCCTGGAAACCCTCGCTTAAGAAACATACAAAAAAATTATCTTGTTAAGTACAGCCCATATACTAAGGAGAACTTTGTCTAAGTAATGCTAGGGATGTTGGGGGAGACAGAAAAAAACATGAAATGGAGCCATAAAACACACCACAACTTGCCTTAGGTCTTCCTACAGACTTGGTAGGTAGTGTGATTCTAGCAGAAATCGAATTATGATGAGAAATGACAATAATAATAATAACAATAAAAAATAAAACAATTTTTAAAAATGGTTTTAGAAATTACCAATGTACAAAACATTTAGCAGAGAAAATATGTGAGCATTTTATGAAAACATTAAAGGGCTATCTTCTTCTATGTGCCTTGTCCATTCAGGACGTAGGCGATCATGGCCTTTCATTTTTCCCTATCCCTGGTGGCTCTTAGCACGCCTTCTCTTGTTACACAATGCAATCCTCGTTCCGTCATCCACCTGATTAGGTCCTTCAAATATGTTATCCGTTGCTTTCCCCTGTCTCTTTTTCCCTCTATCTGGCCTATTAGTATCAGATTCTCCAAGCCCTCCTTCCTCATTGCGTGTCCCAGAAACTTCAGCTGTCTCTTTCTGATGCTCAGTATTAATTTCCTTTTTGTTTCCATCATTTCCAAGACCTCATCATTGCTCACATGCTTGATCCATGAGATTCGCAGCATCCTTCTGTAAAACCACATTTCAGTTGCTTCAAGTTTTTCCTTCATCTTTGATCATATTGTCCAATATTAACTGCCATATTGAAGAACGGACATCATGTAGCAATCCAGTACTATCTTCCTAGTTTCTAGTGAAATTGTCCTGTTTCTTAATACCTTACTCAACTTCTGGAAAGCTTCCTTCGCCATGCCAATTAACCTTCGGATCTCTGTGTCACACTTTCCGTCTTCTGCTATAATGCTTCCCAGGTATTTAAATTTTTGTACCTGCTTGATTCTGGTATCCCCGACCTGTATTTGGCATTTGGGGCTGCCCTTTTTACTGATGACCATGCATTCGGTTTTTGTGCAGTTTATTTCTAGTCCTTTCTTGTTACTTTCTTCTGCTACCTTCTGTAGGAGGTCTTGTAGCTTCCTTTCTGTGTCTGCTATCAGCACTGTATCATCTGCATAGGTTAGGTTGTTTAAATTGTGGTCTGCAATTATGAATCCAGGCATAACTTCTAGGGTCCTCAAAATATTCTCTCTGTACAAGTTGAACAGATCCGGTGAAAAGACACATCCCTGTCTTATGCTCCTTTCTATGAGGGCGATGTTAAGAGACTTAAATTATATACTGATTTTAATATATAACCCCTTACATGCCCACCCACTTGCTTGTAACCACATAAGTACATACATGTATATACACTTATATATACTCATAAACTTACACACACACACACACATATATATATTTATATATATATATACTAGCACACATTTTTACCTATATACATACTTTTTAACTGAAGCATATACACACACATATACATACATACCTACATACATATATGCATTACTGGATAAGGTTAAAACTTATAATAAAGAGCAGTAATTATAATCTTCATAATGTTAGTACAACTACATCTTAATTAAAATTAATAATTGGGTTTAAGAAAATTGTGAATGTTAGTAAATTCATATGTCAGTTCTCAATTAAATTAACATTTTAAGTGTAAATTCCATTTTATTATAGAATTTTAAATCTGCTTTTATGCCTGCACTTGAAGATGAGTTCATTTCTGTGGCTAGATAGTTCACTGGGATTTTTATATTAAATTATTGTAATCTTTTCTGTCAAGCATAGATTGTGTCTGTCACTGAAGTTGTTGCATGGCCAATGATCCTCTATTTAATTTGTGTGAATCCTCTATCTTTGAGTTTCCAATAATGTTAGGGTAGTTTGGTGTTTCAAGGAAGATGAGTGCTGAAAAATCCCCATTCTCACTAAGAATTAAAAAGTTATAACCCTACCAAAATCTGATGCTTGGTATTTCTCCAGATTTGGGGAAACATAGCAGAAACTGTTCAGAGAGCGCACACACACACACACACACACACACACACATACACTCCTGATCAAAATTTTAAGACCACTTAAAAATCTTTAAAAAGATATTTTTTTTATGGATAGATTTTAAACTCCTCCCACTTAAGGTTACCAATACTACAATCTAAAAGATTATGGAAAAAAAAAGATATATTTCAAACATTTTAATTAGAAATTTACATTTTTATAAAATGAGGCGATTTACACATGATCAAAATTATAAGACCAGAGACAAAAATGCTACAAAATTGTACAAAACATGTATGAAAAGTGTATAAAAACATTCCACAACCAAATTTAATAATGAGTTCTACCTCCACTGCTTTTGATGACTTCAAAAATTCTGTCGGGCATGCTAGAAATAAGTGTTTCCATTAAGGTGCGGGGGATGTTGCTCCAGCTTCTGAAGATGGCTTCACAAAGTTAATTTTTTGTTGAATATTGTTTGTCATTTTGATAAACATCTCTTGTCATCCATCCTCAAACATTTTCAATTGGGTTCAAGTCTGGTGAGCATGCAGGATGTCCCAAGAGATGGACTCCATTTTCTTGTAGAAAGGTCAAGGTCCGTCTTGCAGCATAGATTGCAGCATTATTCTGTTGGAATAACCATCCATCCACACACAAATGATGGCCCTCCATGATCAATGATGCTTTTTGTAGCATGCTAACATAACCAACCGCTGTTTGACAACCCTTCACCACCTGGAGCTCCATCGTCCCTCTGTAAGAAAAAGTACCCCATACCATTAGAGACCCTCCACTATGACGTGTTGAGAAAATTTCAGGAGGCATGTTTTTGTTATGCCAGTATTGTTGGAAGCATCAGGACCATCTAAATTGAATTTTTTCTCATCAGAAAACAGGACTTTCTTCCACTTTTCAACGTCCCATGTTTGGTATTCACAACCAAACTTTAAGCAGTCCACCTTGTGACGTGGAAGCAGCCGAGGAATTTGTTTACGTTTTTTATTTACCATGCCTTTTTGCCGTAAGTGTCGTCTGATGGTTACGGGACTGCGATCAGCATCTGTGACTGCCCTAATTTGACTAGAAGAAAGTCGCCCCTTTTTCATAACAACCCATCTTATTCTCTTACTCAATGCAGGAGAAATATTTTGGGACCTACCAGAGGATTTTGCTTTTCCATAATTCTTACTGTTCTTTAGAAAGTTGCAAATCACAGTTTAACTGCGATTTACCTTAGCTGTGATCGCCCGCTGTGACAAACCTTGCTTATGGAATTCTAGAATTCGAGAATGCTCAACTTTGGTAAGTTTGCTTGCTTTAGGCATGGTAACACCTTTACGCAGTGATTGCTAATCTCTAACTGAACTAAAAACATTGGAATTACCATAGATCTAACAATTTATACCCCTGGTCTTACAATTTTGATCATGCGTAAATCGCCTCATTTTATAAAAATGTAAATTTCTAAATAAAATATTTGGAATGTAGCTTTTTGTTTCCATAACCTTTTAGATTGTAGTATTGGTAACCTTAAGTGGTAGGAGTTTAAAATCTATCTGTAAAAAAAAAATTTCTTTTTAAAGATTTTTAAGTGGTCTTAAATTTTTGATCAGGAGTGAATATATATATATATATATATATATATATGAGAAAGAGAGAGAGAGGATGTTAAGGATAAATTGCCTTTAAAGATATCTTGAAATACTAAAGTTTAAATTCATGCAATAAAATTACAATTGGCTTCAACCACAGCCATCAGATGACTTCAGAATCTCCTGTAACTTTTCTAGTCAGCCTCCTTGTTTTAGTTAGTGAATGCTGCTATAATCCTTGCATTCATTTCATCTTTGGTATTACAAAGAGTTTTGTTGTTCTCCCACTCAACTACATGCCAAATCTAATAAAGGGGATTGCAGTCTGGGGAGTTAGGTGGCCAGATGTAAGAGGTGATGTGTTCACATGAATTGTCTGAAAAACATAACTGAGAACTCCTGCTTGTGTTGCATGATAAAGTGTCCTTTCGCTTGTCATTTCCAGCAGCCACCCTTTTGACCCAGGGCTGCACTACCTCATCAAAGAAGTTGATGTAGGCCTCCTTGTGGAGTTTGAGGCCTTCACCAACAAATTTGGGAGTTCTTTTCTTATCAGAATGATCAGAGTGAGTTTTCTGAATTGCCATACTTTTGTAATCACCATTAGACTTATCCAACTATTTCCAAATTCTCTGTACTGTCCTCAGATTGGATACCCAAATACACTAAAATGTTTGTGTTGGAGCTTCTGGTGTAAATGCCATGCAATACAGCATGCTTTTTCCATGTTATTAGGGAGTGAATTGCATTATGATGCTTTTTTCTCACAGACTGTGCCTACTTGATTCTACTATACTGTGTAGTCAACAAAATCAAAAACAAACAATGCATATGTGGGAAATTAAAAATTATAAATGGCAACAATATATATATATTTAAGGAAAGAAGTACACATACCAACAAATAAGAGATAGTGGCAATTTTCAATTTAGAAAAAAAATTTTATATTAGTGTTTTGGTTATATAATCTAGTTGATTTCATTTGGATATTGTTTTTTTTGTTTTGTTTCCATCATTTTTGTAATTAAGTATCCCACATTGTGATAACAAAATATCTGCCAAAAATTGTGAAATGTAAGTACCTAGATGCAAATTTACTGTGACTGAACTAGTGATAAAATCTTAGTGAATTGTTTTCTCTTTTAATTAGAGTAGCATTTTTATTTAAAAATTGTAGCCAGTCTTGTTAAAGTGAGCAATTAATGCATTTAATGTGTTCTTTGATGCAATAATGATGCTCTTTTAACATATCCCCATGATACTGATTAACCTGATCATGTAGATAAACTAAACAAAGTTGAACATATAAAATTGACATATGAACATTTATATGAAATGAAAGAAGACAATACTTTAGCTTTTCTAGATATCATGCTACAGTGTATTGACAGCAGCTTAAAACTTAGTGTCCATCAAATATCAACTAATGAAAATAATCTAATAAATTTTTATTCCTATCATAACACAAAATTAAATCCAGAATAATTGACTCAACTTAAGAGCACTTAGAATTTTCAGCCCACAAAAAGGAGAAATATAGTATTTACATTATTTGTACTATTGTCCTCATCATTTGTACAACGTTCTGACCGGTGTACGCTTCGGCCTTCTTCAGGTGCTAGGATTTTCGAACCAAACCCTTTATTACAATTATTAGGGTATATCATCCTCATTCCTTGCATAAAGCCTCGATTGGAAGTCATGTTAGAAGTTATCTCCCTCTAACCCTGCAAGTTACCTGTTCACCTGTATATATATATATATATATATTTGGATTAATTTGAATTCCAGCAATCTTAAAAATGTCAAGATGTAGTCAACAAAATCTTGTCTAGCTTGTTGACAACATCTAATTCTTCATAATGACTGGGATAACTGAAAGTACTCAAGCAAAAACATAAAAAAACAAACTTGGGACAGTTTATCCAGAATTTAGATTCTGATGCACATTTGTGAAAGATGGAAAAATAAATAAAAAATTAAATAGATTTGGTTTGTTGAATTTAACCAAACTTATTTGGATATGTATATATGTATCAATTAACTTCCTTTCAAAATAACTAGTTGATCATGTAAATTATTTGTTTATATACAATACTAATATTTTCCTTTTATATATAAACACATAAAATTCAAACACAAGGATAAGTCAGTTTTTGATCCAAATATCCAAAGATATGATCACAGTTATTATTAATATGTATATTATTATAATAATACTTATCATGGAATTAAGTTCATTGACAAAGAAAGAGATTTTGAAAAAGAAATATTTCTTGTTTCAAATAGGAAGCTGGAACAAAAGTAGTGGCTGGAATTTTTAGTAATTAATAATTTTTAAATAAATTTTCAGTCATAAAATGGTTGTCTTAGAATTTTCACAAAATAAATTAAGGGCTGAGAGGAATTTTTCTGAATATTTAATAAAATATGAGTTTGAATAAGGATAGCATGAGTGGATTATCTTTTCAAAAAAGAATAATCATCCTAGCCTGTCTATTTAAAACTAAAACTTTTCAAATCACTAGGCTTCAGACTAACTGATACAGGCACACACAAAGTATACAAGTGAAAATTTACCAGATCGCCTGGAATAATTTTTTTTTTTATAAGTTTAATTATCTTCTCTTATTCTTATAATTAATTAGCATCTGCTCTTCATTAGATTTCTGCTTAAAATAGCAAACAAAAACCTACTTTCCTATTGATGGCTTGCCTTCTCTCAGAGCCTGAGAATCAATAATAATCTTTGCTTGTAAATTAGTTTACGACAAAGTAAACATTTTGGCAGACATTATTAAACATACTGAACATTCATCCAAAAACTGCATCTGATCTCTAAAAAAGGTAATCTGTGCACAAAATTACAAACTGTATGCCACAATTGCAAAAAGTATTCTGAAATTGTAAATTACTATCCAATTCTTCATTTGACAGCATTCTACCCCATCAAAAAATGATGGATTAGTTATGTTTATATTGGCACTCCTGCCTTCTATGAAAGTGTTGCTTCTTTGTACTTTTGCTTAGTATCAGAAGGTAATATCTGTGTACTCTAAAAGTGTTACAAAAGCACAATATATATGGACATTAATTGTCAATCTTCTCATTTCCACATGGTGACACAACTGGTAAAGTTAAAGAACAGGAAAAGATGTGCAGAAGGAAATGTTGAGTGAAAGTAAGAAAGCTTGAGGAAAATAAAAAGAGATGGGGTAAAGATGAAAAAAGACATAGACAAATATGATGCTTTTAATGTTATTACTCTTGCATATTTAAAAGAATAATTTTTGAGAAAATATAGCATAAATACCTGTAGAGATTTTTGTTAGCTTTCATGAGTAAAATCTATTATGTTTGTAAACACTAGCTAGTGTTAGTATCAGTAAAATTAGACATTAGTAAAACTAAACAGATTAGTATGCTTGCTTTTTCAAAATCGGTAAATGCTTTAGTTGGAAATGTTCAACATAAAAGCCTAATGCTAGGAAATCAATTAAATTTTATGACCCAAAGGTAAAAAGCTTAATACTCCCTTATATTTCTCGGTGTAAACAAATATTAAATTACTACCTGATGCATTCTAACATTGTTCCATTATTGGACATTATCTATCCAAAGGATAATTTAATCAGTATTTAATTAAACCCAAGGTTAATAAAAATCTTATTAAATTCTTTATCAAGATAGATTACATTTTGAACATGAGAAGTGATACATGAATGAAGAGAAAAAATATGGAGTAAAGAGAATTAGAGAAAAGAAATTTACAATAATTTAAGACAACAATCATCGTTTATGGAAGCAGTAATATCTGCAATTTTTGTTTGATTTTCCAGAATGAGAAGTTATAATCATTTACTCTATATTCAGACTATTGTCCTTTTATTGTTATCATGTTTCAATGTATATTGATCTGGGGAATTCTGAGCTGTAGAATTTATTTAATCTATAAGCGTAGACTGTTCTCATTCCCCTGCTCATGTCTAGGGATATCAATGTCTATCCCTTTCCCTCTTATTTTATTTATTATTGGTCAATTATTGTTTGCCCATTTCCACTTAACTCACAAGAACTCACAATCAGAACAAGAACTCACAATCAGTTTGTCACCTAATTTAGAAACCAACACTTTTACCTATTAGGCCATAGTCTTGTGCTGTACTAAACTTAGAGCCTTAAATTTAATCTGGTTGCAGGTTAGGTTGCAGCTGCTGCTGCTGCTGCTGCTGCTGGCTGTCATGTTTTGACAGTTACTTTTTCTCATGTTTTGATTGCTGCTGCAGTTGAAGACTTGCTGTCATTTGTATATGTCTTTATTACTGGCTCTCCTATTGTATTTATTTCTATGCTAGGCCTTCTAAGGAAGTCCTCATAGCTTAGCATAGCTTAGCATATGTGCTGATTCTTTCTCTCTATACAGATCAGTGATATTTGATTTCATTGTTTCACCACAGCTTGTCAATGTTCCTTCAGCCATTTCTTTTAGGAGCTGGCTTGTTTTGCCTTGAAATTCTCTGCCACAACTGCAAGAAATTGAGTAGACACAATCCTTGGTAATATTCTTCTTGTGTTAGGCTTTACTTGATAGATATTTCTCCATAGAGTGGAACTGCTTCTGAATATTCTTGCAATACTGTATGGACCACAGATCTTCTGAATCTTTTGCAATAACCTTTGATATAAGATAGACAGACTGTGGTAGTTTTCTGGTCATCCTCCTTGTCCCTTCTGTTCCCAACTATAGATGCTAATGCCATGTTTGCCAGGTAATTATTATTTTGAAGGGTACTTTGATGCTGATCATTTCTTGTTGGTATGTGACTTGGTTGCCACTTATGATTTTTCCCCTGTGCTGTAGGTATCAAACAATCCCGTTCTTCACACTGCATGGATGTGGGCAATTGAAGTTGATGTATTGTCCAGTGAAGTTTGGCTTGTGATATTTTGAATCCATTCTCTGTGCAAGTTATTAGTACATCCAGGAAGGCTAGCTGATTGCAATTTTTTTCTCCCATTGTGAACTGGATTGAAGGTTTTATTGAGTTCACATGGTTCAGCAGTATTTATACAGCTTCCAGACTATGGCCAGACTAAGAAGGCATTGTCCATGTATCTTAGCCATAAGAAAGAAAAAACTTTAAAAAATAATTTGAGTTATTACTGAATAATTTCCAAAAAGTTCAATAAAATCTTATAATTGTTTGATTTTTATATTTATTTATTTTTGGTTTTTTTTTTGCAACTTTATCAACATTAGGAGTTATCCAGACTGAATGAAGGGATTATGTTTTATTTTAATTTTATATTTCAAATTTAGTCAGATTATGTGTGTTGATATGTTCTTCTTTATATATTAAATGGTGCAAGCACATGTAAGTCACTCATGCACAAAACAGATATACACATATATATTAAATATGTGTGTGCAAAGTTACACACAGTGTGTGACAAACAGAGAATCACCTCTTCTCTTGTAATATAAATTTTTAAAACAAAAGACTAGTCACCATAGAATGCAACTTTATTGAGATAGATGAATATTTCTAGTGATATTTGAACTGAATCATACATGTAAGGTTTTGCTTCTAAATCCAAAGAAAAGCAGTAGCCTTATAAATGAGTGTACACTGATAGACAAGCAAATAAAAGAAAAGAGAAAGTTAGCAGAGAGAGAGTGGTAGTTATCAGATATTTGTAAAGTAAGAAAAAGACAAAAGAGAATAGACAATTGTTCAAGAGAGAAGGGAAGTGATTAGGAGAGAAAAATAAAGTAGAAAAAGAATTCATGATAGAAAGAGAGGAAGAGTGAGAGAAAAGAAAAGAGAGAAAAGGAAGTTGACAATGAGAGAAAAAATGATTAAGAAAGAGAAAACAAGGCATGTGAAAAATGAGAGAGAGAGAGAGAGAGAATAGGCTGTTGGCTAAGAGAGAAATTCTTAGGAGAGAAAAATGTTAGATAGAGAAATAGATAGATAAGGAAAATGAAGAGAGAGAAGGTAAGTGATTAGTAGGTAAAAAGGTTAGGAAAGAAAATAGAAATAGAGAGAGGCAGTTGGCAGTGAGAGAGGAGAGATGATAAGAGAAAAATAGTCAGAAAGAGAGAAAGGGTGAAATTCATTGGAAAATGTGAAAGAGATAAAAAAACGAATAAGACAGAAACAATGAAAAAGAAAGAAGAAATGAAAAATATTGGCAGATAGAAATAGAACAAAAGGAAAAACAATTAAGAAAAGGAAACCTCAAATGAGAAGCAAAGAAAGAAAAAATTATTTCCCCTCAGATAATTAATCAGTATAGTATCATATGCAAATGAAGAGACCAGTATATATAGAGAGAGTACTTGGAGAAGTAGGATAGAAAATAGCCTGTCGTCACATAGGACATCCAGAGCTGTGCTATGACTACTGCTACTCTCAATGATATGCGAAACATAAAAATGGCATCACTGATAGGATTCCTGATTTCACTTGACAACCCAGAACATCTAAGGTATCAAATATCAAAAGAAGCCAAATAACCTGATGATAGACTAATAAAGAAAATAACAGAAACAGCTGCTCCAACAAATAAAAAAGAATTTGAATTCTTTTTTGGGCTGATAAAGTTTTATAGTAAATATATACCAAGACACAGTGATATAATAGAAGCATCTGCACAAAAACAATGAATTTGAGTGGACACAGAAGCAAACCATCACTTTCAAAAGAAGTAAATTTCCTGATATGAAAAGGTCACAATTTCACTATGTTAGAAAATAAGGGACAAAATATACTGACACATGCAGATCAGTTCAGAATGAGATGAATGATGTGGAGATGAAAGGTCAAGAACAAGTGACAGAAAGTTATAAAAGTGGAACAGAGCAGGAAATGGAAGAAGGTGAGAATGTTGAAATGGATGAAAGGAGAAGGAAAATGAAGAGAGAATGAGATCACTATAAAAGAGAAAACATGAGAGACAAGAGGAAGGACAGTACAAAACAATAATACTTAGAAGTAATAAGAGAAAAATGGGGGTGTATGACCTCTCCAATTCAGGAAGGTCTAGTATTGTATGCAAATGAAGAGACTTGTATATAAAAAGAGTACTTGGAGAAGTAAGACAGAAAATAGTCTGTCGTTACTGAGGGCACACAAAGCTGTGCTATAACTACTGCTACTCTCATTGATATGCAAAACATAATACAAAGCATCTTTGAATTGTGTTAACTCATTTATTCCCACCTTGCTAAGAAATCTGGTAACGTTGACAAAGATGATGATCTTGAAAAGGACCTCCAATCTGTGGTGGATTGGGGTAAGAAATGGCTTGTAAATTCTAATGCTTCCAAAATGAAACTTCTATCCTTTAACCACCATAGATAATCTCTACTACCTCCTATCAGTATGGATCAGGCTAGTCTCCCTGAAAGCAATACACTGCACCTCCTCAGCCTACTCTTTCAGCCAATTTTAAGTGAAATGACTACATGGAATCAACAGCTAAATCTGCTGCTAGGAAGGTCTGTACACTATGTGGGGCCAGGAAATTTTTTCTCATTTGAATCCATCTTACACATATACAATTCTACTATCAACCCATGCATTGAATACTGCTGTCACATCTGATCAGGTGTTCCTGCTATTCATCTCAGAGTTCTTGTCAAAACCCAGAGAAGAATCTGCAGTGTAATCAATCCTGACCTAATAGCTCGACTCCAGTCACTTTCTCATTGACGTAATGTGGCTCCCCTCTGTCTCTTCTACAACTACTTTCATGGCTTCTACTTTGACTAGCTTAGCTCCTTGGTGCCTCCTTTGCATAAATTTTGCTACTGGACTGGCAACTAGGTCACACCCTTTTACAGTGAAACCAATCAAACGTAACTACAACTTCTACTCTAACAGATTCTTTTCTCGCACTTCCTACCTGTGGAACTCCCTTCCATACACTTACTTTCTTGATAGCTACAATCTCCAAGAGTTTAAATGCATTGTCAATTGCCATCTCTTATCTCCTTGACTCCCGTCCTTTCCCTGACTCCCCTTGTATCTTGTTGTTCTCCTTTCCACTCTACTCTCACACAGCTCTCTTTACACCAGTGTTCCCATCCTTTTCTTATCCATTCTCCGACAATTCCTGTGACCTGTTCCTCTTTCTCTTCACTCTCTTATTATGTAATCCCCAGTGCATCAGTAGCAGTATTGCCTTGTTAGGGGTGAAACAATTATAAAAGAAAATTATCCAAATTTATATTTCTTATGGCAATGAAAAACATAGCTAAACTCATATTCCTAAGTATGAATTATGGGTTTATCGGAAAAGATGAAGTAACTTGAACTTTAATGTTTATTAAGAATTCAAACAATTTTTAAAGCATTAGATTCATACAAAGTTGTGGCCTTGTATATATATTTTTAAAAAGCAATTTTTAAAATCTGGGCCAACAGATTACTTTACCATGATTTCAAGCTAGATATATAAATAGCATTTTCTGCAGGTATTAGAACAATAGAGAAAAAAGTTTAAAATCTAGAATATTCTGTACAAGACTTACTGAAGTTTCATTAAAGTTCTGTTAGATTTATTTTTCATTTCTACTTATATGAGACTTAAAGTTCCAGATATTATATTAAAGCTTAATAAACTCCAATAAAATATTAACATGAAAAAATATTTTACACAGTTTTCTTAAGGCCCAAACCAGTGTCTACAAAATTAATTTCGCTAACTTTATTCTTAAAGCTGTAGTAGATTAAAAAATAATGACATTAGTCTACATTAAAGCATATCTCAGTGTTCACATGCATTATACATGTATGCGGGAGTGCATAAGATGAGGAGAGGTGCAGTAGAATAAACTTTTTGTCTATAATTGTTTATGTATGCTTCAACTCTAAGGTTGAACATTTGGTATTATTAAAACTATATTCCTTTTTTTCATATGTCTAAAGTATAATTATAAACTATGATATTATAAGGTAACAGTTTAACTGAAATATGATAAAAAAATTTACAAATCTTCATCTTAAATCAAGAAAAAATGCACTTTAAACAAAAATGGTCACAATATATGGAAAAAATGGATCAGCTTAAACTGACACTAGGAGAACAAAAGTAAAATATTGGATCATCCAGTACATATTAGATAAGACAAAAATTTAAATTAATAAAAATAAAAATACTTCATATTTAATTAGAATTTAATCATTAACATAAGTTCTATCATACTCAATAACCTCCTTTCTATGATTCACAAGCTTCATAAAAATGTTGTTTTTTTTTTTAAGTATTAAGATTTGGAGGTAAAAGCACATAAAATTTCTCACAAGTCATCCAATAACTAGCTATAAAATCTAGATTCAGAAACAAACTTAAAAATTCATATTTAGTCAGACTTTATTAATTAACATAAGCTCTATCATTATCAGCAACATCCTTCACACAATTCACAAGCTTCATAATATTGTTTTTGCAAAAGTCTTTTACTTTGAAGAAAACCAATTTAGAGAGTGTAGTTTCCACCTCTTCATGTCTTTTAAGAGCTAGTCCATCAAGAGAATTCTGTAAACTCCAGAACAGGTGGAAATCAGATGTAGCAAAATCTGGAGAATTTAATAATGTAAAATATTTTCTCTGTCAAGATCTTCAATCATTTAAGATTTTATTTTTGTTGTATAGGGCATAGAACAATGCCTGTTTATAATAAAAAACTAGGCCACTTAATCCTCAAAACATTGTTCATTGCTGGTAAAAATATCAGCTATAATTAAAAAATTAACTGGTAGAACACACCAACAAAGTTCTATTAGACACATAGAAAAATTATAATAGGTTAGAGGCATGTTTTGCATTATATGTTAGCTTATTTATCTCCACTCAGTCATTGTTTACATTGTTTTATATATTTGTAAAATATCCATCTTTTTATTAGCAGTTACTATACATTATATAGTATATGTTATATATTATAAATTGATCAGTAACTGATAGTAACACAGGGAACAGTATAACAGAACACTGCATTCAGGACTGTCTGCAATCATTGCAAAAGAGTTCCAGTGAATGCAAAGAGCAGCGATGCATAATCAGTCCAAGCCATGGTTAAAAGTAAAAGACTTGGTTCCTGTGAGTTCTTTAAAATCTCAAAAAATACTTCTCAATAGAGCCATTGATTCCTTGCCTCTATCATAAATGGCCTTATGGTCATCTCATCTTTGTTAGATAAGGCTAAGCACTTTGCTATGAACTTTGCCTCTAACTCCATGTCAGCTAACAAAAGTCATCCTCTACCAAACTTACTTCTACCAGGAAGCACAAACTTTGTTATGTTTATCATGGCATGGGAAGTATCCAGACTCATCAAAAGCCTTGACTCTAAGATGGCTACCAGTCCAGATGAAATATTAATGGTTATTCTAAAAAAATAGCCAAAAGCTAACACCAGTCTTGGCTAAATTGTTTAGCCACCACTAAGAGAAAAAAATGCTTCCCAATTCTATAGGTGTCAGCTGTATGCCCTGTTTCAGCATTTTGAGGTCCTAAATAACATTACATGCAAATTCAGTGAAGCACTAAACAATAATTCATTACGAGAGTGATTGCCTGAGATATATCAAAGGGTTTTGTGCAGCATAGTTATGGAATCTCTGGAAGAGTTTTCTCAACTATCAGGTCCTTCCTAATAAGTAAGTTCACAAAGGTAATTGTTAAAAGCCATGTATAAGAAGTCCATAAAATCAACGTCGGCATTCCTCTAGGTTCTCTTCTCAGTCCTATCCTTTTTCTGCTTTACATTAATAATCTGCCAAAGAATTTACTCCACTCTTTAGTGAATATTTATGCAGATGATGGAAGAGTTTATAAGAGCACCTCCAAAAATATAAATGAACAGAATCTGGCAGTTGACCTCTTCTCTGAGCTAGCCTTGGTGACACAATGGGCAAAATTCCTCCATAACCAAGCTAGTAAAATTCTACCATCACCACGCAGACCCTGAATTTTCAGCTATTATCATGAATGGCTATTCTCTTAAAGAGACTCCTTGCTTTGACTTAAGCTCACCCCACATCTCAAGTAGAGCGTATATATTTATGTTATCACTGAAAATGCTGGGTAAATGTTTGGTTCCTTGTACTATACCTAACTCCACTTTCTATGAGACAGATCAGACTAAAAAAAGAGTACTGCTGTTTTATCTGCACTGGAGCTCCCAAGTCCTTACATTCCAGCATTGATAGAGTTCAAAAGCATCTCTATAGCCTTGTCAGTGAGGAATTATTTTCTACTCTACAACCCATCCTACAGACAAAACATTGCATGGCTCTTGTACTCTATCGCTATTTCCTTGGAAAATATACATTACTTATTTCCACCAATCCTGACCTTTACAGCTAAAACCTGTTATGCAATTGTTACAAAAATGAAAAAAAAATATGTAAGTATTTCAAACAGGCAAACCAAATTCACACGTCTTGTCATAATCTTTGAAACGCTATTCTCACACAAACAACGGCTCGAATAACAATGATGACCCCCCCAACTAAAAATGAGCATACCACATTTTATCCACTTGACATGGCTACCACTCAACCAATGTACACTCAACACAGTAAATATAAATGGCTACAAGCGATACCAATTCTGTTTACCATGAAGTGCTATCCGATTCTCCATCTGACCAACGCTCGCCAATTCGCCATCGCCACACTCCCTTACAAAACATACACTCGACTCTGGCCCGTTTAGGTCGCCAAGGTAAGTCACTGCTACAGCAATGTACACTGGAAAGAATCATCCCCATTCAATTCATATTCCATTTTGTATAATAATTTTATATATAATATGTAGATATGTACCAGTTTTGGCTGTAGATGAAAATTCAAAAATATCTACCAAAACTATTCTAATATCGCTGGAAGTTTATACTGTGTGTTTGGTGAAACAATATTTGATACATTATAGTTTCTTTCAAAATGGTCAAATAATTAAAGCACTAACTTGAAAATAGTACATTCTAGACTCAGACCCTTTTGCAGAATGAGAAGAATGCCATTTTGTTGTAAAAATGACATTACTAAAATCGTATCAATAGATTTCATTGTAGCTTGCCTATCATCTGACCTCTCTTGTTTACTATAATTTTCTTTTTATAGCTATTTAGATCATTTCTTTACAAGCAAGAAATGCTCCAATCAGAATGAAACTCATTAAGCCTTTAATTAATTTATCAATTCCTTGAATAAGGATTTCTTTAGAAATAGAATTAGTAACTTGATTCCAAGATGTGATAAATCTATAGAAAATAATGAAGGAGATTTTGATAAATAATTCATTTTTCCCTATTTTGTAAGTCCCCACAACATTTTAATGATACAATTTTTAAAAAATATGTTTCTTTTTTCATCAAAAAATATTTTTTTCTGATCTAATTCTAAACAGTTTTAAATTATTATTATTGAAGAAATAGAAAAAAGATAAGAAAATATTATTACTAATAATGTAAAGCAATTACAGCTTAGGCTAACAGTAAAATGAATTTATACTTATTACAGTTTTAGAAAATCTGAAAGGAAAATTAATTCTACCAAACTTGTTTTGTACTCTACAAAAGATTCTAATTCACATATTCCTTAAATAATTTTCAAAACGGAAATGGAGAAAATAACATGAAAATCAATTGATACTTAAAACATTAGGTAGCAAGATAAATGTCTATATATAATTTGAAAATAAACTGTTTTAGGTGGTGGGGATACTGAAAATTCTCAGTCAGGCCCACTTCTCAAAATTTAATACAAATGACCAGACATTAGAATTTTTAAAAATTTCCTTTTAGTCAGGAGGAGAATTTTCAGCACCATCTCGTATATTTCATGTACATACTTTCAACAATTTTATTTTTTTATTATTGTATATATTTATTCACCACTTTAACAAACCAAACTAGGGATGTCTTATCATCAGAGCAGACCCTGAATGTGATTGTGATGGACAGGCGTTCTCTCAAGCAGGCCCCATTCTTTGAGCACCTATTGGGACTTAAGCTCAACCCTGACCCCAGATGGAACTCATACATATGATCCATTGCTGAAAGATACTGGGAAATTGGTTGGTTCCTGACTTTTTCTGATATCCTCAACTTTTACAAGAGTCAGATCAGGCTAAAAATGAAGTACTACTGCCATGTATTGGCAGGAGCTGCCCAGTCTATTTTCCAGTTTCACTTGAGTCCAAAAGTGTCACCTCATCCTTGTTAGTGATAAATTATTTTCCGCTCTACAACCCCTTTCCTTCAGATGAAATAATGTAAGTCTCTCACTTCTCTATCACTATTTCCATGAAGGGTGTTCAGGTGAACTACATTCCTTAGTTTCACCAGCACTAACCTTCCTTGCTTTAAATACTACTGCCACATCTGGTCTGGTACTCCTGCTATATTTAGAGATTCTGGATAAAAGCCAAAGAAGAATCTGCAATGTTACTGGTTCTGACATGGCATTTTGGCTTCAGTCTTTTTATCACTGCTGTAACATAGCTTTTCTGTGCCTTTTCTATAAATACTTTAATGATGATTGTTCTGATAAACTTTCTGCTATGGTATCTAGACTTTATGAATTTAAGTGTAATACTAGATTGGCAACAAGGTCCCATCATTTGCAGTTGGAATGGCTTGGTGTAACCATAAGTTCATTGCAAGCAGTTTCTTCCATCACACTTCTCACTTGTGGAATTCTCTTACAGTGTCTTTGTTCCCAGCGACTAAGGAAGTTGATTCCACAAAGCTGTGGTTTGGAGGAAGAAGCTGCTTGAGTGGAACTTACAACTCAACAGTGGAATAAAAAGGGAATGATGGTTGTTTACTACAATGTGTGTGGTATAGCATTTTTTTTAATCATTTCACTCCCAGCAAGGCAATAAAGCTACTAGAATGCAAGGTGTTACTGGGTGCTAGAGAATATAAGAAAAACTGCTATCAAGGAGAGAGGGTAATTAAAGAACAAAAATTAAGACAGAATATAATGACTGACATTGCATTTTTAAAGATCAAAATTGACTTGTAAGCAAGACTCTGTAAGAGAATTCCACAAGTGAGAAAGGAGATTTGGAGAGTGTAATATTCACAGGACATACTAAAGGCAAGAGAAGTCAGAGTAAACAACAAGTACCTTACTTATCAAGTTTGTGTAGTGGATTAAAGAGCAAGGACTGAAAGCAATGTCAAAAGCTCATAAGAATATTTATTGACCTTTTCTTCTCACAATTCCTGTTCCTCTTGTTATCTCTTTTCGTTTTTAAACCATTAGTAATTGTTATCTACATCTGACTATATTTACCAGCTGATTTGTTTTGTTTTTTTCTATATTGAGACCATAGCTTTACATACTTTATTTTGCTTTTCTTTTTTTGCTTCATAATGATGTTCACCCTGCACAAGCTCCAAGGGACACTTGAGGTTGAGGGTTACAGAGAAAAAGGCACAGTTTATGAAGAAATGTGAGCAAGATAACTAAATGCTATGTCCTGTGAATGTTAGATTCTCCAAACCTCCTTTCCTTATTATGTATCCCAGAAATTTCAAATGTCTCTTTCTGATTGTAACTATTTCCTTGTTATTCATATGTATATATGTAGTGAGAGAGATATTAACCAATTCAAAAATTTAATTTATCTTTGATTCATAAAATAAAATCTATCAGTTCTTCATTATGTTTCTCCAGACAATTATGATTCTCCACAACTTTCTGTCTCTTATTGCTCTTAGTAACATTCATCACTCAGATTTGTCTTTGATTTGCCTTCCTTTCACACAAACTTTTAAAGCAGGTTATTCTGTTTTCCCCCACTTTTTTTATAAATTAAAACTGACAATAATGCTATGTGGTTCTACAGAAGGATGCTGAGAATACCATGAACTGAATACAGAAGCAGAAAATGGAAACAAAAAAGACACTTACACTTAACATCAGAAAGAGATTGTTTAAATTAGCAAAGTCCAAAGACAACACATAAGCTTTTACTGAAATCCAAACACATTTTTAAATAATTTCCCTGCCAAACAAATTAATAGTGTCACTAGGAAGCAAGAGGTTACTGGATGTGGAAGAGAATGAGAAAACTTTAGTGAGGAGAAAGGAGAATAAAAGGAAGTACAGGACTCAGGAAAACAGAAGATGGAAATTGGCATTGCATTTAAAGTTTTGAAGATTGTAGGTGGCAGGGAAGCAAGAAATCAGAAGGGTGTTCCATAGGTAAGAAGAGTGAGAAAATAAACTATTAGAATATAACATACAGTTATATCTAGCTAGTTTAAAAGTAAAACAGTGAAATATAGTTATCAATCAAGTAGCACACTTAAATTCATGCAGTTGAGACACCAAGGAGGAAAGCTTATCAGAGGAATTCTCATGAAAATATTTCTAGAAATGAGAGGTATGTCATGTTAGGCCAGTGAGAAAGTAACTGGAGTTGAGATGCTAGGTCAGGATCAGTTACATTACAGAATTTTCTCTGAATTTTAAACAACTAACCATAAGGCTCATAATTCATTATAGATATTATAAACTCTAAACCATCAATTTGGTTATATTTGATATGAGGAGCCATAAAAGTTGCTTTTGAGAATATGCCACAGCTGAACATTGATAGAGTAATGTATTTGTGAAGAGTATGATCCACTTTTTAAAACTTAGTAAGGTTTTCAGATGAATATAGTAGCTGTACAGCAAGAATATTTTGAGGACCCTAGAAGTTATGCCTGGATTCGTAATTGCAGACCACAATTTAAACAACCTAAGGTATGCAAATGATACAGTGCTGATAGCAGACACAGAAAGGAAGCTACAAGACCTCCTACAGAAGGTAGCAGAAGAAAGTAACAAGAAAGGACTAGAAATAAACTGCACAAAAACCGAATGCATGGTCATCAGTAAAAAGGGCAGCCCAAAATGCCAAATACAGGTCAGGGATAACAGAATCAAGCAGGTACAAAAATTTAAATACCTGGGAAGCATTATAACAGAAGATGGAAAGTGTGACACAGAGTCAAACACTCTATTGAATCTGATTATATCATGAATACTCAGGAAAATATGGTCGTCTTTATACACGTCGCATTGAATATCTTGAGCCTTCTGATTGGTTAATCCTTCTATTGGTGAACTATAAAATGAGTCAGCTTATGGCTGGCTCACCAGTATACAATGCTACCCAAAAACTCCAACACCCCCCAGTTATTTTAGGTACATTATGGAATCTTCTTGCAAAATATTAGTAAAGTTAATATTTATATGGAACAAATATTTTAGTATTCATAAGATATATCTTTTTGTTTTGTGATTAAAATTTTTTTTTAATTAATATCCACAAAAAATTAGTTATATAATTTTGTTCACTGTTAAGTATTTCAGGTTAATAAATATTAATAACAATATTATAAATTTAGGTTGTGATCACAACAAAAAAGTGAAAAAGTTGTTATTTTTCCCATAGCTGAGACCCATTAAAATAGACACTATCACTCTGGGTCAGAGTGATTCTGAGAGTCATTCATAAGAAAATTTGGGCTAAAAGTAGGACTATTTATGTTTATACCCTGAAACAAAGGACTCACATTCATACCAAAAACTAACATCTCTAAATAACTAATGGATGCAGTTTTACATCCTACCCAGGTCTAATAAGGACCTTATAGGTCAGTACCAAATATGACAGGAAAAATGGCGGCTATCCATTGTTTGGAATTATTAGAATTTATGGCTTCTTGATAGTTCTTCGGGATACATTGCACCAAATAGTGAATGGGTCAATGTCACAGATATTACATTGACCCATTCCAAAATAGTCTGGTTTTCTTCTATTTCTGGTCGGATAACACGGAATTTGCCCCACATCTGCGTCTGATTTTTCATCACCTATCTTATCTGGTATAACCCCTTCCTTTAATTGTGGATTTTGAACGGGTTTTTTATTTATAGGCTCTATCTCATAATTAGGCCATACTAGTTTGTGCTGTACCAATCCCTTGCAGTTAATGTTCTTTTCTTCAGGATCCTCCACTTGCTCAAAGGAATCTATAAATCTGATGTATCTTATCTTCCTTATTATTATAATTTGTGGGAAATAAATCATATAGTTTTGTCATAGCCAGTGAATATGCCTCTTTCACTTTTTGGATCTAGTTTTGCACTTTGGTTGACATATATGTAGCAAATTGTACCAAAAATATGCATAACACTTACATTGGGTTTGTAGTTTGTATAAGCCTCGTAAGGAGTCTTTAATATTAATATTATAGCAATATTAATATTATAGCATGTATAGTATACATGGCTGTATTTAATGCATAGACCCACAGATTTTTGAGTAACTTAGATTCTATTACCAAACATCTAGCCATTTCAAAAAGAGTCTGCCAACTATGTTCAGCGATTCTGTTCTGGTGCAGGGAATAAGGACAGGTTTTCTCACATTTAATGCCTTCATTTATTAGGAAGTTTTCATAATCATCAGAAGTAAATTCTCCACCATTATCTGTTCTAATTATTTTCACTTTTCTATAAGGTGAAATATCAGATCAATACATTCTTGTAGCTTGTAGGCTATCAGATTTGTTTTTCAGAAAATATGTGACACGATAACTAGGCATATATGTATTTTATTATAATAGATTAAAATAGAAAATAGATTCGAATAAAAAATAGTTTAAAAACATATTTAACAAAAGTGAAAAAGAAGAGGAAAAAATAAATAAATAAACGCTTTTTCTTTTATGAGGAAAATTGTGGAAGTGACAACGGTATCCGATTACTGTTTTAAATCCTACCACTCTTCCGGTAAATATTTGACTCAGTGATTTAATGTGATAAAGAGATAAAGTTCAGCAGGTAGGTTTTCGAATGACCTGGTCAAAAGCTGTCCTTTACTGTATCTTGACCACACATTAAGAATTTTCCGGCGGAAGCTTTATTAAGATAAAAAAAAAAAAGATAACTGAAATTTCAGACTTACAGTCGCCAATGTTTGTCACCGGTGGTCTAAAGCATTCCTGGATTTCCGGATTCATTTAAATAAATAGAAGTCAGTTAAGTGAGAGAGTCAGTGAAGGGGAGTTCCGCCGGGCGTGTGAGTGAAGTAGAATCTCCGTTTGTCTTGTTTCGGCCAGTTCGGATTTGTTGATCTCCATTAGAGTTAGAGCTGTGTGTCACATTCGCCTGCCCCAACCGAAAAGGCTAACTCTAAACGAATAAAGCATCCTTTTCAACTCATCCAAGTTGTGGAAGTTTGTTCCTTATAGTTCAATCTTGTACCCCCATTTTTTCAACAAAGCCCCGGCAAACATCACAGCGTGGAGAACGGCCGCTGGAGAAAATTGTTAGGACAGACTGTTGGGGTGTTACAAATATATCATAAGTCCTGAATATTCGTCAACAAAGTTTAATATATATGAATAGATGCCTATACCCATTGGTGAATTTGGACCTGCTAAGTTGCAATAAACTCTGAACAAAATGTCTGTTGTTTTTGGGATTTGATCCCTATTTCTAAATTTCATCATTTTCCCTTTAATACATGTATCACAATGTTGTAAAGCTTTGGAAGATGTAATTTTCATTCCAGTGATGTGTTTTTGCAATCTTTTAACATCCGAATTATTACAGTGGCCTAATATTTTATGCCAAGTTCTTAAATCGTGGGTGGCTGCTTTCACAAATTTAATACTTTTTAAATTTAAATAATACAAACATCCATTTTGTTGTATATTAAATTCAGTTTCGTCTGGGTATATTAACTTTGAATTGTCTTGGTGAAAATTAACTTTAACATCAATTTTAACAGCAGACTGAACTGAGAAAATATTTTGCTTAAATTCAGGGATATATAAAACCCTTTTTAATAAACATTTATCAATACTTCCTTTAGTATCATATAAATAAATACAGGCATCACCTCTTTTTAAAACTAAATTATGAGCTCTGGTATCATCAATCAACCAACTCAATAAAGTGGGAATCTGGTTCAAAGTTTGAGTCAAAATTAATAAATTTTGTTTCATCTGTAATTACATGATTTGTCACACCATGTCGACTAGGTAAGAATTATAACTATTGGGTATAGTATCCAACCCAAACAAAAAAGCATATGTTTGCTCATTTGAAAAAAACTTTTACATTTTTACAATAATCACTCCTTGTATGAAATTGACATTTCGACCGTACATATCCAGTTCTTCCACAACAAAAGCAGGTAATATTTGATTTTCTATTATTATTGTTGTTGTTATTGTAATAGTTGTTTTTAAGCCCCTTGTTTTTAATATCATAATTCCTAGTCTGGTAGGTTTGAGGGACTGGTTTTTTAAATGATGTTCTCAGTTGCATTACGTTATTTTGTTGATTTGGGGGATTACACATTTTTTCAGCTTCTTCATAACTACGTAACACAATTTTAAACTCAGTGAAAGTTAATTTTTTATCTTTTTTTGAGTTATGACTGTCGTAAATGATTTAAATGTTGCTGGTAATCCCTTTAAAACCATGGCTATCAGCAGCCCATCTGAGATAGTCTCACCTGCCATTTTTAAGGCATTAGTGACATTCTAAGCTCGGATAATATAATCTGTTACAGATTCATTTTTTGTCTCCTTAACAAAGTTAATTCAGCATATAAAGCAATAATTTGGGGTTTACCTTTTGATATATGTTCATGCAATATTCTTAAAACTTGGCGGCCGTCGCCCCTGGCTTCTCTCATTATTAAAGACAAACTCCTGTCATCCAGGCATTGTATTAATTTGGTGAACACGGTCACATTTCTTTCCATGAAATCATCTTCTTTCTGGTCCTCTTGGCAAAGAATGATGTCTTGAATTTTTCGTATTCTAGGTAGCCTAGTAATTTCACTTCCCACAATTTGCATTTTAACTCATCACCATCAAAATACAGTCGTATACTGGGCCTATAACCTTTGCTAACTATGTCCACGATAGTTTATGAATATAGAATACAGCACAGTATGTAATATGTTCAATGAAACAACATCAAAGATTATTACTCACAAGTCGGACAATCTACTGGATCTGATTATATCACCAATACTCGGGAAAATATGGTCATCTTTATACACGTCGCATTGAATATTTTGAGATTTTTGATTGGTTAACCCTTCCATTGGTGAACTATAAAATGAGTCAGCTCATGGCTGGCTAACTAGTATACAATGTTACCTAAAAACTCCAAGTAGTTTTTCCTCTCTGAAACCTTCCTGCACATATATAAATCTACCATCCACCCATGCACTGAATAATGCTGCCATATCTGGTCGGGTGCTCCTGTTATCCATCTAGGGGTTCTTGACAAAATCTAATGAAGAATCTGTAATGTGATTGATCCCGACTTGGTAGCTCAGATACAGTCACTTTCTCACCGGTGCAATGTGACTTCCCTGTTTCTCTTCTACAAATACTTTCATGGCTTCTGCTCCGATAAACTAAGCTCTCTGGTGCCTCCTGTGTAAGAATTTACTTGAGCCACAAGATTAACAACTAGGTCCGACCTTTTTAATGTGAAACCAATAAAATGTAAATGCAAATTCTACTCCAACAGCTTCTTTTCTTGCACTTTCTGCCTGTGGAATTCCCTTCTATTTACTTGCTTCCCTGACAGCTACAATCTCCAAGAATTTAAATGTAAAGACAATAGTCATTTCCTATCTCACTGACTTGCATCCTCTCTCTCATGCTCCTTTCTCTGTCCACACCATTCTCTTCTGTATTATCATCCTTCTTTTACCCACTTCCTGACACCCACTATAACCAGTCACTTTTTCTCATAACTTTCCTCCTATGTAACCCCCTGCACACCAGTGGCAGTAAACTGCCTTGCTTGGGGCGATATGATTGTAAAAAAAAAATATCTCTTAGCACATGCAGATTCTAGCAAAGAACTACAAATCTAAATATAATGAGGGCAAATAATATAAATATTAGCAAATATGTACAAAGAAAATTAACAATAAATAATGACAAAAATGAGGAAAACAGGCAAACAGGAACAGTTTTAAAAAATGGTCCCATAATGGTATCTAATGTAAATAATATTAATTTAATATTTTAATCTTGATACTGTTATTTTAAGAAATATTTCTGTTTATCTATACTTCTAATCCCAAACAGATGTTAATGATCTAACAACATATTATTATGCAGCAGCAATTCCCATCTATATATTAATACTATGGGGATACAAAAGAGAATAGTATCTACAAAAAGTGCAGATTATGCTTCACACAGAGTAAATGAGTAATAAAACAGCCAGCCACTTTATTTCTTTTTTTCCATTCCTCTTTTCCTTTACTTCCTTCCTCTTTAGTTTTTCTCTATTTTATTAATTTTTTTTTTTTTTACTTACTCTTCTCATTCATGCTTTTATTTCTCTTCCCCCTCCTTTTGGTTCTTTCCAATTCTCTTGTCATATGGAAAGAAAAATAGAGTAAATGATGACAATCTTTTTGCATGTTTTTTAAATCTTCAAAATAAAACATTTGTGATGTTAGATGTAGATAATTAGTCAGAGTCACAAGAAAGGTAAGTCATGCTAACTGTAGGATCTATACTGGACAGAAGGCATACCATTCCATCCACATTAGCATCAAAATGTCTCTACTTGTTCAGTACGTATTACAGCTCCAATGCAGTTCAATTTTGATTTTATTTTAGGTTTCCAATGCAACAACTTTTATTCATGCAGCTGATTGAGGTTTTCTTTTTAATTGTTGTGAAACTTGGCTTTTAGTTCTGTTATTTCATATTTTGTATGAAGATATCATATAGTATTGTATGCAAACAAAGAGACCAGTATATAGAGAGAGTACTTTGAGAAATAAGACAGAAAATAGCTTGTCATCACAAAGGATATGCAGAGCTGTGCTATGACTACTGCTACTCACATTGATATGTGAAACATAACAATAGCATCACTGATAGGATCCCTAATTTCATTGGATGACCCAGAACAGACAGAAACATGGATAAGAACTTTTGGGGCATTTGCAAGAATTAAATTAAAAAACTCAAAGACCAATGGAGGAGAAAACAAGATGATCAATTTATTTCTTGCTACAGAGGGATGCAAAGCTGTGAAGAAAATTTTGACAATGTGTTATCCAAGCCAGTTAGATCAAATGACATTTGAGCAGATCATGGGAGTCATGAAAAAGACAAAAAAGATGGGTAACAGTGGAAAGAACCAAGAACCAAGAACCAGGAGTCCATTATGCAATACTTGCATAGATTGAAAG
Source organism: Ascarosepion bandense (assembly GCA_037127315.1). Classification (NCBI taxonomy): domain Eukaryota; kingdom Metazoa; phylum Mollusca; class Cephalopoda; order Sepiida; family Sepiidae; genus Ascarosepion; species Ascarosepion bandense. The sequence continues at coordinate 1,043,989 of JBBBDQ010000611.1, read as the reverse complement.
AACAAGTAAAATATTGTGAATTTGAAAATTATGGAAAATATGCTCAAATTGCAAAAACTGAATCATTTTCAGAACATATGCAAATACAAAAAGTAAATAAGAAAGTAAAAAACCCTCCAAAGAAGAAGCTAGAGCATTTACAATGAATACACAAAAAAGAGGTAAAGAAAAAATAAGGGTAAATGACCAAGTATTTGACATACAAGTTGATGTGAGCAGTGACATTATGCTGATACAAAAAAAATTTGGGGTAAAATTAGGATGACTGAAATTAAGAAAAAGCAGCATACAGGTACAGCAATTTGATAAAGTGACCATAAAAACAATGGTCAGATTTCAAGGCAATTTTGAAACTGACAAGCATTTTGAAATAATTCCCATTAGAGTTGTAGCATGTAAAAAAAATTTTTTTAAAAATTGCAAATTATTAGAGATTTCTGTACTAAAAGTAGACACAGTGATACTTATTAATTCCATGGAAGTAGACGGAGATGCAGTAGAATTGTTGAAACGCCATAAAGCAAGCATTTAACTAAAGAAATATCGCCTAAAGTATATAGAATCAAGAAAAATTCCAGTTCATATCCTACCTTTGGTAGTAGGAAAATTAAAGAAAGTGATACAACAAGGCATACTAAAAAGAGTGACTTAAGGTGATAGTAATTGGGCATCACAGATAGTAGCGATAAAGAAAGCTGATTAAAATTTAAGGATATGTGGTGATTATAAGATAGGGGTGAATCCCCAGATATCTTCAGAATCATTTCCACTGCCAACTATCAAAACTGCAAGCCATGAGTTAGCAAAAGTGAAGTACTTTGCAAAAATTAATCTCAAGTCAGCCTACAATCAAATAGAAATTGATGAGAAATTTAAGTAAATAACCATGATAAACACCTCTATAGACTTATTAAGATGAACATGCTACTGTTTGGGATAAAAACTTCAAGCCATATCTTTAAAAAAGCAATTAAGAGTCTTATTGGGAAAAATAAAAAATATGATAACATACCAGTATGATATAGGTATAGGAGTGAGAAGTAAAGAAAAGTGAAAATATAAAACAGAACAAATTTTCATGAGATTAAAACAGACAGGCTTGATCATTAACAAAGAGAAATATAATTTTGACTGTAAGAAGATATCATATTTAGGATATCAAATATCAAAAGAAGGCATATCACCTGATGATAGACAAAGAAAATAACAGAAATAGTTGTTTGAAACACTAATGAATATTTCATCACTAAAAACATTAGTCTAAAGATGTCCTTTCAAAGACCCAAACATGAAACAGGATTTTTTCTATTTTATCATTCAATTACCAAATATTAGTCTAATACAGGGTGCGATGGGTAAATTGTCACCATTTTATATATTTTATTTCATGCATGTGCATTACTTGCTTCTGATTTTGTCAACTGTCCAGTACAGTAGAGTCAATTGGGCACTGTCTATGAGAAAAAGAGCATGATGACACAATACACTCTACCATAAATTTGGAAATGGTATGCTGTACTGCTTAGCATTCACACTGGAATTTCCAATACAAATATTTCAGTATTTGGACATCAATCTGTGGACAGTGTAGAGAATTTGGAAAAAGTTGGATGAGTCCAATGGTGATTATAAAGGTATGGAAACTTGTAAAACTCACTCTGATCATTCTGATAAGAGAACTTCCAAATTTGTTGGTGAGGGCCTAAGACTCAACATGAAGATCTACATCAAGTGCCTTAAGGAGGTAGTTCTGCTCTTGGTTAAGAGGGTGGTTGCTGGAAGACCCTATGTCTGGCAACAGGACTCTGCCCCATGCTACACAAGCAGGAAATCCCAGTCATGTCTGTCAGACAATTTCTGCAACTACATCATCCCTTAAATCAGACTGCAACCTCCTTGATCATTATATGTGGGGAAGTAGTTGAGTGGGAAACCAACAAAACCCCTTGTAACACCAAAGATGAAGTAAAGGCAACAATTATCACAGTATTCATCAGCTTAAACAAAGAGCCTATCCAGAAGAGTTGTAGGAGATTCCGAAATCATCTGGAGGCTGTGGTCGAAGTGAATGACAATTTTATTGAATAAATTTACGCTTTAGTATTTCAAGATATTTTTGTGTAATTTTAATAAATATACCTGTTCAAATAAGATGTTGTTACTTTCATTTTTGCATAGTTTAGAAGACAATTTATCTATTGCATCCTTTATATAGAATTTGGTTATCATATAAATGTTGTGCGTCTCTGTAATGTTTTTCACAGTGAGCATAAATAATACACATCTTAGACAAGAGAACCTGAAAGTAATATGCTGATAGTAAAAAAATTACACAGATATGACACTGATCCTAGGCATAAATGCTGATCCTTGCATGTAATCCTATCATTTTTTATGGATATTTTGCTAATATGATATAAATCTTGGAAAGCATAAAAATATGACACATGAGGTATCAATAGTTTCTTCACATATAAAAAAATCAAAATGAAAAAGGACAAAATTCCAAGAAACTTTAAAATCAGAAGGTAAGGTATTATCTAGTCACTGCTTGACATCATGAAATCAACAAAAATATCTAAAATTAGTATAACATTTTTTAAATCTTAAATTTAGAAATATAACAAATGTGTTTTTTGGCATCATTTAAATGAAAACTTTGAACAAATTTATAAAGCAAACCATAAAAATGCTCAGTAAAGTTTTTAATTTTATCCGTGTAAATATTTAAAAATTTATTTTTCAAACATTTGGAGATATCAAAATTAAATTGAAACTATTTAAATATCTGAGAAGTATTTTAGCAGAGGATATAAAGTGCAACACTGAACCAAACATGTGAATAACAACAAAGTTTTAGAGAAAATGGAAACAAAAAGGACATCAATAATTAACATTGGGAAGAGATAGTTAAAATTTCTAGAGTACATAATGAAGAAAGTGGGCTTAGAAAATCTGATACTCACAGAACAGATTGACAAGTGGAACAGAGGAAAACAATGCATAACCTATCTTCAATAAATGGGTGACAGAACAAGGTTTAGAAAGATAAATAAGATGAAATTTATTAACAGATACAAAGGACAGGAAGTTGTTGCAGCCTGAAGCCTTATAATCAGCATCACTTTTCCTAAAAAAACTACATTTACTTGACCCGGAGAGCATGATCAATGTGTAGTATCTGTGTACTATATGTACACTACTTAAATACTCACTTTCTGCTGCCTGGCAGTGATTATAAAGTTTCAGCTGAAAACAAAATCTTCCAGACTGCTGATTTTCAGTGGAAAGAGAAGGACTAGGTTAAGGTTGACCTTTCCTTTAAATCACTACAAGCAGGAGCAGCAGGCTGCAACAAAGTTTTAGAGATTCTTTAAGAGAGATGGCACATAGAAAAAGATATATTATGAGTTTGTTTGTTTGTCTTGTATTTTATAGTACTTCATAGCAAAAACAGTTTGCTTATAACTTTTGAGAACATAATTTTTCAAAACAGTCAGAAATGTATTTTATTTTATTCTATTTTGACCATTTAAGTCATGTACTTTTGGGATCAACCAAAGACACCTTTAAGAACAGGTGGTTCAATCACAAGTCTACATTCAAAATAGAAAACTTAAAAAACTGTACAAAATTGGCTCGCCATATGTGGAAATTAAAAACAAAATATGGAAAAGAACCAGACATAACGTTGAGTATAGTAAAAACAGCCAAACCTTACAACAGTGGCAAGATATGTAGACTGTGCCAGGAAGAAAATTTAGCAATTATGCTATTCCCAAACAAAAATGAACTATTGAATGAAAGAACAGAAATTGGGACTAATTGTAACCATACTAAAAAATACCTATTCAGTTCATACAACCATGGATGAAAATATTATAATTTCTTGTAATTTTAAAAATTGCGCATTCAAAAATTCTCCATGGCATGAGCATTAAAAAAAAAACATCATCACGTGAACGTTCTTAAAAAAATGGTAAATGGTAAAATCAGTTATTGCAAATCACCTGAAGACACCCCATGGTAGAAACCTAGGTTGTGTAATAACTCGTTTACAAATGTAAAATATTCAAAAGTTCAACAATATAATTGTATTGAACACTTTTTAATACAAATGTGCACTGGTCTAATTTTATTATGACCTGTTGGGGAGTCACTCCTTTTCACACACTCTATGGACTCTTCCATGGTATACAAATAATCCTTCCTACACAGAACAGGTTGTTGTTGTTAGAGTTGCTGAGACTCTTCAACTATAACACTGTCAGCTCTCTGCTTCCGAGCAGAGAGCAATAACCCAGTCGTGGTTCCGCCGAAGGGTAGAACCACGATTGGGCAAAAATAGACAGACATATTTTTGGCCCGGCTATATGGCCGGGAATACCCACATTAAAATGACCATGTGTCACATCCGGCCTTGCGTGGGAAGGCTAGTAAATACAGTTGTTGTTAGAGTTAATGTTTGTCAGAACAGTTGAACTGCCACTCGTTAATCAGCAAGAATATAGACTATTACCCAGACTTACTACTTGTATATATTTGACTCCTACTAACAATTATTCCTGAATCTACTAACCATGTACAGGTTGTATATTTTTTATTCAATATACTTACATTTTTCCTTACATATCTATTTTTGTTATAATTATATTGTGTGGTTTTCTAAACAAGAATCCACAACAATTTGGCGACGAAGATTTGAAAAAGTTCATGCGGAGGAAAAATACATTCTTGCCAAACAACAATTTGGTGACGAAGATTCGAAGAAGTTCACGCGGAGGAAAAATACATTCTTGCTAAACAACAATTTGGCGACAAAAGATTTGTATAAGTTCACGCGGAGGAAAAAATACGTTCTCAAGTCAGTCGCCAAACAAGAATTTGGCAACGAAAGATTCGTATAAGTTCACATGGAGAAAAATATGTTTCACGTCAGTCACCAAACAACAATTTGGTGATGAAGGATTCGTACAAGTTCATGTGGAGAGAAAAATACATTCTCGCCAAACAACAATTTGGCAACGAGGATTCTAACAAATGCACACAGGAAAAAAAGATGTTGTCACATCAGTCGTAAAGAGCAACTTTGTGACAAAAAAGAACAAACTTACTCATAACACCAAGGAAAAAAAAACAGTGTTGAGGACCTCGAAAATCACATAAGATCACATAAATCAACAACATCAAATTGGTAAAACAAATTCGCGCACAAGTTGTGTAACAAAATTGTGACAAATTTATTTTTTTCTTTCCCATAAATCACTTTAACAAAGTGTGCTATAAACTGACTCAAGCAAGTCGACCACAAACAAGTTGTTGACACTAATACAGAAAAGAAAAAATGGAAGATTTTCAAAAGGGAATACTTGAAATCATCAAGAGAACTGAAGAAAGACAATATCAATTAGAAATAAAACATATGTAAATGTAAAAGGCTAACGAAATAAGACAAATGGAAATGCAAAAGGCTAACAAAGAAAGACAAACAGAAATACAAAAGAGACAAATAGAGATGCAAAAACAAATTGAAGAAAGACAAATTGAAATGCAAAAGGCAAACTAGAAAGACAAACACAACTGCAAAAACTGTTATTAAAATTAACAAGCACAGCCCTAGATAGGAACATGGAGAAGGAGGAGACTTTTCACAAGATGTGATGTGGAACGCGATTGAAATTTTTAAATACTCAGTTGAGAAAAATAAAAATTTGGGAAAGTATTACAGACGATATGAGGATATTTTTAATATCGACTGTCAGCGCTGGAGTGAGAAAAAAATTAAGACTTCAACTCAAAAAATTAGGCACAGATGAACACACCAAGTTCGTAGACTATATTCTCCCTAAAAAAACAAATGCTCTAACATTCGATGAGTTAGTGACAGGCCTCACAGAGCTATTTAGCCCAAAAATCTCATTGTTCTATAAAAGGTGGAAATGCCTTAATCTCAGAAAAGACGAAAATGAGGACTATTCTATTTTGCAGCTATTGTCAAGAAACATTGTGATGATTTTAAATTGTCGGAACTTACCCCAGACAATTTCAAGTGTCTCATATTTGTCCAAGGACTAGTTGCTGCTAAAGACAGCAAAATGAAGAAACGCATGCTGACCAAACTGCAAAACGAGCCAGGTCTAACATTACAAAAATTGTCAGAAGATTACCAGAAATGCCTTAGCATAAAGAAAGATAGCAAGGACATTGAAGAGTCAGGAGTAGTGTACATTAGAAAGGTAAAAAGAGATTAACATTTTGTACCCTCCCCACAGACAAAACAAAATTATGATGCCAAAGAGAAAAAATACAGTACTACGGTTGACAAGAATCCAGTAAAAAACAAGCCTCCTCCTTCTGCATGTTACAGATGTGGTGGATGGCATTGGTTTAAAAATTGTCTTTTTAAATACAAAAATTGCCGAGCATGTGGTAAGATGGAACACAAAGCTACAGTATGCAGAAATAAAAATCAACCTAGTAGGGTAAGGTCTACTAGAGTAGAGGATGAAAATAAGGAAAATATCAGAAAATACATTGAAATGGAAATTCTGAATAAATATTAAATTGCAACCGGATTCACGATCTGATTTGACAATTATAAACTTACAAACATGGCGGAAGTTAAATAGGTCGACCATGCTACACACTAAAAAAATTGCTAAATCCGTAACAGAGAAAAAGATAAATTTTGAAGGCAAAATTATAGTGAACATAAAATTCCAGGGAGAAATAAAAAAAATTAAAAATCTATGTGATGAGAAATACAGACAACCTAGTAGGAATGGACTGGATGCAGAAATTCAATTTATGGGATTTACCTATTAGTTCGTTTTGTAAAAGAATAAAATGAGTTTTCAGAAGCCATAAAACTGAAGGAGGACTTGCACAAATAATTCCCAGAAAGATTTTTAAGTGAGTTAGGACGTTGTAACAAATTTGAAGCAAAAATGGAGCTTAAACAGAATGCTCAACCTGTATTTAAAAAAAAGAAAAACGTACCTTTTGCCACAATTGACAAAATAGACAAAGAATTGGAGAGGCTAAGGCAAACTGGGATTATTTCGAAAACTGACTTCAGTGAATGGGCGGCACCAGTTGTTTATGTTAAGAAAAAATCGGGAGAAATCTGCACGTGTGCACATTTTTCCACGGGACTGAATAATGCAATTAAAGATCATCTATCCATTGCCTAGCCCAGAAGAAATATTCACTAAACTTAATGGTGGAAAAATTTCTCAAAGATTGACCTAAGAGAAGCATACTTGCAGATTCCAATTACGGAAGAAAGTTCCAAATTGCTGTGCATAAATACGTATAAAGGTCTATAGAAATACAACAGGCTACCATTCGGGATAAAAGTAGTGCCTGTGATTTTTCAGCAGACGATGAATACTATGTTGACAGGGCAAAATTTTGCCACAGCATATCTTTTTTTTTTATCATATCACGCCGAGCAAGGCAGTAATGCAACTGATGCGCAGAGGGCTACACAGGAGTAAAAAGATTAGATAGAAAAGAGTGAAGAGAAGGACGAACCAGTTTGAAAGGAGCAAGAGAAGGAAGGGAATACAAGTGTGATGACAGTTGCAAAGATGGAGAGAAAGGAAAGAATGGATTCAGGTGGGAAAAACATCCTGACTCGACACAGTGACACAACCTTCCTAGCAGTGGATTTAGCTATTGACTCAATGTAGTGGTTCCACTTGAGATCAGAAGAGAGAGTAAGGCCGAGGAGGCGCAGTGTATTGCTCTCAGGGCGACTCGCTTGGTCCATGCTTATGGGAGGCAGGAGAGGTTGCATGTGATGATTGACAGACAGCAGCTTGGTCTTAGACGCATTGAAATTTAGAAGCCACTTCTTGTTGTATACCAATAAACAGACAAACACGTATATATATAAAAATATATCATAATATTTTTTTTATTGACGACGATGGACCGTGTCGCCTAGGAACAGAGAGTTGAGGGAGCGCTTTTCTAATGGGTTGACGAATGCTTCTAAGGGTCGACGTTGACGAATGGACGAATGACGAATGCGCCCCCAATAGCATGTATGCTATTGGGGGCAGCTGTGAACTGCTTCTCTACTGCCGACCAGACTCGTCTTTTCTTCTACTGTCGACTTCTGGAGACTACCTTATCTGTGTTTTCGCAGTCTTTATATATCTTCCAAGTTTTGCCTCGATTCGCGACGCCTACTCGACGCCTACGTAATTTCTCAGAGTCATTTCCGCATCTGTCGGAAATAGGGTCAAACAAACATCCGTTCCTTTCAATGACCGGAAACACCCACGCTTCCTCAGCCTTCTCGGGTTGGGCCAGATTATTATATTACATTCCTCGCCCACCCATTTTCCAAAATGTTCGCCTAAGAACATTTTAAGCGCAACATCCTCACTCTCCTCCCCATGCCACACAAGCCCTACAATTGTATAAACATGTGCATGCCAAAACAACAAAGCATGTGCATGCTGAAACAACAAAAACATGTGCATGCTGAAACAAAAAAAACAACAACAAAAAAAAAATATATAGGGGAGCCTACATCGGCAACCCGACAATGTTCGTGTCCATCTTGAAAATTGTTCTACCAGCTCGATGTTTCATTGTTCTTGTTTTTTTTTTTTTTTTTTTAATATCCATTTTCACAGAATTGGGCAAAGTTCTTAAAAATGTTCATTTTCCTTCTCGCGTCTGTCCATAAGCGTAGACTCTTCGATGCATAATCACATGATTATTAAGCGGTAACCGCGCTCTAGTTTCAAAACTAACATCGAGTAAATGACCTTTGACCAACACCATGTGTGCTTCTGCTCGAGTTTATTGTTACCACGTAACCTCATTTAATTTAATTTAATTTCAAGCATACTATGTTTGAACACAGAAAAAATGGTCATTATTTGCCGTACATATCATTCATAGTCTGACCGAGAAATGTTCAATAGAAATTTAAGAAAATTACCCTGATTCCAACTTTAATCCGCATGCAATTTACTTGTGGAGGATATTAATTTAAAAAAAATTTTTTTTTAAAAATGGACCCGTGACTCGTAGTTCCTTAGTTTGTGCAATGCTTTCCATTCCCTGAACTACCTCCTCTGGATTCGAACCCAAGCATATCTGATTTGTCGACATCTCTCTGTTTAACGTAGAGACATTTGAGTTTGAACTCTCGTTGACCCCGGAGTACTATTCACAACGGATAACTCAATTTCCTTTTCCGAAGCACTGTTGCTTCTTTTACACTTAAAATCCGCTTCCTGGCTACTATTCCCAGGATTATTATTACGCTGACCACGCCAGCAATAACTCCTATCGTCAACTTCTTCGGGAGTTCCTCATACCCTTCACTAAATCTCTCCATATTTACTAGTTTTCAGAAATTAATATATCTTCAAAAGATATTTCACAAGTCACATAAATGAAAATTCACAGAGGATGTTGAATTTATGGGAACCTGCACAAAAGCATAAAAGTGAAGTACTTTCACGTAAATAAAAATAAGTTTTAGATTTTTAATTTAATTTTCCCAAATCTCCCCAAATAATCCGATTCCACCATATCGATAACAAAATATCTTTTCAATATCTGACTCATATCGCGAAACACTGAGACGCGGGTGAATGTTTTAAGAATATATATAATCGGTGTATTCGCAACGAAATAACCAAACAATGCAGTTGTTTTCAAGCAACGATGTTGAGATATATTTATAATTGGCGATTTTGTTGGCTGTTGTTAACTGCATAATTAAAATTACACTTTAAAACTCTCGATAACATTTAAGTCATTTCTACGCTGTAGAAATGTCATGCTAACACAAACATTTTTAAATTTTGACAATTATCTGTGTAAAGATTACAAATTGACGTTTACGAACGAATAAAATTAAAGAACCCTTTCGTTTCTCCGATTTTCCCATTGTGGTAGCATTCAGTTATATTTATAATTTGTTAATATTTACCAAACTTGATTTAGTTCATGCAATACAAGGCCAAATGGAGAAAATGGAGAGGGTCATTTTCCGCTAATACTCCAATTGGGGAAAGTTTGTGTACGTAGAACATCGATTGTTTCGCCTTTTCTTTTAATTCGGCTCGAGTACTGATCAGAAAAAACTCAACTATTTCAACCATACAACTGACCTTCATAATCACATTGAGAATAGTTGTTCGTCAATATTTCTATCGGGTTGTCTGAAAAGTTCATGCCGCTTTTTAAGTAAAATTAAGACACAACCCAAAATTATTTCATTAAATATTTATTCTACGAAATATTAACTATTTTCTCACTTCACATATATGGTAAAACATTAAAAAAAAAATAAACCACCAACTCAAATGCCCTAACACCTACAGACAGGCAAATATTTCAACTTTCTTCCTCTCGTCAACTTCAACACCCTCGTCAATTTTAACACACTTTAACACTTTCTTCCTCATTTTAACACCTTCTTCCTCATCAACCCCAAACCTAATGCGCTACTCCCTACATGTAGTCTGTTTCACCACCTCCGTTCTACCGAATAATCCATATTTCTCATTTCTACGGTCAGATCGGCAACAATATGCTGTCCCATTTTTTTTTCAACCAGACCTACTATAAACACGAGCAGAGAACACACACACTATTAAATCAAAGTGTCACCTACCTTTCGTTGGTCTCGTCCGGTTGTTTACTATATTTTCGTCTTCTTTTTTTTTTCTGGTGGCAGTTTTAATCCCGGAAATTTCAAGTCTGTTGAATTTTCAATCGTTGTCGCGGTAAACCAGTTCGCATCAATGTTTTGTTGTTTCAAAACCAAGTCACTAGCACCAAAACAATTAGTCTGTTATATACCAATAAACAGACAAACACGGGGGTATATATAAAAATATATATTATATTTTTATTAACGACGATGAACCGTGTCGCCTAGGAACAAAGAGTGAGAGAGCGCTCTTCCAAGGTTGACAGGGGTGACGACGTGGGTGTAGGCTCTCTCTTCTACTCTGGAGACTTCTGGAGACTCGACTGGACTGGACTGGAAAGACTGTGTTTTTCGCAGTCTTTATATATCTTTCAAGTTTTGCCTCGATTCGCGACGCCTACTCGACGCCTACGTAATTTCTCAGAGTCATTTCCGCATCTGTCGGAAATAGGGTCAAACAAACATCCGTTCCTTTCAATGACCGGAAACACCCACGCTTCCTCAGCCTTCTCGGGTTGGGCCAGATTATTATATTACATTCTTACCCCAATTCACCACAGAATGTAGATCCTTCACTAGATCAGCAGCGAGATTATGTTTGTCTGCCACGCTGGGTTTCTTACTGATGTGGGAGTAAATTGTGGTGTCATCTGCATAGATGCCTACTTGGCGCTTGATCTCGTCTGGGAGGTCATTCTGGATGATATTTTAGTTAAAAGCGATAATTTAAAAGACCAAACAACACACATCAAGGAAATTTTTAAAAGACTACAAGACTTTGGGTTAAAAGTTAAAGAGAAGAAATGTGATTTCTTCTTGAAAGAAATAAAATATCTAGGCCACATCATAAATGAGAATGGCAGGAAACCTGACCCAGAGAGAGCTTCAGCAATCAAAAACATGACGAGCCTAAAAATGTCGCAGAATTGCAAAGATTCCTTGGTTTTGCTAATTACTAGGGAGAGTTTATCGATAGTATGCATAAATTGAGGCCAGCCCTCAACAAATTACTGAAGAAAGATGTTTAGTGGAACTGGTCGGAGGAGTGCAGAAAGGCGTTTAACAAAATTATAAATAAATTGACATCAGATTTAACCTTGACACATTTCGACCCTAGGCTGGGTAATAGTCTATATTCTTGCTGATTACCCGAACTTACTTCTTGTATACATTTGATTCCTACTAACAAGTATTCCTGAATCTACTAACCGTGTACAAGGTGTATATCTTTTATTCAATATACTTACATTTTTCCTTACATATCTGTTTTTGTTATTATTATATTGTGTGGTTTTCTAAACAAGAATCCACAACATGACCAAAAACTAAGGAATTAAAAAATCAATATATATATATATATATATATATATATATATATATATATAAATTAATTTAATATAGGAATAAAACAGCATTTAACTTAACAGATGTGTTAAACTAGAAATGTATACACACATGTATACATACATACATACCCACCTGAGTTCATACGCTCTGTCAGCGGAGCTTCAGAATATGTCGACTGCACCTCTGCAGGGAGTAAAAGTCTCCCAAGGGGTCCACCTGTTGGCCGTGGATGATGACCCGTAATGCCTGGGGATGGAATCCTGGTGGTTGAGACGTTCGTGACCCGGGTGCAAAGAGGTAATATTTCTTCAACCTTACCTGGGCTAGATGGGCGGTCAGAGAGGCCGATCCGATCACTCGGCTGGCCCCAACATGTTCTAGCTCATATATATTCCTTCCTATCCCAGTAGTATTATTGAAATTATATTAGTGGAACATTTCACACCCCTTTATCTTATATGAGCTAGAAGGCAGGGGCTGAGGGTCAACTGTGTTGAGAGCAAAAGACTTTTTCATCACTGCTAAATTGAAGAGTTCTATAACCAAAATTTTGCAAAGGCTCAAGACTTGCTCTCAATATGAGTATACTGGGCGTGTATCCCTGTCTTAGCCAAGGTGAATGGATTTTCCCCTTGGTTCATTCCCTTATGTTGGACTCCATAGTGGGTGGTGGAACACAGGGCCAGTAAAAATAAAAAAAACAAAACATGGCATCTTTGGAATAAAAAAACTAAAAGAAATTTATCTGAATCAGACTCTGAATGTGAAACAGCAGACTTCCCCAGATTCATTATCATTGAATCCTTGGAAGAGGTCTGTCTCACTAAATTCTCCCCATTCTTGATTGAAAGAGTTATCTCTACATGAGCAATCCCCCAAAAATGTTAAAAGATTGAGAAATGGAAACTTACTTGTCAAGATGGATAACAGGAGACAAGCAGAAAACCTACTAAAAATGAAAAAATTTCATGATTCCAAATGTAAAGCCTATCCACATGAGAGGCTAAACACTTCCAAAGGTGTAATCAGAAGTCAGGAGTTGGCTTTAGTCTCAGAAGGGGAAACAAGAGAGGCCCTGGGAAAACAGGGAGTGACAGATATAAAAAGAGTAAACATAAGAAAGGGTAACAAAAAAGTTGAAACTAAGACCTATATATTGACTTTTAATCAGCCCCAAATCCCTAAAACGATCAAAATAGGATATTATCTGGAGAAAGTCGAACAGTACATTCCAGCTCCTCTGAGGTGCTTCAAATGTCAGAAATTTGGACACCACAGGGATGCTTGCAGAAGATGACAGACATGTGCTAAATGTGGAGAAAAAGAACGAAATCATAAAGAGGAGGAGTGTTCGAAATGACTAAGATGTCCAAATTGTCAACCTGACCATCCAACATATGCAAAATCTTGTGACGTCTACAGGAAAGAAAAAGAAATCATTGAAGTAAAACATAAGAGAAATGTATCTTTCCTGGAGGCCAGGAAAATTGTAGAGGTCTATATGGGTGAGATTAGCTATGCTTCTGTTACACGGAGAGCTGAAACAACCAATGAAGAAAAAGCATATAGAATACTAATTGAAAAACTTATAAAATTAGACCCAAGTGAGTGGACAAAATTCCAGGTAGAGCTAAAGAAAGAACACACCAATAGCACTCAACAAACACTTCAATTGGAAGCCTCTACTTAGATTAAAAAAACCCATGATAAAATAAAGAATGAAAAAGAAATAGCAGAAAAAACATCACAGACACATACCACTCCTACTAAAAAACAGAATTTGCAATGACCATCAATCTGTCTTTCAACTTCTAAAAGTGATAATAATGGGAAAAATAATATACAAAACCCTGAATCAAACAAGAACAAAGAAGAACGCCCATCACAATCTAAGAGAAACCATACTCCATCTTCCTCATGGGAACGTATAAAGATTTCAAACTTAACAAGTCAACCTACAGAACCATCAACTTCGAAGGTTGACACAGAAAATGGGTTTAGTTTTCTGGAAAGGATGGGAATCAATGAGCTGAACACTAAAAACAAATAAAAAAAGAGCAATAACCCCAATTCAGAAAAATTACACACCACAAAATGAAATTACAAAATAATGCAATCTTACGGTGGAATTGCAGAGGAATCCGGGCTAATTAATATACCATAAAAACCCAAACAATCGACTTACTGTTGGATAATACTACATCGGAACTTTACCCATTGTAAATAAAACTGGTAGTGAAAAAACTACACCAATTGGCCATGCAAATAAATCAATCTACTTGATATAAATAACCAACTTATACCAGATAGAAACATCTGAAATCATTTACCGGAGTTTATCGGAGTAAGAATAAATGAGCTGTGGTTTAAGGACATTATCCTTAAATTATGTTTACAAAGTATAATGTATATCTGATGAACTTAGATCACTGGTGCCCCCTAGGTTCGAATTTGCACGAGATACTAGATTAGCAACTAGATGCCACCCTTTTACAGTGAAACCGATAAGATGCAACCGCAACTTCTACTCCAACAGTTTCTTTTCTCGTACTTCCCGACTGTGGAATTCCCTTCCACATGACTGCTTCCCTGATGGCTACAATCTCCAGAAGTTTAAATGTAAGGTCAATAGACACCTCCTAACACAATAACTCGCTTCCATTCTTTCAAACACTCTTCCCATCCTCCCAACTACCTATCACCCCACTTCTGACATTTCCTATATCTAACCACTCTTTCTATTTACCTTCCCCTATGTAGCCCCAAGCGCAATAGTGGCAGTGGAATGCCTTGCTTGGAGTGAAACGATTAAAAAAAAAAAAAAATATGCGCAGTCTGGATTTAGCATTAAATGACTTATAGTGGTTGATATCCCATAAAACCCAAAACAAACAAACAAACCTGAGTTCATATATTTCTACATACATACACACATGTGTGCATAAGCACCAACATACATATTCACACACAAACTATATATATATACACACACACACACACACACACACACACACACATATATATAGTCATCTGTTTTGCTGTATCACAGCTCATCAGTACGGTTAGAAAGCCGATTGCTTTTTACCCAGTATTGAAACTCGACCGAATTCATGTCAGTCGGTGATTCTACCTCTGAGCTACGAGTGCTCAGTAGAAGGAGGCAGACATTTTAGCGTGTATATTATCATTATATACACCCAATAGCTGAGAGTGTTCTAATTCACTGCTGAATCAATGATGCATAGATGCCATAGTAGCTACTGTTTTTCAAAGTCTACCATTCTTCCAGAGTGCTCAATCAGGGTGTGAGAGCATAAATAGTCATCCACAGATAGATCTGTTTCGCTGTATCACAGCTCATCAGTATGGTTAGACAGCTGATTGCTTTTTACCGAGGATTGAAACCTGACCGAATTCGTGTCAGTCATATATAGAAGTAATAGATTAATAAATAATAAAGAACCAGAAAAGGGAAACCTTATGGTTAGAGTAAAAGAAGATATGAGAATTAGGAGACATTAATTATTTGGAAGTGACAGGCAAATAAGAGGAAAAAATTCAATTATGTTTGGGGTAACATATCAGCGATTAATAAAATTAAATTAAGAATTTAGGCTCAAACACTTATCAAATGATAGGACCAGAAAAGGTATGGGATAAAAAAGTTAACATATATGCGTTGAAATTAATTCTACAGTATTTAAGAAGGAAAGAAAGCAGCTATCAAAGGGAATTAATTCTGGATTATATTTAGGTGGTTAATATCTTGATTTAAAATTTAAAATTTAAAAATTTTGATTTATGACAGCATTTGCTTATGAATCTTTTAGATAAGTCTAAAAGCAAATTTTGTTTAGGATACTTTATTGTTCTAATTTTTTCAAATAAACATAGATTGTATCTATTGTAAAGGTTATTGGGATGGAGGCCAAACCTATTAGTCTCCAACTTAACATGTGGTTTTGTCCCTCTTCTTTCATTTCCCAAAATCTTCGGGAAAGGGACATCTGAAATCTTAGATTAGGGTTAGAAAAGGAGTGTTTATGAGTAGTACCATTGTTCAAATTCTCTTGCAGAAATTCCAATATATATAATTTAGAAATGAGTTATTTCTACAACCTGGGTCTCAAACTTTTGGTATTTTCAACTAATTTATAATAACTGATTTTCCAACATTTTTCAAACATACAACAGAGATTTTTACAAATGTGTGACTGCAATTTTTAAACAACTAAAAATTTTCAAAATTAGAAAAGAGTTACTTAAGAATCTTAAAACACTTTCATCCAGGTTCGTATGATATTAAGATGTATTTATAGGCATGATTACATCTGGATATTACTTCTGATCTTTTATTTAGTAATTTTTTGTTCTGGAAGCAACATTATGGCTAACTTAGTTAGCCAAAATATTGTTTTCTGAACAAAAAATACTATAGATGTTTACTTTGAATGTAAGTGTATGTATACAAAAATAATGCATGTGTTAAGTGTATTTAAACTGTGGATGAATTAAGTGTGTTTTTATGTTGGTAATGTTAGTGTGTGTGAATGACAAAACCAAATATATTTCTGTTCAAAATTGTAGCAAAACAATGTATACAAGTATCAAGCGATTGATGATTTTCTTTTGCAAAATAAAATGAAAGAATCATGTATGAATGTATGTGTTTGTAAATTGGTAAAGTTAGTATTTGTGTATATGATAAAACGAAATACATTTCTATTTAAAATTCTAGCAAAAAATGTAGGCAAGTAGTAAACAAACTTTTTGTAAATAAATAAGTTTTTGAAAATTAGTTGTTAACAGTTAGAAATAATAGGAAGAAAACATAATTATAATAGATTAATTATGAGGTAAAATAGAATGTAGTGTGTATAGAGAAAACAATATTAGAATGTTATGATTATATGGAAGTATCTTTATAATATTCAATTATGTCTACTGGTAGGCATATTTTAGATTCATGGATTATAGATTTGTAGAAAGATATAGAATTGAAGTTCATATGAAAAGGTGTTGCAAGATAGTATTATCAAATTTGTATATTTTTTATGGTATTCGTTCTTTGGTTTTGCAGATTTTATAGGCATATTTTTTGGTGTTGAGGATGAAATGATGTGGGTAGTGGAGAAGTTTAAATGATTGTTCAATATATCTTTCTTCTTCAGATAAATAATTAGGGCTGCATATTCTGAGAACTGCATGGTTTAAATCTATAATTAAACCAGATTTAATTCTTTGATTATGGTGGGAATAGAAATTAATAAGGTCGTTTTTGTTAGTAGGTTTATGGTAAACCTTAAATTCTAAATTATTATTACAGATTATTTAGATATCAAGGAAAGGTAAAGTTCATTTGTGAATTTGATGCTAGGTTCTACCTTATTGAGTTTAATGGGTTAGTGTCATGGGGCAAAATAATAGGATGCCATCTATATATCTTAAGTAAGTAGAATTGTTGAATAAAATATATTTGAAAGAACTGGATTCTAAGAACTCTAGAAATAGGTAAGCAAGAACACCACTGATAGAAGACCTCATGGATAAGCCAAATTTTTGTTTATAAAAAGTGTGGTGAAGAAAGAATTAACAATAGTTAGTGATTAATGTACATATTTTTATGATTTTGTGGATAGGTAGCATGAGTTCTGGATTATTTGAGATGGTGTCTAAGAATGTTTCAACATTTTTTAATAGGTATGTTAGTGTAGAGTGATTTAATATCTAAATTTGCCATACATATATATATTTCCTTTTGGAAAAAGTGTTTAGAATCCCTGTTAAGGACTGCGCCTCTGAGGACTCTTCCTGGGTGAAAGCTGGAACTGATGCTTTCATACCAGCCAGGATGTTCCATTCTAAACCTTATTCATCCTCCTGGTTCTCTCCTGCCTGCTCAGCCACCATAACCCACAGGAATCACTTCTTCCAGCTTTATCAGAGCCATGCGTCTGACCATAATAGGTGTCTTTTGCCTCTGCTCATAATGAGTGTAAGAGGATCTTGATGACATTAAGCTGTTGTTTGCTGAAAGAATGAAGCAGTGTATAGCTGACCACAAGTTTGGCTCCAAAGACTATTGGCCCTGCAAACATGTGTTAAACAACAGCAAATCAAACATCCGCTCATATGTTGTCATAGCTGGTTGAGCACCCTTGCTGTTCATCTCGGAGTTCTTGACAGGCACCAAAGAAGAATCTGTAATGTAATCAATCTTGCCCTGGCAGCTCAACTTCAGCCACTTTGTCACCGACAAGATGTGGCTTACCTCTGTCTCTTCTACAAATATTTTCATGGTTTCTGCTCCAAAGAGCTTAGCTACTAGGGCCTCCTCTACAAGAATTTACTCAAGTAACCAGACTGGCAACAAGGTCTAACCCTTTAACAGTTAAAACAACCAAATGCATTGGCACTTCTACTTAAACAGTTTCTTTTCTCACACTTCCTGCCTGTGGAACTCCCGTGTATGCTTGTTTCCCTGATAGCTACAATCACCAAAAGTTTAAATGCAATGTTAGTTGCCATCTCTTATCCTCCAGTCCTTCTCTTGTCCTTCCCCCAACTACCCTTGTACCTTGTTCTTCTTCTTTTTCACTCTACTCTCACAACTCTCTTCGCATCTTTCTCTTGCCCTTTCTCTGACAGCTCCTGTAACAGGTTCCTCTTTCTCTTTACTCTCCTGCTATGTAAACTTTTACTCTTCTCTTATGTCACTCCCTGTGCACCAGAGGCAGTACTGCTTTGCTTAGGGTGAAATGATTAAAAAAATATGCATATATGTATCATATATATATATATATATATATATATATACATATACATAGACATATAAACATATATATGCATCACATATACATATATATTTACATACATATAAATGACATGTACACACACACACACACACATATATATATATATATATATATATATGCATCACATATATACGTACATATACATATAAATGTATCACATATATATATATGCATAAATATTTATATATCACATAGATACATGGATGTATATCAAATAATAAGTATATATATATATGGTACATATATATAAGTATATCAAATATATTTAAATATGTACATCATATATATATATATACATAAGTATATATGATATACATACACATGTGGGTAACCCTATTTCCAGATGACTGGTATTCATTTTTTTCTTAATTTTAAAAATAAGAAGATATTTCTCTAAAATTGAAGAATACAATTATTTTTGTCAGGAAAAGTAACTGAATTGATAAAATTGGAGAATACAATTATTTTTGTCAAGAAGAGTAACTGAATTGATTGAATCTGGGTAAAAAAATTATAGTCATAATATTGTCATCCTGCTTTGAGAAATTGTTGACCCTAGGTCAAAATTGAACTGTGAGAATTTCCAGTCTTGAGCTCCCAAGCTTTTGGGACAGACAAGCAAGTGATAAGAAAGAGTAAGTTTTCTCTTTCTCATCAGTGAAGATCCTGGAGACTCAGTTGAAATGAATAACTGATATTGTTTTAATTTTGAGCTGGTAAGAATTATACAGTGAGAGAAAATTGAAATCCCCGTAACTATCCTTTACCACCCCACTTTTGTGCCTTTTTAATAAAATCGTGATAGAAGACAACATTAGCAGATTTGTGGGCCCGTGATTTGAATGAGACGGTTGAACTGAGATCAGCATGCTGCTAAAAATGGCTGAGAAGAACAAGAATATTATTACTGAATGTATTACTGAAATACCAGCCAACTGTTGTGTGTCATCAGCTTTGACTTGCTTATAACTTTGTATATAATCAATATATAAATATATACAAAACTATATCCATGACGTTGCAGTGTCCTACTAATTATATTTCATTTGTTAACTATCAACTACTGCGGATTGCGTAAATCTGGTCTTAAATATATACTTAACCTTTTGCGGTCAGGGCTACCTTTTAGGCATGCCAGATTAAATAAATTGCAAACATTATGTCTGCTTATTTTAAATAAAAAGCATTCATACTCACAGATAAATTTTATGTGGATTATAATTGAAAATTGAAAGATGTAAGAAATACACTGTAACTTATACAGTTGATTTTATTTTCCATTTCTCAATATATCTAAGTAATTTCAGTTTCATACCAAAATCATCTTCAGTGGTGTAAGTTGTAGTAATATAAAATAACTGCAAAACTGTGTTGCTAAAGATTAGTGTAATTTTTTCATTTTACTTCAAATGTAACAATTTGACAGTTGAGCTTAGCATTCATTAGAATGTGAAAATTATCCATTATGACATTTTTATGTTGCAATATCATGGTCATAGACGTATTAAAGCATGAAAAAAACTGTTCTTTTTATAAACATTTTAGAACATTACTACAATATTCGTAGATGATTGTATTAAGTTTTTTAATGAATATTACCTTCAAGAATTTGTAGTATGCATTTGTTGTTTACTTGGAGTAAGATAGTTGTGTTGTCAACCAGTTTTTTATAATGTGAATGTAGACAGGAATATTGTTGTAGATGTCTCTAAATGGAAGATCAGTCATGTTTAATGTAAGACATCTTAATAATGTAGTTGTTGTAAATCCAACATATA
This sequence comes from Ascarosepion bandense, assembly GCA_037127315.1. NCBI lineage: Eukaryota > Metazoa > Mollusca > Cephalopoda > Sepiida > Sepiidae > Ascarosepion > Ascarosepion bandense. The sequence goes on along the minus strand of JBBBDQ010000611.1, from coordinate 1,023,359 downwards.
CATCTGTCATTTTGTCAGAGATACATTTTCTCAAGGGACGTTTGAACAGATATATAATGTTGGTTTGATGTAATACATCAATTAATAGGAAGCAGTTATTACAGATAATTGAGTTAGTCATATTATATTTTTTTATAATATATTATTGATTTAATTTTTTTCATTAAATTCCATGGGAAATATTAAAACAGATGAGTTTTATGATTTTTTATTCTGTTTGTAGTTATCATGCATCTGGTTACAATATATTATTTCAGTTAGAATATACAAAAGACTACTTCTGAATATGAACAGATTTATTAAAAATATGCAAACATAAAGTTTGCAATTTATTCAATCTGACATATATATACATGTATATGCATAGGTATGCTATATATACATGTATGTGTACATATATATATTTATACACACTCATGTATGTATATACATATGTATAATATATACATGTACATGTATATCATATATATATATATATATGATATGCATGCATGATATATATATATATATGTATAATATATATACAAGTATATATATATATATATATGTGTGTGTGTGTGTATGTATATATATATATATATATATATATGCATGATATAGAGTAATGTTGTTAGCATGTTCGTAGTTGGTGCTATTGAGTGTTGTTTTTTGTTTTTATTAATGAGGCCTCCATTATTTATACATGATATATATATATATATATATATACACACACACACACACACACACACACACATATATATATATATACAGTAGCGGCCATAATATAAGGAACAGAAACAACAAAGGCATAAATATGTGTATTAAGAAGTAAAGCATGATTAGCAATGAAATTTTTACTGAATAGAGATTGTAGAATCCTTAGATAACAACAGCCAATAATCAGTTGAAGTTGAAACTGACAGCTCAGAGCTGCCCAGCAAATTGTTAGGTGGTTTATATAATAGCCTGGGAGATTCCACTGCCATCTAGGCAAGTCTATTCTGTAAGTTCTGATTGGCTGATGATTTCAGTGTGGATATTGGGCTCAATAAATATCAGCACAATATCCACCCAATGATGAGAGGAGAGAGGAACATGTATTGAGTTACAACCTTGTTTATTTTTGTCTGCCAACTGAACGCTAGTGGTAATCATTCTTGTGAAGGGGAGTCTCATACTCTTAATTGTTCATCTCCATCCCTCCCCCATTGCGTGAGGGTAATGGTTTTTGAGGGGATATGTGGCCCAGCTGATTGTATCGAAGTAGTCTTGACAATGCTCAGGCAATTTTTTGTGGCTTGGCAGTGCTGGGTGATGTTGTCTTATTTTCTTCGATGTGTGGGACATGCATATTTGGCTCCTGTGCATCCCTGATACTTGGCTCAGGTAGAGCACTAGGGATGGGAGTAGTGATTGCAGGCATTTGAAGTTTTCTGAGAAATCAGTGGTTTCGCAAGGTGATTCTGCCTGATCCATCCATCCTGATTCGGTAATGACGGTTAGGTAGTGTCTCGACAACTCTACCTGTTGTGTCCCACCTGCGATTGGTTGGATGTTGTATTGATACTATGTCTCCTTTTTGAAGAGGAAGCAGGGTATGGGCCATACGGTTGTACCTTTCCATCTGGTGGACATTATGTTGAGACAGAGTTTTCTCACGATTTTGAGCTGCAGCTATCCATTTTGCATGCGGCTTGTATAGCCTGAGTTGGGAATGGTTGGTATAAAATCCCATAGACAACGGTGTAGAAGTTGTGCTAGGGATAGCCCAATGGTCTGGATGGGTGTGTTTCTGTATTGAAGGATGGCCTGTGCTGCTTTTTTAATATCTAGAGATCCCTGAGTTCCCATGTTAGTATGTATTATTCTTTTAGCGGATTCTGCTTGGCCATTGAATTGAGGATAGGCAACGGATGATAGTCGGTGTTTCACCACCCAGTCTTTCAGGAATTGTTGGAATGGTAGTAAAGTGAAAGGTGGACCACCATCAGTGCTGAGTTCCTCTGGAGCACCATATGTTTGAAATATATTTCGACAAATTGAGATTATCATAGAGATATCTGCATGTCCATGGCTTAAATGACAAAGAATGAGCCATCCAGTTAACTTGTCAGTGCAGACAAGGTATTGCTGACCCTTGACATGAAATAGATCCATGATTATTTGCTGGAATGGCCAATCTGGCAATTGTGTGAGATTGATTGGCTCTCATAGTTGACTAGGGGCAATTGGCCCTAACATTACGAATTGATGCATTTATTCCGGACCAGTAGATGGACTCATTGGCATGGGCTTTCATGCCAACTACACCCTTTTGTGCTGAATGTAGGCTGAGCAATATTTTTTTCGGTGAGAAGTTGGAATCACTATCCTTCTATCCAATAAGACTAAGCCATTGTCAGTGCTTAGGCAGTGTCTTACCGCCCAAAATTTGTGAAGTATAGGTGCAGTGAGATGGCATGTTCTTGGGAATCCATGTTGTACTGCATTTATCAATTTTTTATATTAGGAATCATTGCATCCTGTTGCTCGGATGAGATCTGGTGAGGTGATGGATATGTCGTCGGTGATTCCAAATGCTGCTGTTAAAGCAGTAGATGTCATGACATTGTCTATTTGATTAAACTCTAGAACATCAGTTTGAGTGGGTTGGGTAGGAAGTATGCACAGAAGGGCATGTACTATTGTGACTGGGTTGAGGGAAACAACATCTGAGCCTAAGTGCCATTTCCCAGGGAAGTGATGGTAAAACTGTACCTTAATGTTTTTTACTTTAATCAAAAAAGTCGGGGGTTTGGGATTTTGCTTAAATCCCTGTCACTGAACAACCCTTTTAATGGTTCGTAGTCTGTAACCACTAAAATATTTGAGCAACCCATGATAAACATCCTACATTTTTCCAATGCCCATGAAATTGCTACTTCTTTGCCTTCTATTGGTGCATATCTGTGCTCAGTGTTGGTGCAAAATCTGCTGCTAGCAAATATTAGGCACCATCCTTCTGAGCAACAGATTGGGGCCTTCTCGATTGTGCATGGGCAATGTTTTTGTATTAGCAGGAAACCCATTCCTTCTTCACTCCAATCGGGAGCAAGGAATGTCATTCAATTTTTGTCAAATTTCATGATGCCCTTTCAATCTAGGTCAACTATGACCTGTTTGGAGTGCTGGAATGTGTCTTCAAGGCTCTGGTTCCATGTATAATGTTGAAATTTTCTAGTTTTACAAGATCTCGGAAAGGTAGCATGATTGGAACTAATGAGTATGCCCATGCTACTTGATTGATCAGGCCTGTTTTAATGGTTCCTTGAAATGGAAAGGCACAGGAATTGGACTGTGCCTGGCTTTACATATTGCGCCTTCCTTTAGATGTATGTGGGCAGCGGAACCAGACATAGATGGGAATACGCCATCATTTTTTAAAGCTGTATTAGCAAACTGTTTTAGGAGTCAATCCTTAAGTTCGCTAATATTTTTGGCAGTTGGCCCCCGCTTTCATTATGTTTGAGGTTGAAGTTTAATTTTTCATGAGCCTCTTTGGCAGGAATGTATTGCATAGCAATATCAGATTTTTTTAATGTTGGATAATTGTTTGGGAAATTTTCATGTAATATTCCCACATCAATGCATGCTGCTTTACTAACATAAAGTCGCTCAATTTGTGCACATATATAGAGTGCTTATTTGGTAATTATCTATCCAATAATAAATTGGACTGGCAGCCAACCTAGACAAATGAGAGTGAAGCTACCTACAGCAAGAACTATCTTTGCTGATGGGATCAGGTTGCGGTTTGTGAGTGTCACCATTAGTAAATGCTTTGGTTCTCCGAGATATATGGATGCTCCACTGTCAGGGAAGACCTTAAGTATAGTGCTCTTCATATCAGAGATGTCTTGAGCATATCTGAGATCTGGATTAGGGGAAAACAAAATCATTGAAACATGTATTTCAACTATTTGGCTCCCATTTGTAGAATGATATGTGCCCGTTTTTTGGTTGACTATAATATCGGCAATGATAGTGTTCATGAAAGCATTATCAGATTCACAGCTTTTTACAATGGTCTGATGTTTTCCAGTTTTTGCTTGGCAACATGTAGCAAAATGGTTATATTTTCCACACGTAGTGCATGTTCGACCCCATGCTGGACATGCTAGCTAGTGGGAGCTTGTTCCCGGAAGGCCATGTTAGGAGCTACCACAACCTCTGCAAGCTAGACAGGGTTTTGGCTTAGTGACAATGTTTTTGCGGTACGAGGCATTAGCCTGGGTATTCCTTTTTTTGTCTGCAGTAATTTGACATCTGAACAGTAGCAATGTCTGATATGCTGGTCATTGCAGTTTGGTCTCGTAGTGCTGATTCAAACGCCTCAGCATAATGGACGTTCTGTTCAAGTGATTTGAGTACTGCAGCTTTGGTTAATAAATCTGTTTGGAGCGCATCATTGGCTATGCCTCTGATGAGTTGATCCTTGATGTATGCATCAAAAAGATTGTATTCACAAGAGGGACATGAAAAATTGCCATCAAGGGCTGTAGCCCTAAGGCAAACAAGGTACTGCTGTATGGGTTCGTTTTTGCCTTGTGACATGGATGCAAAGGTGATGTGATGTACCATAAAATTTGATCACTGTGTGACTAATGCCTTTATTATATCAAGTAACTTTTTTGGATCAGCGGAAAAAAAATTCAGGTGGGTGTTGATTATGGCATTTTGAACTGATTCATCAGCACAATTGTATAGCTGGATACTAGTCTGTGATGTTGGTATATAAATACTTCACAATCAATTCGAAATTTTCTGGATTGTTGGGGGATCATTTCCAGATGGAGTTGAGGAAGCTTGGCTACTGGTGCTTTCGTTAGGATTGTTTGGTTGGTGAGTTCCTTTGCTTGTTTAAGGATACACAGGGCTTCTCCCATCGCCTTGACTCCCAACTCCCTCAGCATAGCTAGATCCATCATTTGTAAGTTCTCCTTTGACAGGTTTTCACTTGCAAATGTTGCAAGGAAATAAGCTACTGGGAAAAAGTTAAGGAACAATGTTAATAATTTGCATAAACTTTTAATTTACATTGTTAAAAAACTCGATGGAGCTTTTCAACAATAAGTACAAGTTCATTTATCATTAGGATTTATTTTTAAGCAATAGGGCAAATTCTAGATGCAAAACATTCTCTTTTGAAGAAAAAACTCATTATCGCTAACTATGATGAAAACAGTCTATTTCAGAAATTTCTGATTTTGTTCATAGGTCTAAAAGTGTTGTTCATCATGTAATTAGCAGGTATAAAACTGATAAAATGTTAGATGCAAAACAAAAACCAGCAGACCTCCAAAAACATCACAAAGAGAAGATCAAAGAATTGTTAGAGTATCTACAAAAAACCGTTTTGAAACTACTACATCAAGTGCCCAGAAGTTTAATGAAGAGACAGATAATAAGATCTCAAGGAAAATGGTTGCTCGCAGGTGAAAAATGCAGAATTGCATGCCCATATTCCAGCTTGAAAACCTCTTATGTACACCATAGAAAAGTTGAAAGACTATCTTCTCAATGTGTCAAGAAAACTGTTAAGTTTAGTGGTGGAAGTGTGCCCTATCATCTGTGTACATGGCAATATCTATGCTGAGATTAACAAAAGGCTTCTTCAGCAGCATGTGATACCAAGATTACACCATAATCTTTATGAATCTCTTATTTTCATGCAGGATAATGCACCTTGCCACAAGGCTCACAAGGTTATGGTTTTATTTGAAGAAGGAATCACCATAATGAAGTGGCCAGACCAGAGCCCCAACCTGAATCCAATAGAAAATGTTTGAAAGATAATTGGAGAAAAAGTTCAAAAAAGAAACTTGAAAAACCAGGATA
>JBBBDQ010000611.1:0-302500 GCA_037127315.1 Ascarosepion bandense | reverse complement strand
TTATTACCGTTAATAATATTATTATTAATGTTATTAACAAAATTCGATTTATTTAATTAAATATTTATTGACTTTTATGTAATGAATGTGTTACATCTCAAAGAGATTTAGTGTTAATTAAAATTCAAATTAAGTGCTACTTTTCGTGGTCATATCAAATGAATTATTCCGTAGCCTGAAATGCAGTTACCTAAAAAATAATTGTATTATGTTTTGTCTATGAGATAAATGGGAAAACGTTATTTCCATTAACAACCGTTATGTTGAAAAATATTTGTTGCGTTAAAATAGATCCTTTTTCATCATTCATCCAGTGAGTTAACTGCCATCCGTGTTACACAATTGGGTGATCATGTCTCAAAAGAGACACAATTGACTGGGCAGAAGACTGATTAAAAAACTTTGGAATCTATCAAGATTAGAATGTACGGATTGGACACCTCTTAATATAGCAGCAGTACCCCGATTTTACCCACAGCAGATACATACCTGATCAAAATTTTAAGACCACTTAAAAATCATTAAAAAGTAATATTTTTTACAGATAGATTTTAAACTCCTCCTACTTAAGGTTACCAATACTACAATCTAAAACGTTATGGAAACAACAAGCTACATTCCAAACATTTTATGCCGAAGAAACCTGGTGCAAACGAGTGCGAACTACACAGAATTATCAGCTTAATGAGTCACATTACAAAAATGATTGTCAGAATCCTGATGAATATAGCGAGAAGCAGAATCAGGCCACAGATAGGGCAGGAACAGTGCGGGTTCGTCAAAGACACTGGAACAAGGAACGCCATATTCATGATTAGGATGCTCTCTGAAAGGGCATTACAAATGAAGAAAGGCTTGTACCTATGCTTCATTGATTACGCGAAAGCATTCGACAAAATACGACACAAAGAATTGGAGATGCTAGGCAACCTCGACATTTTCGGCAAAGACATAAGAATAATCAAGAATCTCTACTGGCATTAAACGGCCTGCATACGGACAGGTAACGACCTCAGTAGATACACAAAGATAGAAAAAGGCGTAAGACAAGGATGTATCTTTTCACCGGATTTGTTCAACCTATACAGCGAGAATATTTTGAGGACCCTAGATGACACACCAGGATTTGTTATTGGAGGCCACAACCTGAACAACATGAGGTATGCGGACGATACAGTGCTGATTGCGGACACGGAAAGGAAACTACAAGACCTCATACAGAAAGTAGCAGTGGAGAGTGACAAGAAGGGACTACAAATAAAATTTAAGAAAACTGAGTGCATGGTCATCAGCAAAAGATACAACCCAAAATGCCAAATACAGGTGGGGGATAACAGAATCAAACAAGTCCAAGAATTTAAGTACCTAGGAAGTGTTCTAACAGGAGATGGAAAGTGCGACACGGAGATCCGAAGGCAAATTGGCATGGCAAAGGACGCGTTCCAGAAGATGAGCAAAATACTAACACACAGGAAAATCTCAATAGAAACGAAGAAAACAGTGCTAGACTGCTACGTGATGTCAGTTCTTCAATACGGCAGTGAATGCTGGACAATATCATCGAAAATGAGGATAAAATTGGAAGCGGCCTTAATGTGGTTCTACAGAAGGATGCTACGGATATCGTGGACTGAGCATACAAGCAACGACGAGGTGTTAGAAAGAATGGCAACAAAAAGGAAATTGATGCTGAGCACCAGGAAGAGACAACTGAAGTTCCTGGGACATGCTATGAGGAAGGAGAGCCTGGAGAACCTGATACTGACTGGTCAGATAGAAGGAAGGAGAGACAGAGGAAGGCAGCGAATAACATATTTGCAGGGCCTGATCAGGTGGATGACGGAACGGAGGTTGCCAGGAGCAACAGGAGCAAACATACTAAAAGCCACAAGGTATAGGGAGACGTGGAGAGCCATGATCTCCTACGTCGTGAAGGGACAGGGCACATAGAAGAAGAAGAACATCTATCTATCGGGGATTTAAATTCTAAATTTAAGTATTCGAAAAATTTGCCTTGTGGCGACACATACTGATGAATTCCCTCCTAAGATTCAGTAGCCGCTGTTGGTGGGGGTAGTTAACATATTTTCATATATATATATATATATATATATATATATATATAAAGGGATAGATTTTTAACTTAATCCAACAGATGTTTGTTACGTAAACTTTATTTTTACTGAAAAGTATATTTATTTCCCGGCCTATATATATATATATATATATATATATATATATATAAGTTTCGCTAAAAATGACAAACAAGGTACTGGGATTATGTTTTTTACATATTTTTTGTCTTGTCTTATATTCTTTTTTTCAGTATATATATTATATAAAAACGAATGTACTTCTGCGTGTCAAAAATGACGACAAAATATTTTAGAGAATTATTAGTTGTTTCCTCACTGATTATCCCCCCATTGAGTGTGACAGGAGGCAATATATTTTTTATTTTATAAACACGGTCAGTATATTGTGACAGTGTTCATAGTTGATATTATTGATTGTTGACTTTCTCTTATATATATATATATATATATATATATTCTAACCAATCTTGCTTTGATAGGCAGCAGTTAGTTTAAACTTGAAGTTTGCATTCTTAGTCTTAAGAAATTATCACTGAACTGTCATCTGGGGTATCAATATAACAAAGACAAATTAAATAGTGATTTTTCAAAGAAGTTAAGAAATATAAAAATTACCCATAATTTTTTGTTCCAAAATACTCTTGAAAATGATAATACAAGTAGTCGAAAGCGCTTGGCACAGTAAAATCATGGACAATTTTTATATGCTTTAACTCATACAAAATGGAAGAAATGTCGGATGGCAGAAAAACTTAATAAAGCATTAATATGGCGTCCGTATTTAATGAAAGATGCTTGAAAGAAAAGTTTCTGCAAATATATCTATATCAATTATATATATTTGTGTGTGCGTGTGTGTAACTATTCTCAGTTATAATATGTAGAGAGGATGATATGAATAAAAAAAAAGGGAAAAGAGGAAAACTTTACTTACGACGCGTTTTGTACACTGAAAAACTTTATCAAGGCAAAAATAAAAGGAATTTATTTGAGATTAGATTTATATATATATATACATATATTTCCCTATTTTCACGCTTAGAGGTATGGATTATTTTTTGTCTTATATCTAATTTATTAGATCGCATTCTTTTTACGTTTCTAAATCTGTCACCTATTAGTAAAACAATAATAACCCTAACGGTTCAGAGGTTTTAGCTCTAAGGCAAGGTTTTAGTATTTTTCAAACATTTTTATTCTCTGTCTTCACCCCATATTCCGCTGGCACAGATAATTTTACAATCTACAAGGTCTCATCACCTTATTAACGAATATCACACCGATTATTACTATGACATGTTGCCATCATATATGACGGGAAATATTTATATCGATGTGCCGTTTAAAATGACGGCAACATACATATTGACGTACCTGCTATTGAGCAAAGAGAATAACAACTTTGTCGTTAGATTCCATTTGAATGAGATGTTGAAGATTTCTCTGCACTCAGTCGCAAATTTCTTTTGCTATGGATTCCCGAAAAAAATTAATTGTTTTCTGTTTGTAAATATCATTTCGCAAAATTATTATGTCTTTTCAAACAAGAAGAAAAAGGCAAATGTTAAAATGGCAACTGTTTTCTGTCGCATCTTTATATAACAATGGTACGTTATAATAAACTTTTCTTTATAAGGAAAAATAAGCATTCTTTGATCGCATACATTGACTGAGTAGCTCATGATATTGCCGGTTGGAATTTATAAAATATTTCTGTTAAGCTACCTTTAATTCCAATTCAGTAATTGTTATTGCTCTTTCCTGTGTTGATGGAGGTTTCCTTTTCAAATCGGTGTTCGAAATAGTGTGGAATCTCAACATATTGATAATTTCATTATTTTCTTTTCAGGTTACATGTGATATTCATTTTAGTTTTCTTCTGCTACTGAAAGTCTTCGAGTGATCCGGTTTCTGTTATTTGATAAAGTTCTTTTTACTTTTTTCCGTAGCGTCAGTACACAAGATTTAGAGAAAAATAGTCTTCCCTGATACTTTCAGTTTTCATTCACTCGAAAACATTTTTAAACTTTGATCTGAGAAAATGGTTGTATACAGTTATCAGTTCAGTTATTTCCGAAATAGTTTCGTGCCGTGCATGACATCCACTCGAAAGTCTCAATTTGACAAGGCTATTTAAGAATAGAAATTGAGCTATGTTAATATTATGGTTTCGTATTAATTTGCGGTGTTGTGTAAAACCAGTCCGAGGAGCATGTACACATTTCTATCTTCCTATGTTCAATTTCGTTCATGGAACCCATTTCCGTAGCTTCTGCATATTTTTATATCTCAGGTTTGTAAACGACTTACGACAATATGAGGATTCTACAAACAATAGAGATCTTTTGAGACAGTTCAAACATGTCTTAAACATTAAAAAAACAATCTTTTATCACTTCATTTCCCCTGTAAATAATGCGAAGTTAATAGCAAGCGAGAAACGTTTGATATAAAGGGCATCTTTAATAGCGGGATTAATGATAATGTGATTTATATAGAATTCTTGTGTTTTCGATCAGAATTTTTCTTAAGGGTTCTTGTAAATTATGTTTTGATATATTTTTTATATCACTTTGGTCAGATAAGTGACACATGATGCATCTACTCAAGGAGGTGGTAGTATGTCCGTTATAGGTAATTTATTTGTAACAAGAAACACAGTTTTGTACTGGGCAGTGAAATTGATACACTGTATTGGCAATCGCTAGTTTAGATCTGATGGGGTTATTTTGATTAATCACAACTAAATTTACTGTCTTTAATTTTCAGTAATATACTATAAATTTTACATGATTTTTGGGAAGTATGACTGAAATATGGTATTTAATAATTCTTTATATTGCAAATTAGTCCTGCTTATAATTACTGTGCATCTGATTGCAGTCAAATATGTTGTTGATTAATTAAAACTAAGTTTGCAGTATTTATCACTGATAGGGTAATATATTTCAACAGCTGACAACTGGTCTTTTTTCTTTTGTTATCGAACTGTAGCAAAGCTATAAGAAGGTAAGTGAATCCTGGATAGATGTCAGCAGTGCGTGAAAACTACAGCCACCCAGTATTATATAATACCTCAGTGATACCTAAAGCTTTCTTATTCAGGGCGCAAGTTAAAAAAAAAACTGTGGATTCGTTAAACTAAAGATCCTTGGCTATACTTTCGATTAGTAAAAAATCTGCAAGACTACAAATAAAACTTGTGTCTGTGTGACATACAGATGTTATGTCACAGATCATTTGCACCCTTTTATGCATGTTCAGCTCATCCTTCGACAACTAGTGGTATAAATAATCAGACTGTGGTTTTTCTTACATAACAGGCACAGGTTCAAATACAGCCGGAGAGCAAATGTTACTTTAAGAAATCTCTCAAATATGCTAACCGGCAGGCATAATTAACAGTGTCTAAAAAAATCAGGACGTCTATTCAGACGTGAGTATCTACAGAATAATATTAGTGTAATAGAAAATATACTAATATAACTAGGTACATGTGCTTAAGTATATATTTCTGTTCTTTCTAAAAAGTCAAATTAATGTCTACACACAAAGATTGGAAGTCTTAAATAAAATTTCTGGAGGGATACTTTTTATGATGACTTTCGATTCCTAGGTCAGTAGACATATATTTAACTTAGTATGACGATAAGCTACAAACGACGCAGAAGGTTCTGAGGGGCGTAGAACTACCTCTTAATTGATGTTGTTTCTATGTTCACCTTGACATAGGGTGGTAGCACCTGTTAGGATCCTAACAATGGATAAATAGTTAACCCTTAAACAAAATTAAAAATCTTCGAAAATATAAAATTCCATATTTATAGTAAAATTGCCAACAATACATTTTATTATAAAATGACCAATACGTTTATCTGTAGTTGAAGACATGCAACTGCACTCATATATATATATATATATATATATATATATATATATATATATATATATATACGAAAAAAATCGCAAGATCGCCAAGATATATATATATTCCTCTCCACACTTTCTCTTTATGTGCATTGCTTATCTTTTGTCCCTGACAACATTCTCTTTTCTCAGTCTTCACTCACAGGATTTCAAAAGAGACACACACACACGAAATAAAAACACATGACTGTTGTTTGCTGATTGTTAGTGGTATTTTTTATTTATCAGTTTGTTTTTCTCATATTTTCAATGTTATGCGACAATCATGATTAACACGAACTCTAATTGTGTCTAATGTATTGTATAGCCGAAATAAAAAGGAATCACGTCTGTCTACAGTATATCGTGCACACATAAAAAGTGCTCATTCATTAATGATATTTGAGTTCAAAGACAATTAGTGGAAAAAATCAACAACTAAAATCTCTCAATGTTTTTATGTCTGTTCATTCACCTCATGATTTTATTAGCATATTTATTGAAAAGCGTGCATATTTAGTAGGGCCATTGAATTCTCTGTGACATTGTGCCAGATCCAGTTATGTCCAAATGAATCAAAACATCACCTTCCCATATTATATAGGAATTAAACGCCCGTGTGTTTTTAGTGCTTCAAGAACTTGGTGGACTGGGTTGTGAGAAACTTTTTCAAAGTGCAAGTGCCATACATTCTTTTGTTATTATTTAACCAGCTTAGCTTATTTTAGCACTTTTGTCAAATAATTCAGTTTTGATCAGTGCTTGTTGATTTATATATATATATATATATATATATATATATATATATCGCCGTACTTAAAAAACGCTTTTAATAATCTATAGAACATATGTATACACCCTTATGCATTTTGATTATTCTCTCTGATATCATTCTGAGTAAAATATTGCATTCCTTCCTCCAGTATCTCTAATAAAATAGCACTGTTCTTGACTTATTTTCGATTTAATTTTCCTACACGCTTTATTCATCAGAATGCCGATTATGTTTCGTTATGTGACTTGTTTTGGCTGATTGTCCAATGGATTTCAGATTCGTTTGCACCTAGCGTCTTAAATAGCGCTATGAACATTGATCTTCCGAGGTCTTCCGATATAGCACTACTATTACATATATCAGTAATGATTTCTGGAATTTGGGCGATTTTCCAAATCATCTCAGGCTACCAATATTTATTTTACAATTCCTCTCGGACTTCCTGTTCAATTTGACCGTAATAATTTATGTATTTTGTGTTGTTCGGGTTCTAGGAGAAATGATGCTTTTCTTCAATAAAGGTTAAACTAATCTGGATATCCACATTACACTTGTATTCTTAACCACACATTTCTTGCAATGGTGAAGAAGGCTAAGTCCTTTGACGCTACAAGACATTTAGTAGCATATATGTACTTAATAGAAATAGAAATAAGTTTTTTCATTTGATATATGTAAGTAATTCACATTCATGCACTTATAAGTTATATATAAATAAGTTTTCACAATATTTACTAGGATAGGGAATTATGTTCAAGCTTGTTTCAATGAGTTCTTCATAAGAAAATTTCTACTGGTAAGGAAAGTAATCTTATGAATAGTTCAAGGTTTTTTCCAGTTACTGACTACTATTTCGCGAAACCGTCAGTGTCACACATTCTTTCTGGAAAGTCTGTGTCAAGAACTTTACGAGTACACATTTTATACATGCAATCCTGAAGAACAAATTTATCGATACTGTTCTTCCAGCAGAGTTTGACCAACTGACTCCTCAGCTGTCACCCTCAGATGATGTAGCAAAGGCAGATGCGGGAGAGATTACTTTTGGCATGAATGAGGAGTTTGCCTCTGTGGAGAATGAAACTAAGCTTGTAAATATTAAAGGAATTCTTTACAGCAGTACGTCTGATGTGTTTTAAGATTACTTCCATGGTACAAGGCTGTTTTCCTAAGAAACTTGAACTGTCTGATGTGGATGAAATAAAAGATTTGTATAATAAGCTCCAAGCGCATGACATTAATATTGTTGACATTGGCAAATCTTGTGAAGCTGCAGAGAGACTTGATACTCAAATGCATGAACTCAGGAAAAAATCACGAACAGCAAAATTATGGATGGCCTACATTTAGTACACCAGTATGGTTAAGTTGGGTGAACAGGGGATTGGAATTTGCATATTGTGGTAGTGGAGCGGACGATAAATTTATTTGCATCTATACAGAAAGTGTAGTTGTACCTACAATGGAGGCTAGAAATTTCTGAATAGCATCCTTGGTTGCATCAACAATTCTCAGAGTATGGTTTTCTTTATGTGCAACGCAGTGACAGTTATTTTATCCAAGAGTTTTTGCAAAACAAACTTCTGCTGTTGCCGGAAATAAGTCAATACGTAGGTAACAGCATGCAGTGATTGTAGGGGCACCGATTGCAACGACATCAGTCTTGCTCTACAATAACAGAAAAATATAAAGACGATGATAATTTATTTGTACGTTTATTTCCAGTTAAATCGAGCCATTCACATTGTTCTGTTTGCTATACTTGGTGATGGAGTTGAGAGCATTTCAATACTCGTTTGTGGTATTGTATAACCGTTTTTGATGGAGTGCTATTTTCTGGGCCTAGTATCTTTTGCTATAGTATTTAAATTACAAATTTCAAACTCTGTAATTTTCTGTATTTTGTACCAAGGATTACATTTTTAACAGACATAAAAAAGATGTGAAAAGATGTCTACACTTTTTTAATAAGCACCTCCATTGTTATGGTGAGCCATCAATTTGTTTTCCAAAACGGGATTTCAGGCCAAGTTGCTTAGTCGGTTACTTGACATAAAGAGTTATTTCTATGTATTTGTTTTCTTCATTCTCTAGTCATTTCTTGCTTGTAGCACACAAGTCCGTCATATCTTCTTCGAATAAGTTGTTTTACTGACTAGAATACTGTCAAATAGAAAACGGTTAAAATGAAAATGAAAGTTATAAATTTGTCTCTATTAACACTTATAAATGGGAACACTTGCAAGTTCTCTGTATCAGTGGTTTTTGAGATATAAAACTTTTTGTTGTCTGTTCTGTAAAATATACAGATATCACGTGACCAACTTGAAAACTCAGTGAGTGCAAAGTCTATGAGCGTTAATCGGAGATATTCTAAAATATTTGTCCGACTGTAACTTATATTTTTCTATCTTTCCCGGCATAATTTTATTTGTCAAATTTAATTTTACAGACCAATTATTGGTCTGTAAATTGTATTTGCCTTACTAGGAAACATATAGGGTTGGTAGTTATTTGCTTTGTGTTATGTTTTATGTTTTTTACTGTTTCCCCGCTATATACATAGCTACTGATATATACCAGATGATAATGGTAAAATATGGCTACCTTTTAGTTCAGGTCCATTATTTCAGACATAGTTTGCAAATTATTTCATATAATTAAATTTCACAAAGCTGTTCTAATGAGAACTTTTCAATTTTCAAAATATGAGACCATAACATTTCTAAAAATACCATTTTTCCCCACTGTACATTCATATCGAACCGTTTTTCGTACACCTGATAGCTTTTGTCTTATTTCTTTATTTATTTTCTTGATATTTCATTGAACAGCGAAAAGAAGAATAAATAAATAAAAATAATTCCTTGTAAATAATAAAAAATGTTTCTTCTCATTGAGTACTTTATATGTATATAACTCTATATCTATCTATCTATCTATCTATCTATTAACACGTAGATTGAACCCACTGTTCAAGCATTTACTTTTATAAAGAGTGTTCGATACAGAGTAGAACTTAATATTGTAATTTTGTTATTGCAATGGTTTATAAAAGCATATTGTAATAACAAAATTACAATATACATTGCACTATTTTGTGCCAAGATTTATTGTTTACATATATATTTAATTTTTTATAATAGTTTTCTAAATTCCGTATTATACTTACTTTAAAATCCTTCTTCTCTTATCAGCAATTATCCTTTATGGTTGGTTATTTCTATACAGGTATGGGTATGTGTCTGTAGATGTATATGCTTATATATATTTATATACATATATATATATTATGTGTATGTGTGTGTTTATATCTATGGATATGTATATGTGTATATCTTTTATTTTAAATTCCTTTATTTTATACTTTGTTTTTTTTATATTCCCTTTATATTCGTTTGATATTTATATGCAGATGTATGTGTCTTTATATACATATATATGGGTGAATGTATACATGTATATGTATGTATATATTTATATAATTTTTGAACATTTTTTTCATTTATCATTTTAGTACTTCTATATTGAGATGGCTGAAGAAAATCTATGATCTACATTATAATTATCTATATCTTTAAAATTCCCCATAACAGTTGATTTCTCTATCTTAGGTAATTTTCTATTCTTTTATGTGTATTAATATATTTTTATAAATTAAAAAAATTCAATACATTGTTTAACAAAATTTTATTTTTTATACACCCCTCCATCAATAGAATTTTGCTTTTGCTGTCCTTCCGTTTTATTGCCGTAGTTGTATTTAAATGAAATTAATTTAATCCCAACCATGGTCAGACTATATTATTTTAAACGAAAAAAATTTTTGCAAACCTTTTTGGCAAAGATGAATATAAGATCATGTTATCTCTTTCTCCTTTTTCTTTTTTCGCTTTTCTTTTCCTTTTTTCATTTTATGTATCAGTCTCTTTCTTTCCACACTTTTTGACTGGCAAGTTGTTACGACGGCTGATTCGGTGTGCGGTTTTATCCTTTTTTCTCTTTTTTCTCTCTTTCTCCATTTCTTTCATTTCTTCTTTGTTTCTACCCACAATTTCTAAATTTAACTCCTTTCCCACCTACCACGTTTTTCTTTTCCCCCTTCTTTCTAGTTTTCCTTACCCTAACTTCGGTTCTGTTACACGCATAATCTTTTACTTCTTAACACATATGTAATCTTTAAAAGTGCTTTTAAATGATCGAGTCTGAATGCATTTCGCTTTCTGCTTTTTCTCCCTCCCACTTTGAACACAACTTTCTCATTGACAAATGTTAATTTGAAATGGTGAATATCCTTTTGATATGTTCAACGCCTCTGCTATCTGACAGAATTTTAGTTTGCGATCGGCCAAAACGAGTTTGTGGATTTTTTGGTGTTTTTCCGTACAACTGCCGATTTTGGGCGACATGAGCGTTCAGCATCACTTTTTATCTGTACGACCGCATTTAAAGTTAAGCTGGGTTTACGGGACATTTTTGACTGAGCTTAAGGGCTCAGCATCCACACTTTAATTGATCTTTTGTCGCATTCGCCTTTGTGGGAAGGTGGTAAATACAAGTGTCGACTTATGTTCGAGTCAACCACACTGTTTTAGTCAACTCTCTGCTTTCGAGTGAAAAGAAAACCCAAACATGGTTCCACCGAAGGGTAGAATCACGTTTGGGGTGAAAAGACGAGAGTCCGAGCCTCAGAATCTCTATTCTAATTGACCTTCCTTGTGTTGCATTCACCTTACTGGTAAGGTTGTAAATAACAGTGTGAAATCATTTTCCATTTAAGTACGTCCCAATGGAATTACCACCTCAAAGTTTTGGAGGCCATCTCTATATACAATCTTTAAATCACCCACTGTGTAAACACAAATAACATATATCTTGCTACAAATTCATTTCCATTTAAGAATTATTTTTTCTCTACCTCTTAACAATTTTCTTTAAACGAAATTTATTTCTTTATTAACCTCGATTGAGCTGTGTTGAACGGGGTTCAGACCGGTTAGCTGGCCCGTTTTCCAATTATATTTTTATAAATATTATCATCATAAGTAGTAATAAATATTATATATATATTGGGTAGAGAAAAGAAGAGAAAAAGTGACAAAAAGACTGGGTAAGATAGAGAGGGAATATATGTCTGTGTCTAGCCAAAAGTATGAGACACCCAGTGAGGATCGCACTCACCCCTTAATTGTAATGATTCGAGAGAAACAAGCATGCTAACTATTACATCTCATCGTAGCTCCCTCCAAAACCTCAATATCTATGTTTTTTATGCCTCATTCTTTCTACGGGTAGTTGTAGTTAATACAATAAATATGGACTATAACTTCGACTTCTAGTAGTTGATCTGCTTGTCACACCTTATTTAGAATAAATATCGAGAAAGTTATCTTTACTCTAGGAACACATTTAATTATCCAACCTCACCAGTTTTGCTCTTATGCAATATACAATTACAGACTATTATTACGATTATGGTGCGCGCATGTCTCGTGGGCTGTTGCACAGGATCAATCCAATGTGAAGGCGTATCTGTCGTAATGAGATGGGCTTATGTTTTCCACCCTGTCAATCTTCTACATAAATTATCTATTTCCTTAAGCAATAAAATGAGGAGTATTACAAAAAAACAATTAGTTTATATTATTTATTTTAAATTTTTAAATGTCAATGATTTCCGAACAGAAATTATATAATTCCTCTTATTGAAACAAAACACATCTAAACTCACTTTTTGTGGTGTTCTGTCTGAAAGAAAAAAGAGAGAGAAAGCAAAAAGAAAGAAAGAAACGGTGCTATGCGAATTATATTATTAATAATATTTTTCTGTTATTTCCCAACTTTTGATCAACTAAATAACGACAGCTGAGGAACGTGTTTTTTGGTAAAACGCATAAGTGTTTGAAAAAATCGTTTTTTGTTTTGTTTATTAAGTTTAATTGCGTTTACTTTAAACACTACTTGAAAATAAATGTTCATTTTTAAATAAGAAAAATAAGTGAAATAACCATTAGAATAATAAAAAGATAAAAAATATCTACTTTTAAAATAAAAATTTATTCATTTTCATTAAAGGATCGTTCACTTAGTACAAATTATTATTATTATAATGACATTTTTTCATCATATTTCGATTTCTGCTATGGTCTCACTACCAACCAAGTCTGCGGGAAGACCTAAGGCAGGTCGTGGCATGTAGTTATGGCTCCATTTCATGTTTTTTCTTCACCATTATCCCTAGCGTTACATAAACAAAGTTCTCCTTAGTGTGTGGGCTGTACTTAATAAGACAATTTTTTGTATATCTCTTAAGCTGGGGTTTCCAGGGATTCTTTCAATGTGTTGTTGTGTTCCATTTTTTATCATTCCAAGTGCACCTACTATCACTAGCACAACTCTTGTTTTCAATTTCCAGATTTTTCTATTTCAATTTCCAGGTCTTTATATTTTGACAGTTTTTCAAATTCCTTGGTTGCTACAATCCGCTGGACAAGCCATATCAATTAATAGACAAGTTTTTTCTTTCTGGCCTTTAACAATAATGTCCGGCCTATTTGATTCAATCTTTCTGTCTGTATAGACGGTGTAATTCCATAGAATGGTGACATGTTTTGTTTCTGCAACCGGTACTGGGTGATGTTAATACCAGTGTTTGTTTACAGATTTTTGATAGTGTTTGCACATTGTCCAATGTAAATATTGCCCCACTCTATCGTAGCCATCTTTATATTCATTTGGGGCAAGTACAGAACAGCCTGAGATTAGGTGGTCTAATGTTTCTTGGTGTTTATCACAAAACCTGCATTTTGGGTCCATATTATTACGTATAATATTTGGCTGAAAGATTCTAGTGAAAAGACTTTGGTCTTGCGCTGCAAGAATAAAGCCTTCAGTCTCAGACTTTAATCCAAATGCATGTAACCATCAATGAGTATTAACTTTATCAACATTGGATTTATTGACACGTTCTGGATATTGGTCATGTAGAGGTTTGTCTTGCCAGCGTTGTTTCATCTTTTCAAGAGCTTTATCTTTGGCTTTCATTTTCATATTTTTTGCCGCAATAGTTGGTTCTTGGCTTCTGTTTTGCTTTTCTACAGAATCTACTAAATGTAAATCTTGTTTGTATTTACTGCCTTCTTTTATTATTGAATATTTTTTCTTTCTTTCTTCATGTTGCCTTATTAATTGTATCATCCAGTCCTTTGCTGTTTCTATGTATGTTAGTAAGCCAATAGCTATTGTTTTGTATGACAATTTTAGCTGAATAAGACCTCTTCCACCTTCTTTACGGGGTATGTATAGACGGTTTACATCAGCCTTTGGATGATGCATCTTATGCTTAGAAAGAAGCTTTCTTGTTTTAGAATCCATTCGCCTGATGTCGTTTAGAGTCCAGTTTATGATGTTGAAACTATATTAGACAACTGGGATTGCAAGGCTATTAATGGCCACAATTCTGTTCTGAGAATTCAATTCAGTTTTTAATATAATTCGTAGCCTTCTATAGTACTCTTTACGCACTATTTCTTTCATTTTTTTATGGTGAAAGTTTTCACCATCATTTCCACCTAGGTATTTATAAGCTTCTTCTGGATTTAATTCTTTTATTGTTACAGCAGAGTCTAAGCTAATTGAGGATGTTTCTTGTAGTGATCCACGTAAAACTGTAGCTTTAGCACATTTATTCAAATTAAATATCATTCGAATATCTTCACTGAAGCATTTTACAGTTTGCAGAAGACCATTCAGTTCATTATCATTCTTAGCATACAACTTTAAGTCATCCATGTAAAATAGATGGCTTATTTTCTTTTGGCCTATTTTATAACCACATTCTGTCTTATGAAGTTGACAGGTTAGTGCTATTAATGATATGCAGAATAGTAAGGGAGACAAATAATCACCTTGAAATATACCTCTTTTGATGTTTATTTCACCAGACTTATAGGTTCCATTTATATGATTGAGGTTAAGGGTTGTTTTCCATATCGACATGCACCGTTTGATGAAATTGATGATGAAGGGTGATATCTTGTATATATTTAAAGTCTTTAAAATCCAGGAATGTGGCACACTATCGAATGCCTTACGATAATCTATCCAGGCAGTACTAAGATTTTTCTTTGTATTGTAATTGTTGTTGCTGTCATTATTATTTTACTACTAAGCATTCATTTAATAGAAGGCTTGACAGCTACCGAAGGTAGAGTTTTACATTCGCCAAAATAGACAGGCTTAATGAGGAGTGTGATACGTATAGAAAAGAAGGAGTTGATAAAATATCGATGAGAATTTTAAAAATTACTGTTAACCAATAATTTGAAGAGGTCAAGTTTAAAAGTACTGTTGAAATTAGATAGAAATCAATGAGGCAACAAATGATTGAACAGATTAGCATGTTCGTAGGCTTAACCATATGGCTGGAAATTTAGCAATGACAGTAAAGCTTCGAAGAAGATGCTGCAGAAAGTGATTTCAGTGAATGACTATAGCCTAGTGGATTAAATAGTGGATAATTGCGAGCAAAATCTATTGGTTGGGCGGTGTCTATCTGGACTCAGTTGAAATTGGTTAAGTAATAACTGAGCACTACTAAGTAAGAGGTAGAATATTTATCTCTAGACATCGTCGGTGGTAGGAGAACAATCCATCCGTCATAGATTAACTAAAACATTCAGAATATCTAATGCAAGAAAGGTTGAATCTCTATATTGGGTCAGAAAGTATTTCTCGCCAGAATCCATCTTACACATTTGTAAGTCTCCCATTTGACCTTGAATTGAACACACTCGTCATATCTAATCGGGTCAACTGCTATACATAAAAAGTACTCCTTACACTAGAGTTGATAAAGTGTTACATTACTAATCGAGCAAATATTACAATGATTGTAAAATTACTTAAAACTTTCTGTTATTTTATAAGAATGTGTGTAAACTTGTTATAGTAATAAAATCACTGTTTAATTAAAATTAATGGAATAATATTAAATGTTTTTAATGCAAGTGGGATAGGGTTATTTATAAGGCAAGGAATGCTAATGTTTTACCGATCTAAGGAAGGAGTTAGAAAAGGAAATTCTTTCTCGTGCAGTGTATTTGCAAGACTTAGTGTCATTGAATGTTTATCCGTTTCGGTCTATGCAACATTTCTTATTTAGTAAAAGTAAAAGTGTGTGTGTGTGTGCGCGCGCACGCGCGCATCTGTGTGTGTGTGTGTGAGTGTGTGTGTGTGTGTGTTTATTAATACACATATCAAAATGCACACTTCTATATCTAATAACGATATTCGAATTGGAATGATTTAGTAGAGAAAATATATTTTCCAAATACGTCAACGTCGATTCCTCAAAATACCGAGTCGGACAGTGAAAATGAGTCGTTTTCTCGCTGTCAATTCTGTTTATTTAATTTCCAATAATTCATTGTAAATTTTGTGAATTTTTTTGTTTTGGTGTTTCTCAAATTATCTTTCTGCTTAAAAAAGCAATTATATTGTAAAATGAGCATGTGTTAAATAAACGTTTTGGGATTAAGTAGATTACTGACATATTAATGCACATATTAAGGTACATCATTGCTCGTGTATTTTCTTTTTTATTAGAAGGAAGCTGGCCGTGGCTCTCCACAACTTCCTGTCTTTTACTGCTATAAATAAGTTTTAACCCATTCTTCTTCTTCTGTTTGCTCTGTTCTTCAAGATACTGGCGATCTTGGCTCTCCATATCTTCCTGGATATTGTCTCAGTCAGTAAATTTTGATCACTATATGTTGGGCTTTTCAAGATGTCTGCTATAATGGCTCTTCACAACTTCAAATTTCTCGCATTTCTTAGCAATGTCTCCTTACTATTCTTCCCAGTGCATGTCCTGCTAACATGACTTCCCCCAATTATTTATTCTTTGTAATCTTGCTAATCTACTAATCTTTCTACTTGTATCCATTTACACACGCTAGTAAGTTACTTGCTTTTTTCTGTCAGCCTTCCTTTTAGTATTTACAATGGTCTATTCTCATTCTTTTTCAGTAATTTCAACAATTTCTTATCCGAAGCACAAGTGTTTTGTCGTTCCCATTTTCTTTAAAACTTCACTGTTGCTCACATATTCCGACCGTAGTATTCTCAGCATACTTCTGTACCACCATGTGTCTGTTGCCGAAATTCTCTTTTTTGTTTTTCGAAGTAGTTGTCCAGCATTCACAGCCATACCACTCTTCATTAGGTGCACACAACACGCCTGTATTGGTCAAGAATAATGTCAAACACCTGTTCAAATTCATGTTTATTTTTTTATCATTTTTCTGTTTTCTCACAGTTCTTCTGTTTTTTTTTCAAGTAATATCGACTGTCTCAGCTATTCTTAAAAACTTGGTGTTGAAAATATGGTAGAAAGATTGTTTTCCTGGTCTTTATAGATTGTTGGAATTGGAATTTGAATCAGTTCAGAGTGAGATGATACGTTATAGTTAAATGGAAATGCGTGTGCCGTAGATTTATGAGATTGTTTTCTTGTGTGTGTATTAAATATATGAATGGCATGTTAAATATTTCATAAGTATTTTAATATAGCATCTTCCGCGGTGAAAGATATTTAATGTGGGTTGTTTCTTTTGTATTATAATGTTGATTTTGTAAGCGAAGTTTAGATGTGGTACAAGTCCAAGAGTATGGGATACCCTGTGAGGATCGAACGCATGTCTCAATTGTAACAGAATCTAGCAAGACAAGCTTGCTAACGATAACATCATGCCGAGGTGCGCTTTTGTCTTATAATGGCTTCTAGAATTCAGAGACTTTATTTACAGTGGATTCTGTATAATATTTCGGTATCATTTTCTGAGTCCTCTGTTGATGATAGTATTTTGGTTGTTTGTGATATCATGATCAATATGTACGTTTACATGTCTATCTATTGTTCTGAAATTGAATTAATTTCATGAGAAATATCTCTATAAAAATGAGTCTATGAAATCCCCACTATAAAAATAATTAAATATTAATCTGGAATGAGCAGTTTACAAAGCAGGTTTCACCATTCATATTATTCAATCATATTACAACTGCAACATATTAATTCAAAAACGACTTATTTCACGTTCTTGATGCGAACGGAGTTGTAACACCCCAACGGTCCGTCCTAACAACTTTCCTCCGGCGGCCGATCTCCACGCTGTGATGTTGCCGGGAGTTTGTTGAAAATGTCGGCTGGACAGCTGGGGGTACAAGATTGACTATAAGGGACGAACTTCCACAACTTGGATGAGTTGAAAAGGATGCTTTATTCGTTTAGAGTTAGCCTTGTCGGTTGGGGCAGGCGAATGTGACACACAGCTCTAACTCTAATTATTGAAGATCAACAAATCCAAACTGAACGAAACAAGACGAACGGAGATCCTTACTTCAAGCTCGCACCCGGCGGACTCCCCTTCACTTAACTCGTCTTAACTTCTTAACTCGGAAAAAAATACCTGAATTTATTTAAAATTGACCGGAAACCCGGAAATCCGGAACAAACACCGGCGACTGTAAGTCTGAAATTTCAGTTATCTTTTTTTTTATCTTAATAAGGCTTCCGCTGGAAAAGGCTTAATGTGTGGTCAAGATACAGTAAAGGACAGCCTTTGACCGGGTCATCGAAAACCTACCTGCTTTATCACTGAGTCAAATATTTACGGGAGGACAATTTTCCTCATAAAAGAAAAAGCGTTTATTTATTTATTTTTTCCTCTTCTTTTTCACTTTTGTTAAATATGTTTTTAAACTATTTTCTATTCTAATCTATTTTCTATTTTAATCTATTATAATAAAATACATATATGTCTAGTTATCGTGTCACAGAGTCGTCAGGATACTATCTCACAAATCATTGTTAGTAACCGCATTCCTCACGATATGGACGTGAACCAGATATGGAATAAGTATAATGATTACAATTTAGATTATATTTGTGTTCTTTTGATAGTTAATTTACCTATTTCCAATAACTCAGCAATAGAAAGGGATGTAATGCTTATTCGATGAAAGGGGAACCAACGATCCGAGTTCAAAACCAACGTCGACAGGTGCAATCAGAAAAGCATAAATTCATTTCTTTCCCTTATCCAACTATGAGTTATATAGATCTGTCTGGCCTTCAGTGGCAACCTAAGGAAACAAAAACAGTGAATTTCAATAAGCAATTTAAAGGAATCTGAAGATACATTATATTAAAATACACAAACCTGGTTATATTTACTAAGCTTATTTTAGTCTATCTCCTAGTCTTAGGAAGTATGCATAACGAGAAGTTCGGACTAACATCACGAGCAAATGTTTAATTTCCATTGGATATTTTCTCATATTTGACGACAAAAAACTTTGCTTGAAATTGCTAATAAACTGCTCGTGTTCCATGTTTGGTGTGTTTTTTTTTTGCTGAGAAATTTTCTACCGTTTCAGTCATATCGAAGAATTAAGTTGTGTTTGTCCGGAAGGCAAGATTCTGTTTGCTACATCCTGGTGTACTGAAAACTGAAAAAGTACTCGTAAGATTTTTTATGGTTTATCCACAATTTCGATTGAAAAAAAAATGTGTGTGTGTCTTGTTTGCAGTTGACATCGCATTAAAACTCATAGTTGAATCAGCAAAAATAATGTGAAACATACTTTTGAAAAGGACAATAGATGAGACCCCTCCCGATTCATCTACTACTGCTGGCTTTAACTGGCGGTTTCCTTCCCAGATCTTTCATAATTTTGACAAGCTGTCTTTTAAATCGTAATGAAGGCTTGGAGAATCTGATACTCACAGGGATACTCACGGGACACAGGGAAAAAGTGTCAGGCATGGCATACTTGACGGGCTTAAACAAATGGATTGCAAAGCAAGATTTTGGAGTAATATGAGGAAAAAATATATTAACAACAACAAAAGAAAGGAAGAGGTGGAGAGCCTTGATCCCTAATGTTCTGAAAGGAAAATAATAAGAAAAAGTTTATTTTTGAATGAAGAAATGTTCGTCGCATCTTGCCTTTTGTAGCATTTCCCAGAGTAATATTTAACAACGGAATTATCGATTATTATAACTGCTCGTATTGCATTTTACTAAGAATATGGGGGAAGTGTCGATAAAAGTGACATTAATTACAGGTGAAATGATGACCTAACCTTTCTCATCTACTTAAGCATAGTAGACTCGTGCAATTTAGATGGAGAACGCTACCAGTTAAAACAAACAGAAATCTATTCT
The DNA here is from genome assembly GCA_037127315.1 of Ascarosepion bandense. Classification (NCBI taxonomy): domain Eukaryota; kingdom Metazoa; phylum Mollusca; class Cephalopoda; order Sepiida; family Sepiidae; genus Ascarosepion; species Ascarosepion bandense. The sequence goes on along the minus strand of JBBBDQ010000611.1, from coordinate 282,491 downwards.
CACTTCCGCCTCTTCTACTCTAATAGTTTCCTTTCTCGCACTTTCTATTTGCGGAAATTACTTCCCTTTGCTTGCTTCACTGATAGCTAGTATCTCCAAAAGTTTAGATACAACGCCAATTGCCATCTTTTATCTACTTGATTCCCACCCATTACATATTTTTTCTTCGACATCTCCTGTATCTTTGTTATTCTCTCACTGTAAAACATTTTATTTATCGCTGTCAACTGGCCAGTAAAGCGACATACCAAACAGAATATTTAGCTATGAATTCGATGTCGTCATTCCATTTGAGGGCGGCTGAGAGAGTTAGGCCGATGAGACGCAATGTTTTGCTTTCAGGGAGACTAACCTTATCTATGCTGATGGTGCGTAGGAGTAATTGTCTATAGTGGTTAACAGATAGCAGCTTCATTTTGAAAGCACTGAAATTCACGAGCCATTTCTGATCGAGCCGGCAGTATACGGTGACGTCGTCAGCGTAGATGCCTACTTAGAATCCGATTACATCAGTGAGATCGCTGATGAAGATCAGAAAAAGAGTAGGAAGTAGAATAGATCCTTGAGAGATCCGCGTTCGTATGATAGTATTTGTAGGCATGTCTGTTCAATATCACATTCATTGCGCGATAAACAATCCTTCAGTTACGCCATAGCCCCGTAGCTTGCGTGAAAGGCCAGTATGCCAGACTCTGCATGGTATATATACTCGCTGATAGTCGTTAGCATATCAGCAGTAGACCTTGTGAAGCCGAAACAATACTGTTTGTCAGAGAAGCGAGCCGTGAGATGTTGAACCACTTCAGCATTGATGATAACTACGAACACTTTGTCAAAAATTGGTAGGAGGATGAAAGGGCGATAATTAGAGGGGTCCGAGTTTTCTCTAGAATTCTTAAATACAAGAAACACGAAGGAAAACTTCTAGCCGACAGGAAAGCAAAAAGTAGAGAGCCAGTAGTTACAGAGTTTGAAGAGACCAGATGAGATTTAGGACAATGATTGGGATTTCGTCGCCTCAATTTCCAGGTCTTTCAGATGAAATTCTAAAATGCTCTTTACTTAAATCAACGAACATATCTGCTTTCTGCTAAGGGACATCTATTATTATATAATCTGGTCAGCTATCACTGGCTTGAAAATATTGACGTGTTTATTCACATTTTCACAATGCCCTTTACAAACTTCGGCTGACCAATTCTTTTTGTCATCCTAGGGCTAATTCGGCCTCATAGTCAGCATATATACTGATATTTTTATCTATAAATAACTTATCTGATATGATGATGAAAAAGACAGTGCAGAAATTGGTAAATAAACAAAAACGTTGCAAACTGTTGTAAAGTTACATTGAAAATATATACTGTTTACACCACGCAACGATATAAGCAAATAAACGCAACATTTCTGTTTATTGCATTTCTAATTATACTTGTTTTTTCTTCTAAAATATAATTTTGTACCAACAGATAAATGTATTTATCCTTCATTTTATGAGAATCTTTTAGATAATAAACATAAAAAACTGTAAAACTATTTTTTCATTTGTGTTGTTATCACACACTTTCGGCCGTTGCACATCCCATGAAATTTTAAAACTGAGTTCTTTATTTAATCTACGCTGACCATTCCGAGTAGATATCTTGGAGCCTTAAGCCTAATCTGTGTGCTTGACTCAATAGAAACGGGGTGATAATTAACTGAGTAGTACTAAAATAAGAATTTGACGAGATGATTTTAGTAGATGACCTACCAGAATTTATCATTGACGGGCATAATCTTAACGACTTACGATGTACGCATGACAGTATTGGTAGCAAACCTGAAATAATTTTGCAAAAGAAGGAGAGAAGAAAAGACTAATGTTTAAATTTAAAAAATAGAATGTAATTTTGGTCGCAAAGAATAGAACCTAATATTGTGCTACGTCTTCGGAATGTTAGAATTTAGCAGATAATAAAATGTTACTGTCTTCATGGAGTAATAAGAAACATAAAATCTCACCGAATTTCAAAGATGCATACGAATAGAGAAAACTGCCTTCCAGAAACAAAGCATTAAGAAATAAGAATATAATGCTAGAAAAACAAAAATGTGCTGATCTGTTATGTAATACGCAATCTATTTATAAGGCAGCGAAAGCCGAACAATCTTCATAGACGAAGAAGACACTTAAAGCGAGGGAGATGTGATTCTCCTGGAGGATGCTGAGAATATCATGGATTGAACATACAAAAAACTGAAGGAAAATAGAAACAAAAAGAAACTGTTAAATAAAACAAGAAAGTGTCAGTTGAAATTTCTGTGACACATAAAGAGGAAATAAGACCTAGAGAATTTGATATTCACAGGGCATATTGAAGACATACGATACACGGAGAAACAGCAAGTAAGCTACTTTACGAATTTGTTCGAATCGATGTGTTAACAAGAAGATATATGAAAGGGCTAAAAGTTATTTACCGCAACAATATACAGGAAGTGGTAGAGAACCGGTCTAAAGGGACATGACCCTTGGAAGAAGTGAATAAATGACAAGGACAAGAAAAGTTAGAAAAAGAGTCAAAAGCTACTTAGAACAATAAAAGACGGGAAGCTGTGGAGAGCAATGATAGCAAACTTAAGGGACACAGTACCTAAATGTAGAATATTATATATAGTAGATCCGTTTTTGTATTTGGTATTGGGTATCATGAAGTAAAGCTTACTAGAAATCATTAATACGTTCCCAATACTTATTATATTGTTTAGAGTTGCTTATAGAAATTGAATATATCAATAGATCTTTTGTGTTTCATAAGTCAAATAGTTTGAAGCAAAACATTGCCGAGGCAAAGGCTTTTGGTACCAATTGATATAGAAACTTTAATTGCAAACAAAAGAACTGTTTGAGAAAATTAATGAAGCGCACAATAAGCATCTGTCAGACAGAAATTTTATTGATGCATCTGTAGTATAGTTAAACGTTCCACAAAAAACTGTTATGTTTAATAAAAATACCTTAAAATCAAATTATTCTCTCTCTCTCTCTCTCTGTCCATTTCATTGTTTATATGCCAGTTTCAGATTAAGTTTGAATGTTGCTAATATAAATAATTCATAAGAAAATATTACGCGTAAAATCAATTGATGACTTTCTGTTTACAAATAAAAAATTAATTAAAAATTCAGATTCTAATTCTAGCAATTCATATCTCGTTTACATTGACCGGGACGATCAATAAAATGTATGTGATAAGCGAGTCATAAATGGCTAGTATGAGAGGTAGATAAAAACAGGGAAATTGATATGAGCAGTAATATGTACGAACTTGAACAGAGAAATAAAAGAACTGGGTAAATGGTCTTTGTGATAATCCTGCTATCTTCCGCACCATGACAGATATCCAGTTGACAGAGATAAATAAAAGGGTTTGAATTGAATGTTTTGTGTGTGTGCGTGTGTGTTTGTTATATATATATATATATATATATATATATATATATATATATATATACAAAGGTGGGCTTAAAAACTCTACATAAAATCAATAATGGCAATTATGATTTCAGGGAGGGAATTCTCTCATAATTTGTCAGTTCATTTCATGCAACATTACATATAATTATATAATTAGGCATCCACATACAAGCCTGTTTCGCTGTATCACAGGTCAAAAATGGGTCAAAAAATGGAAAAATGAGTCCAATGTTGCACAGCAAATGACCAGTTAATGACTAACACCTGGTTTGAAAAACATCTACGACGTCTATGGGCATGGAGGAGCCCAAAAAGCGACACGAAAAACCAAATAGACTACATAACCATAAACAGGAGATTCAGAAATGCAGTGGTTCAATGCAAACCCTAACCATGTGCCGACTGTTGAAGCGACCACATCCCAGTCATCTGCAAACTAAGGGTGAAACTCTGGAGAATGAAGACGCCTAGCACAGCACCAAGACTGAAAGACAACACGCTCGTGAATTACCTCAACCTGCAGATAAATACACTAAAAGCTTTAAAAACAAATACGAATAACAAACTGGAAAAGGACATTCGAAATGGGACTCACTAAAGGAAGCGATAGTGATATCAGCAAACAACTTTGTCCAAAAAGTGTTGTATATCAATAAACAACAAACACGCATATATATAAAAATATGAGTTATATTTTTATTGATGACGATGAACCGTGTAGCCTAGGGTACAGAGAGTTGAGGGAGCGCTCTTCCAAGGTTGACAGGGTGACGGGGGGGGGGTGTCGTCGTATCTGTTCTCCTCTACGTCTCTCTGCCTAGACTCGTCTGTCGAGACTGACTGACTCGTCTGTCGAGACTGACTGACTGGCGAATCCGTGTTTTCGCAGTCTTTATATATCTTCCAAAACCGGGACTTGTTTCTTCCGGCTTTGCCTTGATCACGCGACGCCCACGCGACGCCTACGTAATTTTCAGAGACACCTGTTCTGTCTGCCTCTTGTAGCCATTTCCGCTACTGCCGGAAATAAGGTCAAACAAACATCCGTTCCTTTCAACGGCCGGAAAACGCCCCCGCTTGCATCAGCTTCCTTCTTCAGGTGGGGCCAGATTATTATATTACATTCCTCGCCCACCCATTTTCCAAAATGTTCGCCTAAGAACATTTTAAGCGCAACACCCTCACTCTCCTCCCCATGCCACACAAGCCCGACAATTGTATAAACATGTGTCGAAACAAACAAAACAACAAAAACAAAAAAAAAATATATATATAGGGGAGCCTACATCGGCAACCCAACAATGTTCGTATCCATCTTGAAAATTGTTCTACTAGCTCGATGTTTCATTGTTCTTTTTTTTTTTCATCTTTCTTCTTTTTTTTTTTATTTTTTTTTTTAATATCCATTTTCACAGAATTGGGCAAAGTTCTTAAAAATGTTCATTTTCTTTCTCGACTCTGTCCATAAGCGTAGACACCCCGATGCATAATCACATGATTATTAAGCGGTAACCGCGCCCTAGTTTCAAAACTAACATCGAGTAAATGACCTTTGACCAACACCATGTGTGCCTCTGCTCGAGTTTATTGTTACCACGTAACCTCATTTAATTTAATTTAATTTCAAACATACTATGTTTGAACACAGAAAAAAATGGTCATCATTTGCCGTACATATCATTCATAGTCTGACCGAGAAATGTTCAATAGAAAATGAAGAAAATTACCCTGATTCCAACGTTAATCCGCATGCAATTTACTTGTGGAGGATTAGAGGTTTCATCTATATTTAGTTTAAAAAAAAATGGACCCGTGACTCGTAGTTCCCTAGTTTGTACAATGCTTTCCATTCCCTGAACTACTTCCTCTGGATTCGAAACCAAGCATATCTGATTTGTTGACATCTCTCTGTTTAACGCAGAGTTGTTGAACGCCCGTTGACCCCGGAGTACTATTCACAGCGGATAACTCAATTTCCTTTTCCGAAGCACTGTTGCTTCTTTTATACTTAAAAATCCGCTTCCTGGCTATTATTCCCAGGATTATTATTACGCCGACCACGCCAGCAATGACTCCTATCGTCAACTTCTTCGGGAGTTCCTCATATCCTTCACTAAATCTCTCCATATTTACTAGTTTTCAGAAATTAATATATCTTCAAAAGATATTTCCCAAGTCACCTAAATGAAAATTCACAGAGGATGTTGAATTTATGGGAACCTGCACAAAAGCATAAAAGTGAAGTACTTTCACGTAAATAAAAATAAGTTTTAGATTTTAATTTAATTTTCCCAAATCTCCCCAAATAATCCGATTCCACCATATTGATAACAAAATATCTTTTCAATATCTGACTCATATCGCGAAACACTGAGACGCGGGTGAATGTTTTAAGAATATATATAATCGGTGTATTCGCAACGAAATAACCAAACAATGCAGTTGTTTTCAAGCAACGATGTTGAGATATATTTATAATTGGCGATTTTGTTGGCTGTTGTTAACTGCATAATTAAAATTACACTTTAAAACTCTCGATAACATTTAAGTCATTTCTATGCTGTAGAAATGTCACGCAAAACACAAACATTTTTAAATTTTGACAATATCTGTGTAAAGATTACAAATTAACGTTTACGAACAAATTCTGTTGACGAGATCAAAATTAAAGAACCCTTTCGTTTCTCTGATTTTCCTATTGTGGTAGCATTCAGCTACATTTATAATTTGTTAATGTTTACCAATTTTGATTTAGTTCATGCAATACAAGGCCAAATGGAGAAAATGAAGAGGGTCATTTTACGCTAATACTCCAATTGGGGAAAGTTTGTGTACGTAGAACATCGATTGTTTTTTTTTTTTTTAATTCGGCTCGAGTACTGGTCCGAAAAACTCAACTATTTCAACCATACAACTGACCTTCATAATCACATTGAGAATAGTTGTTCGTCAATATTTCTATTGGGTTGTCCGAAAAGTTCATGCCGCTTTTTAAGTAAAATTAAGACACAAACCAAAATTATTTCATTAAATATTTATTCTACGAAATATTAACTATTCTCTTGCACAAACCAAAGAAAACATTGTTAAACTCACTTCACATATATGGTAAAACATTAACAAAAAAAAAAAACCACCAACTCAGATGCTCCACACCCACAGACAGGCAAATATTTCAACTTTCTTCCTCCCCCAACTTTAACACACCACTGTCAGCTTTAACACCCCACTCCTCCCCGTCAACTCCAAACCTAATGCGCTAGGCATAATACTCTCTGCTAAGCGTACTATTCTCTGCATATAGTCCCGTACCCCGTCCGTTCCATCGAACAATCCATATTTCTCATTTCTACGGTCAGATCGGCAAAAGTATGCTGTCCCATTTTTTTTTTAACGAGACCTACTATAACACGAGCAGAAACACACACACTATCGAATCAAAGTGTCACTTACCTATGGCTATGGTCTATATTCGTCCGCTGCCTCTATTTTCGTCTTCTTTCTATCTGGTGGCAGTAATTCTGTTGCCGTGGTAAACCAGTTCGTATCAAACTGTTTAGTTGTTTCAAAACAGCAAGTCACTAGCACCAAAACGTATAAGTCTGTTGTATATCAATAAACAACAAACACGCATATATATAAAAATATGAGTTATATTTTTATTGATGACGATGAACCGTGTAGCCTAGGGTACAGAGAGTTGAGGGAGCGCTCTTCCAAGGTTGACAGGGTGACGGGGGGGTGTCGTCGTATCTGTTCTCCTCTACGTCTCTCTGCCTAGACTCGTCTGTCGAGACTGACTGACTCGTCTGTCGAGACTGACTGACTGGCGAATCCGTGTTTTCGCAGTCTTTATATATCTTCCAAAACCGGGACTTGTTTCTTCCGGCTTTGCCTTGATCACGCGACGCCCACGCGACGCCTACGTAATTTTCAGAGACACCTGTTCTGTCTGCCTCTTGTAGCCATTTCCGCTACTGCCGGAAATAAGGTCAAATAAACATCCGTTCCTTTCAACGGCCGAAAAACGCCCCCGCTTGCATCAGCTTCCTTCTTCAGGTGGGGCCAGATTATTATATTACAAAAGAAATCAGACGCAGAAGAAAAAACAAATGGATGACTGAAGAGATCTTAGACATGATGCCAGGAGAGAGAAAACGATGCCAAGATATGGAATAGAATACAGGAAATTATACAAGGAAATAAGGAGCCTCAACAACAAATGTGCTGAAGTAGAGAGATTGTGCAGGACTAATAAAGCAGATATGCATAAAGAAATAAGAGAACTGACAACAAAAAACCTGCATAAAATCCAAGAGGAAATACTCCAACGATGGGAAAATATATAAAAGATCTCTTCCATAGTAAGAGAGAGCAACCGATAATACACAAAGATGAGGACGGAATGGAAATATTAAAGCCCGAAGTGAAAGCTGCAATGACCAAACTGAATAGAAACAAAGCAGCTGGATCAGAATGCATTGTAATAGAGTTGCTGATAGCCCTTGAACAATTCGGCCTAGAGAAAACTGCAGAAATAATAAATGATACTTATAACAGTGGTGTAATACGAATCGACCTAAGTAAGTCGATTTTCATATCCAAGCCTAAGAAGCCAGGTGCAAACGAGTGTGAACTCCACCGGTCAATCAATCTAAAGAGCCACATTACAAAACTGATCGTTCGAATCCTGATGAATAGAGCGAGAAGCAGAAGCAGACCAGAGATAGGACAAGAACAGTGCAAGTTCGCCGAAGACATGGAAACAAGGAACGCTATATTTATGATTAGGATGCTCTCTGAAAGGGCAATACAAATGAAGAAGAACTTCTACCTTTTTTTCTCGTTGATGAAAAGGCGTTCGACAAAATTTGTCACAAAGAATTGATGGATATGCTCAACAACCTCGGTATATATGGGAAAGCCCTAAGAGTAATCAAGTATCTCTACTCAAACCGCCTGCATACGGACAGGAAACGAATTCAGCAGATGTACAAAGATATAAAGTGGATGTGTTTTTTCACCGGACTTTTTCAACTTGTACTGCGTGACTATTCAGAAGACCCTAGATGTTAAGGCAGTATTCCTCTTCGGAGGCCACAATTTAAACAACATCAGGTACGCGGATGATACGGGGCTGATTTCAGACACGGAAAGGAAACTACATGACCTCCTACAGAAGATAGCGGAAGAGAGTGACAAGAAAGGACTACAAATAAATTGAGAGAAAACTGAATGCATGGTCATAAGCAAAAAGTGAAGCCCAAAATGCAAAATAAAGTGGGGTATACTAAAATTAAGCAGGTACTAAAATTCAAATACCTGGGAAGTGTTCTAACAGAAGACGGAAGATGATACACAGAAATCCGAAGGCGAATTGGTATGGCTAAGGACGCATTCCGGAAGCTGAATAGAGTATTAAGAGACAGGAAAATTTCACTAGAAACAAAGAAGAGAATACTGGATTGCTATCTGATGTCAGTTCTTCAATGTAGCAGTGAGGTAACTGAAATGTGGTCCTTCAGAAGGATGCTGGGGATATCATGGATCAAGCATGTGAGCAATGATGAATTTTTGGAAAGGATGGAAATGAGAAGGAAATTAATACTGAGCATCAGGAAGAGACATTTGAAGTTTCTGGAACATGCGATGAGGAAGGGGGGCTTGGAGAACCTGATACTAACAGGCCAGATAGCAAGGAGGGACAGTAGAAATCAGCGTGTAACGTACATGATTGGCCTGTGCGGGTGGATGGCAGAGCGGGGGTTGCGCGGTGTAACAGGGGAAAGCGTGATGAGAGCCACTAGATATAGGGATACGTGGAAAGCCATGATCGCCTACGTCCTAAAAAAGAAAGAAGAAGAAGAAGAAGAAGAAGAAGAATATATAAGCAGTGTATACATACGCCAGTCATCGGAAGAACTGAATTTATTGCTGGTGAGTAACGCGTTAATCGCCGTAGTGGTAACATATTTTGAAAAATGTTCTCTCTAGAAATCTTAAGCTTAATGAGGGCATAATATATTTGTCATCTACATATAAATCTCTTTCACTGTATCACAGATATATCGTTCTTCAGCAATGAATTGAACGCTCTCGGCTACTGACGTTTGTTCACATCGTGTATACAAACCGCTAAAATGTGCCTTTCTCTGTCGAGCGCTGATGGCTAAGTGGTAGAATCTCCAACTGATATTAAATGATAATTGTTAACTACCTGATGAGACATTGTTCTTTTAATGTCGAAACAAAATCCACAATTTTGTAGTTTGTAGTTTTCCACATGTTCTAACTTAACACCCCCCCATATATATATATATATATATATATATTAATCATGTCACCCTAGCAAGGCGGTAACGCCACTGATGTGCAGGGGACTACTTAAAAGATTGGAAAAGAAAAAACCGGAGGCCACATCCTAAACAGGGAACAAGGGATGAACCACTTCACCTGTTCAATAGACTTCAGTGGAGTGTAAACCGGACGATAGTTTAGTCTATCTACTCCAATTGAAAAAAGAAAGGAGTGATAAGTTTGGAAAAGAGAAAACCGGAAACCACATCCTAGACAGGGAACGAGGGATAACTCTCCACCTGTTCAATAGACGTGGGTGGAGTGTGAACCGGGCGAGAGTTTAGTCTATCTACTCCAATTGAAAAAAAATAAAATAAAATAAAAATAAATAAATAAAATACAATAAAAAAAAATTAAAAAAGAAAAAATGAAAAAGTAAAAATCTTTTTTTTTTTTTATAACTATGTTTTAACTGAGTGAAAGTCGAAAGAAGCCTTCGAAGCTAAACTAATTAACAGAACCTTCTCTAGCATTTTGAAGAAATAAAGACGAAGTAAACTACTCTTTGGATGTCCAGATAAATGGCCGAAACATTTTTTAACAGAGGAAAAAAAAAGTTTTTTCCGTAAACAGAACCGCTGCTAATATATATATGTATATGTGTGTGTGTGTGTGTGTGTGTGTGTGTGTGCAGTTTTCATTAAAAATGACTGGCAAGTTATTGTGGTTAAGTTTTTAATGCAATTTTTCACGTAATCTTATGATCTTTTCCTTTTCGTGACAAATTTTTAAAATGTTTTTAGCGGTTTCGGCTATAACTTTTCTGTCATTTTTTAATAAAACTTATATATCAATTATCAGTCGCGATTCTACGGTGGGGTCAAGACCCGTACCCCCCCCCCCCACTCCGAATTTTGCCTGGCCCCTCAGTTAGTTCCCCAAATTTTATAAGCATCAAAAATTTATGAAACTGACTAGTCTTAATTTTGATAAGATTTGATCTTCAGCAGAATTCCCTCTGCGTTTTCTTTTTCATTTAACTTTTTACGGACCCATAGAAAGATCAGTCTGAAAGAAAATCTAACCAAATAAAAACAAGATAGATAGAAACAAGTATGTTGTTAAGCGAGAGAAAGAGACTTAATAATCATATATTCATATTTGAAGGAAAATGTTGATTAGAAACGACTTGGTCTGTAACTAAGTGTCTAAAAAAAACTATTTCGATTACATTTGATATAAAACGACTGATTCTTTAATTTTAGGCTACATTTTGTTGCATTTTGAATTATTAAATATTTCTTCAGCATAGTTGCTTTTAATTTTAAAGAAATATAACAGAATACAGTAATTAAAAAGTCATGCTTTCTTTTCGTTAGTTTTTTCATAAGAATTTAACTGGCAAAAACACCTTGTCCAGACAAACCACTATATTTTTTAAGAAATTGTAATGGTTATATAGTAATTACAATTCGCAGACACATCATTGGAAATTATAGCTGTGCACTCAGCATTAGAAGAGGTACTTGGTGATATTGTGAAGGAGGGACAAGAAGATAGAAAACGAATATCAGCAGCAGAATTAGCAGCAGTTCTAATAGTCAATAACGTAGTAAAAGCAGTGGCAGTGGTGGTAGCAACAACCGCAGTCGCAAAAGCAGCAGAAGCAGCAGCAATATTAATAACAAACAATCAGTCGTTATCATATTGATAGTAACCTGAGTGTTATGTATATGGCAATCTTCACATTTCATTTGGACACGCAAATACGCAGTGTCCGGTGCTCTATGCTACACTTGGATCGGAAACGACTAAATATGTCCGACACTCTTATACAGTAAAGACGGCACTGTTTTTCTTGCATTCTAGTTCTCTTTCTTTCTATCACTTGACTGCTTTTGCCTGAACATATTATATATATATATATATATATATATATATATATATATATATATATATATATATATATTCTATGTGGAAGGGAATCATGTATGTACATTTTTATTCGGATTAGTTTATGTATCCATCGGTAAGAAATGCTAAAATATACATTTAATGCACGCATTCTAATACATCAGTATAAAGACCGCCCAGCACTTTAATTAATTTCACGTGTAGTAATTCTCACCACTCTAACTATACCTAAACTTATTTATAAATGGAACTTTGTGTGTGTGTGTGTTTGTTTGTGTGTGTGTGTGTCCGTTACCTATAGACTCCGAAACGGCTGATCCGATTTTCTTGAAAATTTACACAGTTGTACTATAAGCGTCTGCTAGTGTTCTTAGCTAGGTTTTGTGTCGAGGTACCCCCGATAAATATCGAGAATCGATAATCGAAAAAATCGGGTTATAGAAGGAGTGGTCCGATTTTAATCAAATTTTTAACATTCATAGACAAAGACATAAGAAACGATATTCAGAAGTTTCAAGGTTCCAGTTCTTACAATAGAGCAGAAAATCGATATATATATATATATAAAGGCATAAATGTATGTCTGTATTTTTCAGCCCTTTTATTTTAGTTTTTGCTTAGGGTTTGGCTCTAAGAAGGTGTAACACCCCATCGGTCCGTCCTAACAATTTTCTCCGGCGGCCGTTCTCCACGCTGTGATGTTGCCGGAAGATTGTTGAAAATGTCGGCCGGACAGCTGGGGGTACAAGATTGACTATAAGGAACAAACTTCCACAACTTGGATGAGTTGAAAGGATGCTTTATTCGTTTAGAGTTAGCCTTTTCGGTTGGGGCAGGCGAATGTGACACAGCTCTAACTCTAATTAATGGAGATCAACAAATCCGAACTGAACGAAACAAGACGAACGGAGATCCTTACTTCAAGCTCGCACCCGGCTGACTCCCTTCACTTTCTGACTTAACTTTCTTAACTGACTCACTTGTTAACTGACTCTATTTATTTAATATGAATCCGGAAATCCGGAAATCCGGAAATGCTTTAGACCACCGGTGACAAACACCGGCGACTGTAAGTCTGAAATTTCAGTTATCTTTTTTTTATCTTAATAAGGCTTCCGCTGGAAAATGCATAATGTGTGGTCAAAATACAGTAAAGGACAGCCTTTGACCGGGTCATCGAAAACCTACCTGCTGAACTTCATCACTGAGTCAAATATTTACAGGAGGACAATTTTCCTCATAAAAGAAAAAGCGTTTATTTATTTATTTTTTTCCTCTTCTTTTTCACTTTTGTTAAATATGTTTTTAAACTATTTTCTATTCTAATCTATTTTCTATTTTAATCTATTATAATAAAAAACATATATGTCTAGTTATCGTGTCACATTACCTCCCCCAACGGATCTTGTCATTTATGTCAATAAATTACAATAAACAAAAAAAACATGACACGATGCTTCTTCATGTCGGTACGCCATTACCACCAAAAATTATTTTGATCCCCCAGGGATATTCTCCTCCTCTCCACAAACATCAATCATGAAATTTCTTATTAATCCATACCATTTCTTTGTATTTCCTCAACACATTTTTCTTCTTATTTCAACAACCAATTCCTCAATTTTTGTCTTCGTAGCCGGTGGCATCAATGAATCCACGCAGTTGGTTTATCGCTACGTATGAGGGTCAATTCTTCATTAACGAACAATTTTTTCAACTTAGTGTTTTGCTTTCCGCTTTACTTCTCTTCTATTCCTGAAAGAGACTCCACTCTTCGTTAATTCATCTCCTGTTACTATTTTCCAGCCATAAGTCTCTGAGCCTTTCCTGCATCCCCCCCCAATGAAACCTTATCATGACGGAAGTTTGCTGAGGACGTCCCCTCCCAATGGGTTGAATGGCGCCCGAAAAATGATTGAAGCATAGTTTACACAATAAATTCGAGAGAGGGATGTTTCCACCCTCTCTCCCAAAGAAGAAAAGAAATTTAAAAAAAATTAATTAACACAAGGTGACAAAATAGTCATAACTCTGAGCAAGTCTATAAATATAGGAGCGATGTAACTGCTCCTCATTATCAGTCTCTTTTTCCTAACTATTTAAAGTTCTCCAACATAGTCCATTTTCCCTTCTTTCTTTTTTTTCTTTTAAACAAAACAACAAAAAAAAAGTAAATAAATGTTCCTAAAATGTTTCTTACTGTTTTTCTCAAAAAATTTTTTTCATCTTCATCATCCTTTTTTTCTTCTTTCAAACAAAACAACAAAAAAAAAAACGTAATTAAATGTCTCTAAAATGTTTCTGTTTTTCTCAAAAAAAAAATTTTTTTTTCACCATCATCCTTTTTTTTCTTCCAAAACATATTTTTGTCGTTGTTGTACACACTCACTTAGTTTTTCTCTCTCTCATTTTTTTTAATGTACACACACTATTCTTTTACCCCATTTTTTTTTCAAACAGTCCTTTTTCATTCTTCTCTGTTTTTTTTTTCACACCGTTTGCGTTGATCTCTCTTTTTCTTTAACTTTCTTTTCAAAATTCATACCTTTTTATCGCAAAATAGTCACACATTTTTTTCCAATCCATTTTTTTTTTACACGCACAGTTGTTTCTTGCTCTCTCCCTTCCTCTTATTTTTTCCATTTTTTTTTTCGTACACATCTATTTTCTCATTATCAATCTCTTTTTCAACCAACCATATTCCTTTCTTTTTTTTACTTTTAAACAGAACAAAAAAAGGGTCAATAAATGTTTCTAAACGCTTATTTCTGTTTTTCCCAAAAATACTTTTTTTTTCATCATCGTCTCTTTTTTTTTTTCAAACAAAACAACCAAAAAAAAAGTAAATAAATGTTTTTAAAATGTTTCTTTTTGTTTTTCTCAAAAATAATTTTTTTTTCATCATCATCATTTCTTTTCTTTTTCAAAACATGTTTTTGTCGTTGTTGTACACACTCATGTAGTTTTTCTCTCTCTCCTTTTTTCACGAATAGTGCTTTTTTTCTTTTCCTTTTTAATAACGCACACTATTTTTTTTCAAACAGTCCTTTTTCATTCTTCTTTCTTTTTTTTTCACACCGTTTGCGTTGTTCCTATCCCTCTTTTTCTTTAACTTTCTTTGCAAAATTCGTACTTTTTATCTTAAAATAGTCACACCTTTTTTTTCCAATTCATTTTTTTTGTACGCGCACAGTTGTTTCTTGCTCTCTCTCTTCCTCTTATTTTTTTCATTTTTTTCCTTTTTTTTGTTTTTTCGTACACATCTCATTTTTTTTCAAAACATTTTTGTCGTTGTTGGACACTCCCACTTAGTTTTTCTCTCTGTCATTTTTTTTTTCACAAATAATGCTTTTTTTTTTTTTTTAAGTAATAACACATACTATTCTTTTACCCACTTTTTTTTCAAACAGTCCTTTTTTTTCATTCTTCTCTTTTTTTTTAACACCGTTTGCGTTGTTTCTATCTCTCTTTTTCTTTTACTTTCTTTTCAAAATTCATACTTTTTTTTTCTCAAAAATACTAACACATTTTTTTTTTAATCAATTCACTTTTCTTTTTTTTTTTTTACACGCACAGTTGTTTCTTGCTCTCTCCCGTCCTATTATTTTTTCCATTTTTATTTTGTACACACCTTTTTCTCATTATCATATTCCATCTTCCATTCTTTTTTCCTTTTGTTTTTTTTTTAACCAAAACAACAAAAAAAGTAAATAAATGTTCCTAAAATGTTTCTTTCTGTTTTTCTCAAAAATATTTTTTTCATCATCGTCCCTTTTTCTTTTCAAACAGTCCTTTTTCATTCTTCTCCTTCTTTTGTTTTTAAGTACTCATTCAGACCGTTTAAGTTGTCTCTATTTCTCTTTTTCTTTCTTTTTTTGACCAGACAAAAAAGGGAGTAAATAATTCTGCTTACCTTACGGTGCTTGTTGATAACGGGTTCCCTTTCCTTTGTTTCTTGTTTTTTTTTTTAACACCGTTCGGGTTGTTTCTATCTCTCTTTTTCTTTTTTTTTTCAAAATTTATACTTTTTTCTCTCAAAGTACTCACACATTTTTTTTTTCTTAATCAATTCATTGTCCTCTTTTTTCTTTTCTTTTTTTTTTCTCGATCGTACGGCCGTTAGTGGTAACCGTTCTTCTGCCTGCGAGAATTTTGGCCTGACAAAAAGGGAGTAAATAATTCTGCTTACCTTACGGTGCTTGTTGAAAACGGGTTCCCTTTCCTTTCTTTGTTTCTTGTTTTTTTTTTCTTCTTTTTCTTCCCCTGAAGCTTACACGAAGCAATCAGAATTTGGCTGTGAGAATAGTTCTTTCTTCGATTGCCTTTTCTTTTTTTCTTACGGTACTTGTTGATAACGGGTTCCCTTTCCTTCCCTTGTTTCTTTTTCTTCCTTTTTTTTCTTCTTTTGAAGCTTATACCAAGCAATTAGAATTTGGTTGTTAGTGTTGTTCTTTCTTCGATTTCCTTTTCTCCGTTCGTCCTGCACCGTCCAGTCGCGTCGGTTCGTCGAAATCCAAACTTAGCATCCAGTGGCACTTCTGTGGGTTCCAAATCCTGCAGTCACGGCACCAAATGTAATACCCCAATGGTCCGTCCTAACAATTTTCTCCGGCGCCGTTCTCCACGCTGTGATGTTGCCGGAAGATTGTTGAAAATGTCGGCCGGACAGCTGGGGGTACAAGATTGACTATAAGGAACGAACTTCCACAACTTGGATGAGTTGAAAGGATGCTTTATTCGTTTAGAGTTAGCCTTGTCGGTTGGGGCAGGCGAATGTGACACAGCTCTAACTCTAATTAATGGAGATCAACAAATCCGAACTGAACGAAACAAGACGAACGGAGATCCTTACTTCAAGCTCGCACCCGGCTGACTCCCTTCACTTTCTGACTTAACTTTCTTAACTGACTCACTTGTTAACTGACTCTATTTATTTAATATGAATCCGGAAATCCGGAAATCCGGAAATGCTTTAGACCACCGGTGACAAACACCGGCGACTGTAAGTCTGAAATTTCAGTTATCTTATTTTTATCTTAATAAGACTTCCGCTGGAAAAGGCTTAATGTGTGGTCAAGATACAGTAAAGGACAGCCTTTGACCGGGTCATCGAAAACCTACCTGCTGAACTTCATCACTGAGTCAAATATTTACCGGAGGACAATTTTCCTCATAAAAGAAAAAGCGTTTATTTATTTATTTTTTTCCTCTTCTTTTTCACTTTTGTTAAATATGTTTTTAAACTATTTTCTATTCTAATCTATTTTCTATTTTAATCTATTATAATAAAATACATATATGTCTAGTTATCGTGTCACAAAGGTATAATTGTAGTTCTTAGTCTTAGCCATGAAACCATTTACTTAGAGAACTTATTTAGCCTTCAAAATTCAGTTTACGACGAAAAAAACTTATTTGATATCGATACCAGGAAATCAAAATTTGACTTACATCCTTTCATTTTTCTATCAGTCTACGGTTTCGCTTTAACTGGAAACAACTATTGGTTTTTGGTCTTTCGTGCCAACGTCAAAAGAGTCTGAGCTCCAGGACCATGGATTACTTTTTAAGCTTTCATTACACCCGAGCAACGCCGGGCTATACTACTAGTATAAAGATATATTGATACATAACTACGTACATACAGTTCCACTCAGTGCAGACGTAAATGCGCACATGGTGTAATGTTTAGCAAGCTTGTCTCGCTAGAACCTGTTATAACTGAGTAGTGAGTTTGATTATCACTGGGTGCCCCTTACGCTCGACCTTGTACGACATCGAAGCAGTGTCTAGAAAAGTTACTATGCAAATGTAAATTAATCTTAAACTTTTTTCAATTTTTAGAGCCGACAGTCGACTAAAGAAATATACTTTCTGTAACTCTTTTCGCTATCAGCAATATTAAAATGAACCAGCTTTATAAAACAAAAATTATTACTAACACATTTAAAAGTACTAACAAGCATCTCAAACACTCACCTACCTATTATTGTTAAGAATCATATCGAAACATATCTATAGTCACAGACAGATCATACATTGTTTAGTAGGGTGGTGGATTTGTAATGACTACACTCGATATGGAATATAGACGAAGCTGAGACGTAAGCCGTGCCAGTGGTCATAGAAGCAAAGGTGACATTGCCGGAGGAGAGTACGGCGGTGACACAAGCAAAGAAATGGTTAACCACACCGGCAACGCGGATGATATTAGACCAGTTACAAAAAAACCCAACGGTCTGTCAAATCTTGGAGTGCCACCTGGAAGTACCAGCTGCGGAGAAGGTGGAGGTAATGAAGATGAAAATACAGCAACGCTGAACAGCTTCTTGAGATCATCTGAGGGGACTGGAGGGGCCGAGATGGTTAGCTTCACTAGACTGATTACACAAAATTGGCTGGACGTGTTCACCTTGTGTATGTTGTTTAGTAGTTTTGGCATAGGTGTGGCATGTCTGGGGCCAATTTTGCTTGACCTTGGATGCCATACAGAAAATTACCTGAGGGAGATGTCATGGGTTTTCTTTTCACAACTTTTGATGATTTCTATCGGATTTATAGTGGCTAGAGTACTAGCAAACAGGCAAATAAAATCTTTATATTTCGTGTTGATTGTTTGTGAGTTTTCTTGTATAAAGTTGAGTCAGTATGTACATGACATAACCCGAAGTTACTCGCTAAATTTTTATCTAAAAGTTTTATGACATAATATTCGTTTTATTTTATTAATAGAGGGGATTTAGGCTAAGTATATTAAAAAGAAAGATTACATATTCATTTTTTAAAAACGTTTATTTATAATTATGCAGTGAACTTATTGATGTCTCCACACACACACACACACACACACACACACACACACACACACACATATATATATATATATATATATATATATATATATATATATGTATATATATATATATATAATCAGCACCTGACGACTGCATTGTTCATGAAACTCCGAATCGTGCATCCTGGGAGGAAAAATGATTTTATTCATTTAAATTTCAGATCTGCTATTATACATCGAGCTCTATCTAATTAGCACCAGCATTTATTATGCGATATCCCATAGACCCAGCGTAAAGCCGGTACATGCTCTTGCCTGTTCACCCAAAACATAACTCTACCTTTCGCCGGAGTCACGTTTGAGTTCCTCTCCGCTCGGAAGCATAGAGTTGGCGAAGAAGGTGTGGCGGGGGACTCGGAAAAAGCGGCACATTTATGGTTATTAATTAGGTATTCCGCAATAGAAGACTCATATGTATTGGTTAAGCTATCAGACGAGGAATAGGTCGAATTCCGAATTTTTGTGGGGACGTGCTGTTTAATTCTAGAATCTAGGCTTTGTGTAGTTCTTCCTATGTAGTTTAATCCACAAGTATATCTAAAAATATAACCATATTATGGTTTGGGGGAGAACAATCTTCTGTATAGAAAGAAAGAGAGATTTAGTAAAACAAAACTACACAAGTATTGGTAGCAAATTAACATTATCGAACTGTAACCGAAACCCGCTAAGCAAATCTATCACTGAACATCTAACGGGAAGGGCATTATTAAAGATTCCTTGATTATTCGCTCTTAAACTTGGATAACGAACTCAAGATTTTTAATGGAATTCAGAACTAATCTCTTTCACTTGTGTAAATTTTAAAGCAGAATGCATATGATTAAGGAACAAAAGGAATTAGTCCGCTTCAATTTAATCGGTAAAGTGACAAAATGTCTCATCTACATAACGGAAATAAGCATCAGGTCTATTAAATTTAATAAATACACTTTCCTCATGAAATCCAGCAAACATATTAGCGAAAATGGGTCACAAAAGAGAACCGATTGAAACTCCGTCAACTTACTTATACATGACGCCGTCGGGACTAAATGCAACAGACATCGTGGTAAGTTGCATCAGTTTGACAAATATCTCTTTAGGAATAACGGGACGGGATAACTGACGGCGATATAAGGCTTCGGCACATATGCCAATAGTTTCAGCTAAAGGGACGCAAGTAAAAATGCTAGAAATATCATAAGACCGCATAAATTTGTCGGTTGACGGATAACGCTGTATACATCGGAAAACTCAAACAATTCTTTAATACAGAATTAGATATACCGTTATAAAACAGACTGTAATATGATCGTTAGCCATTTAGCCACGCCATATTGGAAAGACCTTATGATAGATAAAATAGATCTCAAGGGGACATCATACTTATGTGTCTTAAATCATAGAGACGAGAACAAACTGAACCTTTAGGTCTAATTTCATTAGAAATTTCAGTGGATAAAACCCATCTATTAACCCATTTAAGTAGGCTTTTTTTTAATTTGACCTCAATAGATAATGTAGAATCCTAATTATCTATTGGGCCTAATCGAACAAATTTGGAAGTATCTTCAAGTATAGTCATCATCTTGTTAACATAATCTTGGTAATCATGAATTACGATAGCCAATCCTTTATCCGGTTTCGTTATAACTAAAAATTTATTACGACGAAACTAATTATCAATTTTATATTGTTCTCTCTTCCATTTAGACTCATTAAATGAAACAGGAGTAATTACAGAAAAAATCTCTTAAAGTGCTGTTCTAAGTTTAGGGTGTACTGTTCCAAAACAAAACCTGATGGTAGAAAATGCGACTTTTAAGCAATAATCTTTAGAAGATCAACAATGTCTTGCTAATTTTTGATCTCATCAGTTTTACAACAGCAATATTTACTGTTTTTCAATGTAAATCAAACGATTCTATCGTATTCAAATTAATTTTCTTGATGCCGTCTGGAGCGTTTCAATGGTTTCTCTCATAAATTTATTCTGTTTGAGTTTTAATATAAAACCAAGGAAGAAGTGAAGACAGTATGAAAGAGTTTAGATTGATCGGTTGAGCCTGTGGAGTAAAGGGTTCCCAACCTTCCAACGTTACGCATGTTAGGTATTGCTACAATGGTTTTAGTACCAACGGCTCATGGCTATATCACATTGAAACTCTTGTTTCCGTACGATACCTGAAGGTAAGCAATGTTGAAGCTGGTCAATTACTAGATGTGTGACCACTTAGGAATACTAGTTGCTGTGAACTAGGATTTGCGGGTAGTGTAATGGATAATTAAAAGTCATAGAGGTGAATTTCGATTCCAGTCGGTTTCCTTTTATTTACTTACACGCAAATACCCTTGAGAATGGTATGTATCCACATCTTCTCACCCGCAGCAATGGATTATTTAGTTAAACTTCTATCAGTAATTCATTATTCTTCCCAAAAGATTTTACTGTATAAAAATGTTTCTTGGCTTTAAATAACATGAAAGAGGTTGACAAGCCGTAAAAACGAATCAATCAATCACGAAATAGAGTTACTATATCCAGGTTTAACTGGTGTCGAATCAGAAGTTGTCTCTCTCCTTGACTGATTGGCAAACAAGTTTAGAGAGTACGGTCTATACTGTTAAACCCATAACTTATGCGCTAGAGATGATATGGATTTATAATTTTTGCAAAAGCATTTTAGCAAAAGTGGACACAACAGCCTCCACCCCAATTTACGGATGGTTCGCCAATCACACTTTACACGTCTATAATGTCTTTATTTGCCATCCTTACATCATTTTAAGGCGTGTTTATAGGCAAATAGCAGAGCAAACTGCTATTACATTTGTAAGATTCGTTCTACATTATAGAAAACATGGGAATTTGTTATCAATCCACTTTTATTATTATTATTGAAAAAAAAAATTACGTTATTATTTTAATATTGTTCAAGACTTAAAAGATGAGTGCGATTAAAGAAAAAAAATGAAAAGAAAAGGTAGTGTTTGACAATGTGCAACAAAATTTCAACAGTATGTCGGTGTTCAAGTTGTTTAAGAATTGATGCAAATATAAAAATATAGGAACAAAATATCTATAAACAAAAACCAAATGTTGCTAGCTGCTAAAAAAATTTAAAGAGCTCATAAATATTAATTTTATCAACTGAAAAATATTAGGTTTTAAATTACTTCATTTTGCAGACTCAAAGAAAATTTTTCATATGAAGTATATTGTTTGGATAGTTATTTTATAAAACGTTGAAATGGTGGATTAGGCCGTTTTCTTTTTTATGTGTTTGTTGTGTATGTTTGTTTGGGATAGTAGTGATTCTATTAGAAAAAGTGAGATTAGGAAAATACACTTTCCCTCTTGTCTCTTTCTTTCATGCATATATATATATATATATATATATATATATATATATATATACACAAATATGTTGTGTGTTTATAAGCGTGTGCTTGTATGTGTGTGTGGGTGTGTGCATAAGCGTGTGTTTGTTGTGTGTGTGTCTGTGTATGTGGTGTGTCTGTAGAGGGAAAATTTACCTAGTTTTAGTCAATGCGTTTCCTCATCTGAGGAACATTTTCAAGGCAATCGAAATACATTTTATTTTGCACAATATAACTATAAACAAACGCGAAATGTTGTTAGTTACTGGAAAATAATTTTTTTAATTAAAAGAAGCTCATAGATATTCACCAGGTTAACTGAAATGTTATATTAAATTACGTCACTCGGCATCCTTGAAAATTTAAAAATTTAATAAAAGCTATCAAATCCAGCAAATATGATGAGATATTTTCCATCAAGACAATTTGAATTGAAGATTGTTTTGATTGGAAAGAGGATGGAAAATGTCACGAAAGAGACATTACCGACTGGGCACAATCTTATTCCAGAGTAGGATGCCATTACATTCTACAGTAGACTGGTTGCCAGCCAAGGCTACAGAACACTGTTTGCCCTTGAGAAGTGTATTGTGCATGTAAGATAATGCAATGAATTCAGCTGGAATTCGAACACGGCTCTCCGACTGAAAATTGTAATTCTGCGGGGTTTTTTTCTTAAATGTGTGAGGCTAGCTAACTATCGTAGGTGATAACATCAGTGATCTAAATGAAGATTCTTTTGCTTGTATCTAACACACACAGGCAATATCACAATAAAACACGCGTGCACAAACGCACAAGTAAACACTATAGACCCATGTTTTTCATAGGACACCTTGAAAGAAAAATTCAGTTTTATAACTACTATCTTTTTGAACAATGGTTACCTTTCTGATATTGTTCAATCGGTTATTCGAGATAAGATTGCTGAGTTTAATAAATTAAACCTTAACAGTTAAAAGATGTCCAGTATATCTTCGAATTTTGTGGTTGAGTAAGGTTAGGGAGATCTTTGCCAAGCGTAATTCAATAAGTTGACGTGAATGTTATTTTGAAGCTAACGTGCAAGATCTGTCCTTCCTTTTATGCGTAATGAAGTTTTACATGCCCATCATATTAACTCTTATATGTACTATTTACGTGTAGTTGTGAAGTTGACTTCAAAGGTAGAACATCGCACCGTTTATATGTTAGGATCATGCAACACGTACCTGCTAAAGTCTTTTCTTTTATGTACCCTTCAGGACGTATGCGATCATGGCCTTCCACGTCTCCCTATCACTGGTTTGCTCTTAGCAGGCTTTCTCCTGTAACGTCTCTCGGCCCCAGTTCTGTCATCCACCTGCTCAGGCCTTTTAACTATGTTATTTGCTGCTTTCCTCTGTCTTTTTCCCTCCATCTGGCCTGTTAGTATCATGTTCTCCAAGCCCTTCTTCCTCATTGCATGTCCCAGGAACTTCATTTGTCTCTTCCTGATGTTCAATATTAATTTCCTTTTCGTTTCCATCATTTCCAAAACCTCGTCATTGCACACATGCTCGGCCCACGATATCCGCAGCATCCTTCTGAAGCACATCCATCTGAAACACATTTCAGTTGCTTCAAGTTTTCCCTTCATCTTTGTTGACATTGTCCAACATTCACTGCCATATTGAAGAAGTGACATCACATAGCAATGCAGTACTCTCTTCTTTGTTTCTGTGTCTTAATACTTTACTCAGTTTCTGGAACGCCTCTTTCGCCATGCCAATTCGCCTTTGGATCTCTCTGTCGCGCTTTCTATCATCAGTTAGGACACTTCCCAGATAT
Source organism: Ascarosepion bandense (assembly GCA_037127315.1). Classification (NCBI taxonomy): domain Eukaryota; kingdom Metazoa; phylum Mollusca; class Cephalopoda; order Sepiida; family Sepiidae; genus Ascarosepion; species Ascarosepion bandense. The sequence continues at coordinate 258,795 of JBBBDQ010000611.1, read as the reverse complement.
TTAAATTTGCAGTTTATTCGTAATCCCTTCATGTCACGCTCTTCAGCTATCTTCTGTATGAGGTCCTGCAGATTGAATAATAATTATTCGTCTAGTGATACCATTGGAAATATGTACAAGTCTTTCATTGCGGATCATATTATTAATAATCCGAGTTGTGCTTGAAATTCAGCGTAGACTGGTTCTCTGTTTTGGCCAAGTCACAATCGTTGTAGCATCTGAAGATGTTGGATACTATTATCAGGTCCAGGTGACCCTCTCTTTGTAAACAAAGAGTGTTTGCTTGGTCTTGCTTTGCTATGTCTGTAGCACCTTCAGATGCGATAACCTTTAAATTTCATTCATGTTATCCATAAGATTTGTGAGTTTTTATAACATGTCCCTGTTTACAGTTCCGAGAAGTGGGTTCGTTAACGGTTGACTGGTGTTTCTGTTTTATAATGTTGCATGGCCGATGTTAATAAAATTGTTTTTACCGCCATATTAAAATTTTGTACCACTAAATATCTATATCTATGTATCTATCTATCTATCTATCTATCTATCTCTCTCTCTCTCTCTCTCTCTATATATATATATATATATATGGCCACCTCCAAGAACTCGCTGAAAAACACCATAATATGAAGAAAATGAGCCAAGCTTCAAACTGAAAATTTTTATCTTGTTATTAAGAGGCAAATCAAAATATTTTCAATTAGTTTTAAAATATTTAAATTCTTTTTAACACGTTTAAAATCTTGTTTTTTTTTCCTCGGTGAATGACGCAATTTTTACAAGAGTTTACTACAGCGAACATGATATTGCATAACTCACTTTTTACCGGTGAAAAACACAATAATTTAGAAATTATTTCAAAAATTAATTAATAGCCGTAGTTTGATGAAACTTAAAGGACTTATTTACAAATGACTGAAATCATTTTTGCAATCATTATTCATTATACATATGAAATTAATTTTCTGCAATGTCTAGAATAAACGAGCGGCTAGGAAATTCGTTTTATTAATTAAATACAGGATATATATATATATATATATATATATATATATATATATATATATATATATAATTATTATAATTGAGCAGGAACATCGTTTAAAGAAAAATTCGATAATCCCAAAACATCATTCACCACAGAAAAATACAAAAACAAAACAACACTCTCAAAATATATATGTAACCAGAAATCAAACATTACGAACAAAACTAACTTGGGAAATAGTAAAACTTTTATCAACACGCACTAGTAATAGCACAAATTATAAATTATTCCTGGAAGGAAGCTATCAACAATCAGTTTTTAAAACCAATGTAAAATATTAAGAGAAAATAAAACCCACAAAAAACGAGATAATGGGAAAATGTAGATATGTGAATAAATACCTAATTTGCTACACAAACAACAATAAATAACAAAAAATTAAACAGAAAAGAAACATACATACAATATAAAAGATAAAATTAAAAAGAAAAAATAATTTTTCAAATACTAAATCACGATAATGAACAAAAATAATAAATGAAAACAAAATATACAAGTAATATAAATACAAAAAAGTATATACAAGCACCCAATCACGACAAAAAATAATACAACTAATAAACTAAATATAAAATCAAATAAATAAATGATAAAAACACGCATTAAACCCACAATCACAAATATGCATAAAAACACCCAACCAATACACAGAAAAATAAAACGTCATGCGGCAAAACATACTAACACAGAACGAAATCGGTTAAACCAATAAATAAGAAGTCAATACAAAAAAGCTTAACACAGATAAAAACTCATTCACGCATACAATAAAAAACAAACAATAAAGCTATAAATGAATCAAACAAATACCCAATAAAATGGAAAGAGAGAGAGAGAGAGAGAGAGAGAGAAAGAAAGAGAGAGAGAAAAAAAAATAAAGAAAAGTCAACCAATTATAAAAAGAAGTATCAGCAACCAATCACAAAAAGACAACAGTTACAAAATCATACCATATTCTATATAGACAAGAAAAAGCGGAACTTAACGGCAAACAGCTCTGACGAGTAGAAGACCAGAACAGTGTCCTCACAAATCTTCGAAGTCGCGCATGAATCTTATCTGCTAAAGAGACAAACTCTTTAGATTTATATATATATATATATATATTTCCCTATTTTCACGCTTAGAGGTATGGATTATTTTTGTCTTATATCTAATTTATTAAATCGCATTCTTTTTACGTTTCTAAATCTATCAACTATTAGTAAAACAATAATAACCCTAACGGTTCAGAGGTTTTAGCTCTGAGGCAATGTTTTAGCATTTTTCAAACATTTTTATTCTCTGTCTTCACCCCATATTCCTCTGGCACAGATAATTTTACAATCTACAAGGTCTCATCACCTTATTAACGGATATCACACCGATTAATACTATGACTAGTGGGCCTGTGGCATAAAAAATGACGAAAAAATATTTATATCGATATGCTGTCTAAAATGACGACAACATACATATTGACTTACCTGCTACTGAGCAAACAGAATAACGTCTTTGTCGTTAGATTCCATTTAAATGAGATGTTGATGTTTCTCTGCACTCAGTCACAAATTTCTTTCGCTATGGATTCCCGAAAAAAATTGTTTTCTGTTTGTAAATATCATTTCGCAAAATTATTTTGTTTTTCCAAGCAAGAAGAAAAAGGCAAATGTTAAAATGGCAACTGTTTTCTGTCGCATCTTTATTTAACAATGGTACGTTATAATAAACTTTTCTTTATAAGGAAAAATAAGCATTCTTTGTTCGCATACATTGACTGAGTAGCTCATGATATTGCCGGTTGGAATTTATAAAATATTTTATTTCCAATTCAGTAATTGTTATTGATCTTTCCTGTGTTGATGGAGGTTTACTTTCCATATCGGTGTTCAAAATAGTGTGGAAACTCAACATATTGATCATTTCATTATTAAAGTTCTTGACACAGACTTTCCAGAAAGAATGTGTGACACCGACGTTTTCGCGAAATAGTAGTCAGTAACTGGAAAAAAACTTAAACTATTCATCAAATTTATTTCCTTACCAGTAGAAATTTTCTTATGAAGAACTCATTGAAACAAACCTGGACATAATTCCCTATCCTAGTAAATATTGTGAAAACTATTTATATATAACTTATAAGTGCATGAATATGAATTACTTAAACATGTATCAAATGAAAAAACTTATTTCCATTTCTATTAAGTATATATATGCTACTAAATGTCTTGTAGCGTCAAAGGACTTAGCCTTCTTCACCATTGCAAGAAATTTGTGGTTAAGAATACAAGTGTAATGTGGATATCCAGATTAGTTTAGCCTTTATTGAAAAAACATAATTTCTCCTAGAACCCGAACAACACAAAATACGTAAATTATTACGGTCAAATTGAACAGGAAGTCCGAGAGGAATTGTAAAATAAATATTGGTAGCCTGAGATGATTTGGAAAATCGCCCAAATTCCAGAAATCATTACTGATATATGTAATAGTAGTGCTATATCGGAAGACCTCGGAAGATCAATGTTCATAGCGCTATTTAAGACTCTAGGTGCAAACGAATCTGAAATCCATTGGACAATCAGCCAAAACGAGTCAAATAACGAAACATAACCCGCATTCTGATGAATAAAGCGTGTCGTAAAATTAAACCGAAAAGAAGTCAAGAACAGTGCTATTTTATTAGAGATACTGGAACAAGGAATGCAATATTAGGAACTACTGAAGTTTGTGTGTTGTAATATTTCATTCAAGAGATTTTGGAGCACAAACTTCTGCTGTTGCCGGAAATAAGTTCCTACGTAGGTAACAGCATGCACTGATTGTAGGGGCACCGATTGCAACGACATTAGTCTTGCTCTACAACAACAGAAAAATATAAAGACGGTGACAATTTATTTGTACGTTTATTTCCAGTTAAATCGAGCCATTCACATTGTTCTGTTTGCTATACTTGGTGATGGAGTTGAGAGCATTTCAATACTCGTTTGTGGTATTGTATAACCGTTTTTGATGGAGTGCTATTTTCTGGGCCTATTTTTTTTTGCTATCGTATTTAAATTACAAATTTCAAACTCTGTAATTTCCTGTATTTTGTACCAAGGATTACATTTTTAACAGACATAAAAAGATGTGAAAAGATATCTACACTTTTTTTAATAAGCACCTCCATTGTTATGGTGAGCCATCAATTTGTTTTCCAAAACGGGATTTCAGGCCAAGTTGCTTAGTCGGTTACTTGACATAAAGAGTTATTTCTATGTATTTGTTTTCTTCATTCTCTAGTCATTTCTTGCTTGTAGCACACAAGTCCGTCATATCTTCTTCGAATAAGTTGTTTTACTGACTAGAATACTGTCAAATAGAAAACGGTTAAAATGAAAATAAAAGTTATAAATTTGTCTCTATTAACACTTATAAATGGGAACACTTGCAAGTTCTCTGTATCAGTGGTTTTTGAGATATAAAACTTTTTGTTGTCTGTTCTGTAAAATATACAGATATCACGTGACCAGCTTGAAAACTCAGTGTGTGCAAAGTCTATGAGCGTTAATCGGAGATATTCTAAAATATTTGTCCAACTGTAACTTATATTTTTCTATCATTCCCGTCATAATTTTATTTGTCAAATTTAATTTTACAGAGCAATTATTGGTCTGTAAATTGTATTTCACTTACTAGGAAACATATAGGGTTGGTAGTTATTTGCTTTGTGTTATGTTTTATGTTTTTTACTGTTTCCCCGCTATATACATAGCTACTGATATATACCAGATGATAATGGTAAAATATGGCTACCTTTTAGTTCAGGTCCATTATTTCAGACATAGTTTGCAAATTATTTCATATAATTAAATTTCCCAAAGCGGTTCTAATGAGGACTTTTCAATTTTCAAAATATGAGACCATAACATTTCTAAAAATACCATTTTTCCCCACTGTACATTCATATCGAACCGTTTTTCGTACACCTGTTAACTTTTGTCTTATTTCTTTATTTATTTTCTTGATATTTCATTGAACAGCGAAAAGAAGAATAAATAAATAAAAATAATTCCTTGTAAATAATAAAAAATGTTTCTTCTCATTGAGTACTTTATATGTATATAACTCTATATGTGTATATCTATCTATCTATCTATCTATCTATCTATCTATCTATCTATCTATCTATCTATTAACACGTAGATTGAACCCACTGTTCAAGCATTTACTTTTATAAAGAGTGGTCGATTCAGAGTAAAACTTAATATTTTAATTTTGTTATTGCAGTGGTTTATAAAAGCATAATGTAATAACGAAATTACAACATATATATATATATATATATATATATAGAGAGAGAGAGAGAGAGAGAGATAGATAGTAAGTCATCCACATACAAGCCCGTTTCGCTGTATCACAGCTCATCAGTGTGCTTAATCATATCCACTTGCTTCTGGCCGGGATCGCAACTCGGCCGATTTCGTGTCAGTCGGAGTCTCTACTCCGTAAGCCATCGGCGCAAGGAATCAGAGAAGGGAAATTTTAACGTCTTGTATATAAGCAGTGTATACAGACGCCAGTCACCGAGAGAACTCAATTCATTTCTGAAGAGTCACGCATATAGCCGAAGTGGAAACTCTTTTTAAAATTTTCTTCTCCAATCGTAATTATATATATATATATATATATATTGCACTATTTTATACCAAGAGTTATTGTTTACATATATACTTAAATTTTTATATAATAGTTTTCTAAATTTCTTATTGTACTTACTCTAAAATCCTTCCTCTCTTATTAGCAATTATCCTTTCTTTTTTTTTTTGATTATTTCTATACAGGTATGGGTATGTGTCTATACATGTATATGCTTGTAGGTATATATATATATATAATGATATACGCGTAAAAATGTCTGCCTTTTTTTTTCTACCGGACGCTCGTGGCCCAGCGGTATTATCGCCGACTGACGCGAATTTCGGTCGGGTTTCGATCCTTGGTTGTGGAGCGGTCGGAGTCTAATCGTACTGATAATCTGCGAAACAGATCTGTCTGTGGATCACTATAGTATATATATATATATATATATATATTGTGTGTTTATGTATATCTTTTATTTTATACTTTGTTTTATTTTTATATTCCCTTTATATTCGTTTGATATTTATATGCAGATGTATGTGTCTTTATATACATATATATGGGTGAATGTATACATGTATATGTATGTATATATTTATATAATTTTTGAACATTTTTTTCATTTATCATTTTAGTACTTCTATATTGAGATGGCTGAAGAAAATCTATGATCTACATTATAATTATCTATATCTTTAAAATTCCCCATAACAGTTGATTTCTCTATCTTAGGTAATTTTCTATTCTTTTATGTGTATTAATATATTTTTATAAATTAAAAAAATTCAATACATTGTTTAACAAAATTTTATTTTTTATACACCCCTCCATCAATAGAATTTTGCTTTTGCTGTCCTTCCGTTTTATTGCCGTAGTTGTATTTAAATGAAATTAATTTAATCCCAACCATGGTCAGACTATATTATTTTAAACGAAAAAAATTTTTGCAAACCTTTTTGGCAAAGATGAATATAAGATCATGTTATCTCTTTCTCCTTTTTCTTTTTTCGCTTTTCTTTTCCTTTTTTCATTTTATGTATCAGTCTCTTTCTTTCCACACTTTTTGACTGGCAAGTTGTTACGACGGCTGATTCGGCGTGCGGTTTTATCCTTTTTTCTCTTTTTTCTCTCTTTCTCCATTTCTTTCATTTCTTCTTTGTTTCTACCCACAATTTCTAAATTTAACTCCTTTCCCACCTACCACGTTTTTCTTTTCCCCCTTCTTTCTAGTTTTCCTTACCCTAACTTCGGTTCTGTTACACGCATAATCTTTTACTTCTTAACACATATGTAATCTTTAAAAGTGCTTTTCAATGATCGAGTCTGAATACATTTCGCCGTCTTTCTCTTTCTCTTTCCCCCACTTCTTCCCTACCTTCCGTAACAATGTCTAAACTGCTATCTTATAACATAGTCTACTCTCTTATTTACCTCCCCCTCCCAATGTTCTTTCTTATTTCTTTTTCCTTCCTTTCAAGTAAACTTCCTCTGTTTGAACTTTTTAAAGTAACCCTCTGGTGTATAAATTTCTTATTCAATTTGCCATAATAATACTGAGTTTCGTCGTTGACGAAGCGAGGTTTCATCGCGGAAATGATCATATGACCCATGTGATATTCGAAGTTTTATTTAAAAATATACACAGTGGGTCTTTGAATAGATAATTCTATTTACATTGAACTCTCTCCTAAAATCATTTTTAATATCATTTGTAATTTTACCTACATGCCACTTTCTGATTTGCTTCATATATATATATATATATATATATATATATATATATATATATATATATATATATTAGTCATATCACCCCAAGCAAGGCGAAAACGTCACTGATGCGCAGGGGGCTACGTAGGAGTGAAAAGATTGGAAAAGAGAGAAACCGGAAACCACAACCTAAGCAGGAAACAAGGGATGTGCCTCTTCACCTGTTTAATAGACTTGGGTGGAGTGTGAACCGGGCGATAGTTTAGACTATCTACTCCAATTGAAAAAAAAAAAGTGAAAATGTTGGAGAAGAGAAAAACCGGAAACCACAACCTGCACAGGAAACAAGGGATAAGCCTCTTCACCTGTTCAATGGACATGGATATATATATATATATATATATATATATATATATATATATATATTTATCACTACTAGAGTACATAATTGTTACAAAAAGTAAATAAATTAAAAAGGCACAGATAGAGAGAAAATACGCAGCAAAAGATTTCATAAATGGGAGTAAATTTTAATAACTGGTAGTAAAGAGTATGAAGTGTACCTACACTGCCTCGCTATTGTCTTTCTCTCCATGAACATGGCAGGAGGGATATCTATATATATATGTACAAATTTCTTCTTCTCTCAGCTGTACGCCTGTAAATTCTCCGATTGTTAACAAATTGATTGGGTTTCGATCCAGGACACGGATGTCTAGACACACTGATGAGCTGTTATACAGTGAAACAAACTTGTATGCAGATGACTATATATATATATATATATATATATATATATATATATATATATATATTCTTTATTATAGTAGAGAGGATATTTCTCTTCTGTCACGCTCATAAAGAGAGAAAAACAATAAAGTGGTAGTGTCGGCTCAGTTTATTCTCTTTACTACTAGTTATTTAAGCTCTTGTCACGTGTTTGCTTTTTAACAGTCTTATCTTTTTTCAATAATTATGTCGTCATATAGTAAAGAATATACATATATCTTTTCTATTATAATAAAGTTTTCTGTGTATTTATTTGTGTGTATATTTGTATATATATATATATATATATATATATATATATATAGAGAGAGAGAGAGAGAGATAGATATATAGATAGATATTTTCTTTCTGTTATGATCAGGGGTTTGGATTCAATTTTTTTCTTATGTCTTAATGTAAGATACACAATATTAGGTATAAATATTTTGCTGTCATTTTAGATGGCATACAGATGCCAATATTTTGCTTTCATTTTTGACGGTTCGGGCCCACTCGTACTATACTAATCTCTGTTTTAATTCCTGGAATGAGGCGCTATCCGTATTCATGGACCGAGCTTCTTTATTGTCCTAATATTTCAGCCATTGTGCCGCCTGGACTTCTTCAAATCTCTGTCAATACGAATAACCTTCAGGAGATTTCTGATATATTGCTTTCGTCTTGCTGAACGTCTCTCAGAATATCTGGTTTTGTTCTTTTTTTAGTAGTGCTCATTTATTGTTTTTAATGTTTTGGCAATTGTACTACCTGGCCTAAGGATTAAAATCACATTTACTATGCCATAAATTCACAAACGAGTGCTTTAGTCCTTTATTTAGGTTATTGTCAAGATAAACTTAGAGAGGGATAGCTGAATGAAAACCACCTATCCCCAATGGTTAAATAAAGTGTGCCGCTTGAAAATCCCTGGCAGATACACGGATCGAATACACCTGAAGAAGCCCGGAGAGCATAATAGCCGAAACTTTTGATTAACAATAAAGATGAGGAAAGTAGTCTAATAGTAAATAATATAAATAATAATCTACTTTCAAAGCATTAAAATTCTATGCGAAATAACGAAATGTGTAAAAAGTTACATTTTATCTAACATTATTGATGACAATAAATTTATGATTGTTTGTTTTAATCATTGTATATCGATAAATTCAAAGAAATTTCCTCGTCAGCCATATACTCCCCGTCATTTCTCGAGTGTCTTTTGCATTCTAAAATGCCCAAGCTTGCTCTAAGTGGGAGCAAGCGTCTATTCTTTTACGTAAGTCACAACCGGTGCCTTGTGCCTTCGTCTGCGTCTACGTTTGCGCCGGCCCCCGGCCCCCATGCGTTCATGGGAATGTCTTCTGACCTTTGGAATGATCTTTAAGCGAACACATTCAATTTCACTCGTTTTCTATTTTTTAGGGTAGTTCTACCAGAGCCACAAATTCATAACAAGATGATAAGTACATTACCTTTTTAAGACTTTTTCTTTCAAGAAAGTTACTTTCTGTAATTCGAAGATTATATTTTTATTTACATTTATTTTTTTTTCATTTGTCTATATTTCTGAAATGAGGTATTATAATTTTTAACACTATTTACATTGTTCGAACTGTTGTCTTAATCTTTGTTGCCATATTTCCGACGTTTCGCTCGTTATACGCTCCGACCTTCTTCAGGTGATTGAAAATTCGAACTGATACTTTTATTTCGTCTACTGGAGTAGATTGTTTCATGAGCCATGTCTCTTCAAGATAGCTCAGTTACCTTCATTTAACGCAACTCTCAAGTTTTTTGTTCACCTCTGCTGTAGGAAGGTAATTAACTCACAACTATTTGGATCAAATCACTGGATCCCACAAATCTATATATTTTGTCCGCTGGGCCATATCTCCTTGAGGGCATCAGTGTTTGAATTTTTTTTTTCCCCGTGAATACTGAATTAATTTTTGTCAAGATAAAAATGATTTTCATATGGGTTCATAGCTTTTCTAAAAATATCTCTGTGGAAGTGTATATAACAAACTTGATTGAAATTCGAACACTGCTTTCCGATTTTATATTTTGAGCCACTACCCATGACACATCTTCAACCGACGGTAACTTTAACAGTTTGATCAATGAATGCTGAATATTTCCTGCATGGCTGATGGTTTTGTTTTCGAGGGTGGGGAGGGTTTACGGTTTTTCAGTACTTGGTGAATTATGCAAAGCCGAAACATATTTTATATTGTTAGACATTGCTTATAATACCCGGTGTTCTCAAGCAATCTCCAATTTAAATATTGACCGAGTTCGACGCTGTTTAACTTCGCCGTATTTTCAGCGTAATTTGACCGTTAAACCTTCTTGTAAGGAAACAGCTACTTTTATTCAGGTAATTACAAGACCTCTTATAGAATGTAGCTGAAGAGAGTGACAAGAAAGAACTACAAATAAACTGCAAGAAAACCGAATGCATGGTCATCAGTAAAAAAGGGCAGCCCAATATGCCAAATACAGGACAATTTCGCTACAAAGAAGAGAGTACTGGATTGCTATGTGATGTCAGTTCTTCAATATGGCAGTGAATGCTGGACAGTATTCACAAATATGAAGGAAAAAACTTGAAGCAACTGAAATGTGGTTCTATAGAAGGATGCTGCAAATATCATGGATCGAGCATGTGAGAAATGATGAGGTTTTAGAAATGATGGAAACGAAAAAGAAATTAATATTGAGCATCAGGAAGAGAGAGCTGATGTTTCTGAGATATGCAATGAGAAAAGAGAGTTTGGAGAACCTGATATTAACAGGCCAGATAGAGAGAAAAAGAGACAGGGGAAAGCAGTGGATAACATATTGAAGGACCTAATCAGGTGGATGATGGAACGAGAGTTGCATGGTGTAACAGGAGAAGGCGTGCTAAGAGCCACCAGGGCTAGGGAGACATGGAAAGCCATGATTGCCTACGTCCTGAATAGACTGCACATAAAAGAAGATACCTTATTTATTCCCATAATTAACAGTTATGCTTTTCTGCCAACTTTCTTTTTCTACCTTTTGATGCTGTCATCACCACTGATGCGAAAGAACAAAGTTTAAATTTGTATTTTTATTAACCGTTAAATATTTGTCGATATAAGACCAGTATTTTAAAGTGTGATTTTTTTCTCTACTGTTAAAGCATTTTTTTTTTTTACAATTTTTGATTATGGATAAATTTTACAGCGTCTCTTCTCAGGAATAAAATTGATAAGAATGATTGGAATACTAGAATACTAATATCAGAAATCTTTAGGCCGGGTAGTACAGTTTCCAAAACATTAAAAACTAGACTAGCAATAAATAAGCAGTATTAAAAAAAAAAAAGATATTCTGAGAGACGTTCAGCAAAACGAAAGCAATATATCAGTTAGAAATCTCCTGAAGGTTATCCGTATTGACAGATATTTGAAGAAGTCCAGGCGGCACAATGGCTGAAATATTATGACAATAAAGCAGCTCGATCCGTAACAAAACGTTGCCAGAAGTTCTAAAACAATCAACGAAAATTAAATTTGCACGAATTATTATTTGCGAGCGAAAGAGTAGTGAAGGATTGATTATTCAAGAATTCAATAACTATTATTCATGATTAGAAATTAAAGGTCAGGTAACTTTATCTGAACACTCGCAGAAATAGCCAATCTAATCATTACACGAGGCACTCAAGCAGATAATTCCCCTTTGTAGAGATTAACAAGAGAAAATGAATCTGTGAATTGGTGCCAAAATATCAGTTAACAATGAAACCATTTTCAACCTGATATGCAGCAATAAATCTGTTGAGACTAATGAAATGCATAAAATGTTACATTCTTAACTATTCTATACATAAAGGGATATGCTACTAAAGAACACATACCCATGCATTTACGGGCGCGTAATCTTTAGTTCATGTGTGTTTTGTACTGGCTCGACTATTTATATATATTGGTCAATAGTACATTAGAGGCTTAAATAAATTCTCGAGCTACCACACAATACACATGGCCTGAAGACTGCGTTCAAACATGAAACAGTGTGTCATGACTCAGTGTTGACGTTTTATATAAAAATCTTAATCACATCACCTTGTCAGCTGTTTTTAACGAAACTTGCATAAAACAGGGATCGCTACCCAAATACACAGCATATATATATATATATATATATATATATATATATATATCATGTACAAATATAGATACAGGTAAAACGTACATACTCAAACGCGTTCGTCAAGACATGGATTGGCATATTGTTACTAGCGGATATTTAATCAAATTCATAACTAAATATAAATGTTATATTAACGTCAAAATAGTATTGTTTTTAATTGTGCAATAACTTTTCACTCAAAATTATTCGATGCAAAAATAAACGCAGTTTCTCATTTTGGAAGTTTTTCTTCTGAATATTCTAACTCCTTAGAAGATAGTTTCATTTTGATTTTAAAATATTTTGATTTTCTTTGTAAATTTTTATTACAGTATTTATTTTTCTGATGAAAGTATCAAAATTTTCCTGAAATAGCAACAGTCATTATTACCAAAGTGCAAATAGAGATCAAACTCGAGATACGCATTTTTGATGGTGAAAAGTTATCGGCTGACCCTCTTTCCGATAAAATGATATTTGACGCATCAGATTTGATTTAATCCCTGGCTTTATTGTTTAAATACCTTTCAGCACCTCCTTATCTATGATTTTCTAAGATGTAGCACAAGGCCGAAAGTGTAGGGTACCCAGCGAGGATTGAACTTACTACTCTGTTGCAACAGGCACTAACGAGAAAAGTTTGATAACCATTACACCACATCGGGATACCGCAACGCCTCCCCACTTTTTTTTAATCATTTCACCCCGAGCAAGGCAGAAATGCCACTGATGAGCGGGGGTTACATAACTGTAAAAAGATTAATTAGAAAAGAGTGAGGAGTACAAACTAGTTAGAAAGGAGCAATAGAAAGCTGAGAATGCAGGTGCGATGACAGATACATAGGTGGAGAGAAAGGGAAGGTTATACGGGGGTGGGGAGAGAGCTAGAGTCCAGTGGTTAGTAGATGAGTATTGACTTTGCATTTAAATTTCTGGAGGTTGTAGCCGTCAGGAAAGCAAGAATATGGGAGCGAGTTCCACAAGTAGGAAGTGCGAGAGAAGAAGCTGCAGGAGTAGAATTGTCGTCTACATTTGGCTAACCTGACTGTGAATGGGTGGGACCCAGTTGCCACTCTGGTTGCACGAGTAAACACCTGTTGAGGAGGCACCAGTGACTTAAGTTTGTCCGAGCAGAAGCCATGAAAGTATTTATAGAACAGACAAAGGGAGGCCACATTTCGACGGCGGGGAAGTGGCTGCAGTCGAGCCGCCAGATCAGTACCTATCACATTACAGACTATCCTTTGGAGCCTGTCGAGAACACTGAGGAGAACGGCAGGGTCGCCTGACCATAAATAGCAGCAGTACTCCATATACGGACGGATGGTTGACTTGTATATATGCAGGATGGATTCAGGCGGAAAAAACATCCTGGATCGACATAGTGACCCAACCTTCTTAGCAGTAGATTTAGCTATGGATTCAATATAGTGGTTCCATTTGAGGCCTGAGAAGAGGGTAAGGCCGAGGAGGCGTAGTGTATTGCTCTCAGGGAGAATCGCTTGGTCCATGCTTATCGGAGGCAGGAGAGGTTGCCTGTGATGGTTGACAGACAACAGCTTGGTCTTAAACACATTGAAGTTGACAAGCCACTTCTTGCCCCAATTAACCACAGAGTGTAGATCCCGTTCAAGGTCAGCAGCAAGATTATGTCTGTCCGCCACGGCAGATTTCTTACTGGTGCGGGAGTATATTGTGGTGTCATCTGCGTAGATGCCTACTTGGGATTTGATCTCATCTGGGAGGTCGTTGATGAAAATAAGGAAGAGCATCGGGCCCAGGATAGAGCCCTGTGGGATATCAGCATTCGTGCTGTAGGATGAAGAGGCATGCCCATTCAAAACGACCTTCATTTTGCGGTTATTTAAAAAAGATTGGATTAGGTCAAGCAGGCGACCGGTAATACCGTAACCCCGTAGCTTGCATAGGAGGCCAGAGTGCCAAACCCTGTCAAAAGCCTTGGAGATGTCCAGAGCAACTGCGCGAGCCTCGTCAGATTCATTAAGGGCCTGGAGCATGTACTCCGTTACGGTTGTTAGCAAGTCGGCCGTGGACCTGGCGAAGTGGAAGCCATATTGCCTCTCAGAGAAGAGTTTGTGGACAGTAAGATGTTGAACTATTTCAGCATTGATTATGGCATCGAATACTTTCCAGAATATCGGTAGAAGACTGATAGGACAATAGTTGGATGGGTCCGAGGGTTCACCACAATTCTTAAATAAAGGAACGACTGAAGAGAACTTCCAGCAGGAAAGCAGGAAGCAGAAAGGCAGTAGTTAAACAGTTTAGAGAGGACAGGGGAAAGTTCAGGAGCACACCTCTTAAGGACTATCACCGGGATTCCATCGTCTCCACTCGCTTTATGGGGGTCGAGTTTTGAAATTACTCGGGATACTACTGTCGGGGTAATATATACGTCGTGCAGTTTGGCCTCATTTCTAATAGGGAAGTCGGGTGGGTGTACTCCAGATGAGTCAAATGTGGAGTTGGATGAGAATCTGCGGGCAAAGCACTCAGCTTTGTCCGCAGATCACGTGAGAGCCTCAAATTCATGGATTAAAGAAGGTATTGAGGATTTGCAATTGATCAGCACTCGTTTGCAAATCCTCCAATAGTCCTTGGAGCCGAACTTGCGGTCAGCTATGCGCTGTCTCATTCTCTCAGCAAACAACCGTTTGGCGTCATTTAGGGTTCTCTTGCACTCATTGCGAGCAGATGTGAACAGGCGCCTATTGTGATCAGATGACTGTCTCCGGAATAGACGGAAGTAATGGTTCCTGTACGTAATGGCGGCTGAGCAGGCAGGAGAGAACCACGGAGAGGAATGAGGTTTTAGGCAATACTTCCTGGTGGGTATGAAGGCATCAATGACAGCTTTCACCCATGACGAGACCTCAAAGGCACAGTCATCAGCTGATAGATCGAACACTTTTCCCCAAGGGACGTCGCAGAGGAAATCGCGAAAGGCATCCCAGTCAGCTTTTTGGTATAGGTAGGAGATCCTATAGGTAGGGGGCTCCTGGGGGGAGTGAGAGTGGAAAGAAATACTGAGAGAGACAACAGCGTGGTCGGAGTTGCCGAGAGGGCAAAGCTGCGAGACTTGACAGGCGTCAGGCGCAGAGGTGAAACATATATCTAGCAGTGAGGAATGACCCGAGGGAGTGCTTGGGAAGCGAGTGGGGAAGTCCACCACTTGCGTAAGGGATTGGGAAATAGCGAAGTTCATGGCGTGAATGCCCGCTGGATCAGTAACAGCATTTTCAAGCCACTCAGAGTGATGGGCGTTGAGGTCTCCAAATACAAATATGTGGGCGAATGGGTGATAGGAAATAGCCTTATCGATGTCGTCAGCAATGCTATCTTGTAGGGAGCAGTTAGGAGAGGAGGGTGAACGGTAAAGAAAGAATAGGTAACTAACCGAACTTAGGGGACTGGCGGAGACATATGTATTGGTGGTCAGTAGATTCGAGTGAAGTCACCCTAGCTATGGGGAGGTGTTCGCTGACGTAGACACCCAGCCCATGCATGTGGACAGTGGAAGCCTTCCTTAAGAGGGGAAGATAACCGGGGATAGAGAGGTCAGAGGAGGGAATAGCTGAGTTGAGGTTAGTTTCGCAGAGCGCAAGGATGTCAGGGGACTTTTCATGCAGGAACGCTTCTCCACTAGGAAAGTTAGTACGAATGCCCGGGATATTAGCGAAAGAAAGGTTAATGGGTTTAGGTGGTTTGATTTTAACTGGTTTAGAGTCGTTTCTGATTTGTTTCGACATGTATTTTTGTTTATAGAAAGGGACCTAGGGTAGAGGATACAGGCGGTCATTATCCACGATCTGTGCTGGGAGGGAAACTGGCTAGGGCTGCAACAAGGTGTGGCCTCAGGGTTGCCCACCGAAAGCGCTTGCAGGGACACCTATACATGCTCGACATGGCACTACAAGAACCCCAATATTATACAACTGTTGATCAGAGCAGCCGCTCTTGACGCTACGCAAGTGTTAGGGCTCCTAACTACCATTCGGAAGCAGCAACCAGGAAACTGCCAACCCGGTACCCTGACAGTGATGAGCCGTTGCCACCAACCGGCCAGATCGCAGGAAAATCACGGAAGCACCAATACCAAGGTCTGAAGAGAGAGAGAAGAGAAAGCCGGAAACCACATCCTAAACAGGGAACAAGAGGCAAGCCTCTACTCTAGTTCAATAGACGTGGGAGGAGTATGGGCCGGGCGATAGTGTGATCTATCTACTATTTTAAAAAAAAATAATTCCAAGGGTGGTGAGTTTACTAAGTTTTAACTTATACGTTGGTACATAGTTTCATAGTCAACAAATATAAATAAACAGGAATTGGTAATTTCATTCATTGCTTGTTTCTTTAATTTCCGAGTTTTATTTTTTGAATTGGCCTTTTTTTAATATTTCTTAATTTCTTTTCTTCTTCATTTTATTTTTGTCTTTCACATTTTGATTTTCTATATTATGGTAATTGAATATTTATTTTCTCCGATATATTTCTTTATTTTCTTTTATGTATTTCTTTTGTTTGTTTGTTTCTGTTTTATTTTGTCTTTTTCTTCCTTTATTAGTTTTTTTTTAATTCTGTCTTCTCTTTCTTTTTCCTTTACCTCTTCTTTCTTTCTTTTTATTCTGAAATATTCCCCATTGATCGTAAATGCGTTTACTTAACTTTTTTGTCCTAAACGCTTTCGTTTTATTTTTTGTTTTTCTCAAAATTCCTGTTCATTGAATTATTGTATAATTCATTGTATATATATTCATTGTGGTTTTCCATTTCAAATTTGTTATTCCCCACTACACACAGACAAATTGTACTCATGGGATTTATTAAATTTTCACAGAGTTTTTGAATCATTATGGTGTTTGAAGTAAGAATGGTAAGTAAGAATTTGATATTTTGGTGCAAGGGATATTGTATCGTCTGCATAGGTCAGCGAATGACGCAAGCTAAGTTCATGAAAATTAAGACCAACATTCCCCAATTCCTATTTTTGATCTTGTGCCACATTTTTTGTCCTTTTACAAAAATAAATATTGTGTGGACACATTTTCCATCTTAAATATGTCCTACTCAAAGTCTTTGAGGCCATCCACATTCAATCTTTAAAGTCCTCTCTGTATAAACATAGTGAAAATAGATTGGGCCTCCAACTCATAGCCATTTAGTTTTTTTCCCTAAATCTTGTCCATTTTTTTAAAAATAGTTATTTTCTTTATTCACCTCGATTTAGGTCTGTTGAGCGAGGTGCGAAACCGGTTAACCAGCCCTATTCATTATATAGATAGAAGTCCGATAAGACGAATAGAATAAGTAAAAAAACTGGTAGGAAAAAAGTGTCTTTAATTTAATGTCTCATTTAAACAAACTTCTTCAGAGATATGTCTTTAAAAATCTCAGAAGAAGCTTGTTAAAGTGAAACATGTTAGATTAATAACATGTTAAAAAATCTGTTGTTGGTGACAAGGCGAACCTCGCTGCCGAGCTTGAAAAGGACCTCCAATCCGTGGTGGACTGGGGTAAGAAATGGCTCGTAAAATTCAATTCTTCCAACACAAAGCTGCTATCAACTAACCACCACAGACAACCTCACCTCCCTCCCATTAGCATGGAACAGGCTTGCCTCCCAGAGAGTAAAACATGACGCCTGCTTGGCCTGACACACTCAGCGGATCTCAAGTGGAATGACTCCGTCGAATTCATTACTAAATCCGCTGCTATGAAAGTCGGATCTCTGTAAAAGGCCCAGAAGTTCTTTCCGTCTGAATCTATCCTGCACATATATAAATCTACTGTCCGCCCGTGTATTGAATACTGCGGCCACATCTGGAGGGGTGCCCTTGCTATTCTCCTCGGGGTTCTTGACAAAATACAGCGGAGAATCTGTAATGTGATCGATACCAACTTGGCTGACCGCCTGCAATCACTCTCACCGGCGTGACGTGGCTTTCCTGTGCCTCTTCTATAAATACTTTCACGGCTTCTGCTCTGATGAACGTAAATCACTTGTGCCCCCTAGGTGTGAATTTTCACGAGATACTAGATTAGCAACTAGGTCCCACACTTTTACAGTGAAACCGATGAAATATAACCGCAATTTCTACTCCACAGCTTCTTTTCTCGCACTTCCAGCCTGTGGAATTCCCTTCCGCATGATTGCTCCCCCGACGGCTACAACCTCCAGGAGTTTAAATGTAAGGTCAATAAACACCTCCTAACACACTAACTTGCACCCATACCCTCCAACACTTTTCCTACGTACCTCCTTGCTCGCTCGTCTATCACACCGTACAACCCTATGCTCCCACATAAAGTTATTCTTTGTGTCTGGTGAACACGTCATCAAGTGGTTCATTATGAACTAATACCAACGAGCCAAACGGTCACTGGAGACCTATACTCGTAGCAATTAAAACGTGCGCAACAGGCATTGGGCCAGAAGGAGCCAGCACTGGGGAATCGCACTGGTGTGCTTTTCCTCCATGACAACGCCATGCCGTATGTTGCGCGAGTGGTCAGGGATACCATACAGCAACTTAGGTGGGAGAGTTTGTGCCATCCACTTTATTCACCTGACCTTGCGCCATCCGATTACCACATCTTCCACTCCCTGGATAATCATCTTAGTGGGAAATCCTTCACAAATGAAGCAGATTTGCGCAAAGCTCTCACGGACTTCTTTGCCTCAAAATCCCCCGAGTTCTACCGCAAGGATATTGAACAGCTGAAAACACGTTGGCAGAAGATGCTGGATATCGATGGCGATTACTTTGAAGACTGAATATTAGTTACACATACTATGAAGCGTTTTATTCCTTAAAAACAGACATAACTTCTTTGGTGTCCTTATATATATATATATATATATATATATATATATATATATATATATGGACACAAAAAAATTCTTTTTAAAAAAAAACGGTAAATATATATTCTCCTTATAGTTTATCTAGGAAAGTTAAACATATAAAGAAAGTCATGATCACCTACATCGTGAAGTGTTATTGCATATAGAAGAAGAATTATGAGCATCTCAATGGAAAAAATTAATTGGCTGGTTACACCAGTGTAGTAGTAATTCAATTTTTAGGTTTAATAAAAAAATGATAACTGATATTTCTCTTCAAATATTGGGCACTTTTCATATAAAATGGAAACAGAATGACATAAATTTCTATTGAACTGTTAAGCCATGTCTGATTTTCAGATACTGTTGAACATCAAACCAAGTGTAAACGTGAACGTTTCTTCATTTCTGGCTTGATAGAAAAAGACTACAAATTTTTATGAAGATTAATTATTAATAAATGATAAAATATTATTCGATATTATATTTTATTCTTTTTGCTTAATTTTAAATACCAAAGAATATTACTTATATAAAATATATTTATGTTTTAATGCACTCAATATATGGGATGGAGCGAGTGCTTATGAAAACTGGTCATGGATTTCAACATCCAGCAGCAACAATTCCATCCTTAAACGCAATCTTCATGACCTGAATTGCATTTAATCTATCGTTGCTAGGTGTTGACCGCAATACATCCTGGCAAAACTTCCAGGTCTGTCAGAATTGTTTCGCTGTATATTTTGAATAGATCTGGTAAGAAGACACACCGATGTCTTACACCACTGTCAATTTTGTTATATTTGCTGAATTCATTTTTCTTGTCCTTCTACAGGTAGTCTGCTGCCAATAGAGTTTCATGATCACTCTAATGTTTTTCCCGCAATACATCCTGGCAAAACTTCCAGGTCTGTCAGAATATATATATATATATATATATATATATATATATATATATATAAGAAAGAATAAATCTAAGTAAGAGCCAACAAACCTACTTAGGTTTCCTTTTCCTTCCGAGTTTGTCCTCGGTGGGTTTTTCAAGACGAACTAAAATATAGTATAACAATTACTAGTATTAACATTATTATTTTTGTTACTGTTATTATTATTATATGTATATATATATGTATATATATATTAATGAAGATAACACTGACATCTTATTTTAAGAGATATATTTTCCTGTATTCAAATAGAAACTTAGACATTTGCTTTTATATGGAAAAATCAATGCATAAAGCAATATTCATACAGAAATAACAAGGCATCAGTTTTATACATTGAAAATCAATTTTTGTTGAGGAAAGAGTCAGTTATTATATAGGAAAACAAGATGTCATTATTCCCAGAAGAAATTAGCCGTTAACTTTTGTATGGGAAACCTATACGTCAATGTTGATACAGAAATAACTAGACGTCAGTTTTATATATTGAAAACAAGTATTTCTGGCTACTAATAATTTAATTTAATTTAATTAAAGACACTAACCACAAGAACGACAATAACCATTTCAAGAAGTATTAAAAAAACGGTTAAAAAATACCGAATTGCTTTGATTAAAAGTCGGAACATCGAGATTAGGCAAACGAGTCAACTGAATTGTCAGACTTCATGGTTGCGATTAATGCTTATCATGGCTAAATAAAATGATTTATAAATATACTCAAGTCTATTTGTCACTGGCTTATGTTTACATGGTATATCACACGCTAAAAGTCAGCCTCCTTATATCGAGCGCCCATAACTCAGAGGTAGAACCACCGACTGATGTCAATTCGATCGGGTTTCAATCCTGGCTAAAGCTGTACTGATGAGCAGTGATACAGGGAAACAGATATGTCTGCAGATGACTCTCTCTATATATATATGTATATACATAATGGTCAGAACGATGTTAAGAAGCGACCACTTTTTGCTTATGTGCAAAGTAAACATGAAACGTCGGAGATTGAAGAAGCCCCCAGATTGCAATATAACAAACTCGTGAACGACCCAAACCTGCAAGAAAATATATAAACAGCGTAAAAAGAAAATACGAAGGATAAATTAGAAACAGAAAATCTAAAAGTGACGAACTAAGAAGTTTTGGTGACATCAGCAAACGACATCATCCCAAAGGAAAACGGACGTAGCAGAAAAAAAAACGTGGATTGCTGATGAAATTCTTGACATGAATTTCTTGCAACGAACAACAGAAAACAATACCAACACACGGAACGGAATACCGGAAAATATACAAGGATAGAAGGATCAAATGCAGACAGCCTCAAGAAAACTTGGTCAACGTCAAATGTTCAGAAATAATGTTGTGGGTTCTTGTTTAGAAAACCACACAATATAATCATAGCAAAAACAGATATGAGAGGAAGAATGTAAATATATTGAACAAAAGATATACAACCTGTACACGGTTAGTAGATTCAGGAATACTTGTTAATAGGAGTCAAATATATACAAGAAGTAAGTCCGGGTAATAGTCTCTATTCTTGCTGACCAACGAACGGCGGTTTAACTGCTCTAACAAACACAAACTCTAACAACAACTACCAACAGACAGCTCAACAACCGTTCTCTGTAGGCCGGATTATTTGTATACTTTTGGAAGAGTCCATTGAGTGTGTAAAAAGGGATGACATCCCAACAAATGGAAAGATTTAACACAAAAATTAAGGGAGATATGCTTAAAAAAAAAATAAGAGAACTAACATAAAATACACCTTCTCAGCAATAGGATTCATAAAATCCAACGACCGCTCATATTAAGAAAAAATACTTCAGCAATGGAAATGAATATATCGGAGATGCACAACAATAGAGAGCAGATGACAGTAAACAAATACAGACGAACCAGAAATATTAAAACTGAAAAGAATCTGAACGGATCAAACGGGACAGAAACGAAGCAGCAGGAAAAGATGATATTGTAACAGAGATGCTGACAGCCTTAGACGAAATCGGCGTAGGCAGGATAACAGACATAATAAATGAAATCTAAAACAGTGGCGACATACCGGAAGACATAAGCTGATCGATTTTTATAGCACTACTTAAGAAGCCAACCACAAAGGAATGTGAACTTCAAAATAAGCTTATTAATCCACATAACAAAACCCATGATGAATAGAGCGCGCAGCATAATCAGACCAAAGATAGGACGAGAACAGGGCGGGTTCCTCAAAAGCATCGGAAGAAAGAGCGTGGTATTCATGCTCAGAATGTTATCAGAAAGAGCAATACATATGCAGAAAAACATGTATCCGTGTTTTTTATAAACTGCGCAAAGTAGTTGACAAAGTACACCACAAAGACTTGTTATATATGCTCGGCAACCTCAACATATTCGGGAAAAACATTAGAGTGATCATGAAACTCTATTGGCAGCAGACTACCTGTAGAAGGACAAGAAAAATGAATTCAGCAAATATAACAAAATTGACAGTGGTGTAAGACATCGGTGTGTCTTCTTACCAGATCTATTCAAAATATACAGCGAAACAATTCTGACAGACCTGGAAGTTTTGCCAGGAATCGTCATTGGCGGTCACAATCTGAACAATATAAGATATGCAGATGATACAGTGCTGATAGCAGACATGGAAAGGAAAAATACAGGATCTTCTACTGAAGGCATCAAGTTAAAGTGAGAAGAAAGAACTACACATAAACTACAAGAAAACTCAATGCGTCATCATCAAAAAGAGAACACCAAAATTCCAACTACAAGTCGGAGATACTAAAATCAAACAGGTGAAACATTTTAAATACCTTTGAAGTATTTAGACACAGGATAGAAAGAGCGACACTGAGATTCAAAGACACATTGTCGTGGTCAAGGACCCATTTCAAAAGAGATAGGATGATATCGTTGGAAACAAAGAAATGAATACTGGACTATTAAGTGGTATCTATACTCCCGTATGGCAGCGAATGGTGGACAATCTTCTCAAACAAGAAAAAAAACTCAACAGGAAAGCAACAGTATTGTGGTTCTACATGATGATACATTTTTGACCTCACATATGAACAACGACGAGTTTTTGGAGTAGATGCAAACGAAAAAGAAACTTTTACTTAGCGCCAGGAAACTGCTCATGTGAGCCGAAAGCTTAGAAGCAACTTAATAAAAATTATCCAAATGTTGGAGAATTTTGGTTTTTTATTTTCAACTGAAAATATACAAAATGCGTGTAGCAATTGTTTTCAAATTCGGACAGCCGGAAGTATGAACACCAGACGTTATAAAAACAAGTGTCTAGAGATCTCGTTTGGGGCTGTTTGATTTGCGACTTCAAAGTGGGTTTATCAGCAGCTGCATCAAGTCGCCGCATATGTCAAGCATTTGGGGATAGTGCTGTGGATGAACGTACTACAAGGTGTTAGTTTCGAAAATTCAAGTTGGGAGATTTGTATTTCCATGATTAGCCTCGCAGTGGACGACCACAGGTCTTGAATGAAGGAGACCTGAAGAGGACAGTAGTTTAACGCGTAGTGAACTTACAAGACAGTTCAGCGTTTTCTATGAAACAGTTAGACTTCACCTGCAACGCCTAGGTAAGACGTACAAACTGAGCAAGAGGGTTCCGCAAACGCTTTTGGAAGCCTACAAGGAACAACGTGTGGCAGCCTGCGTATCGCTGCTTTCTCGGCAACGTACTGCATCCTTATTCAATCAAGTGCTTACCAGTGATGAAAAGTGGGTTCTGTACGAAACTCCCAATCGTTCCAGGCATTGCTGTCTCCTCAGTATGCTGTCCCTCACACCGTACAACCCTATGCACTCACGCAAGATTATGCTTTGTGTCTGGTAAACACGTCATCAAGTGGTTAATTATGAACTGCTAGCAACGGGCCAAACGGTCACTGGAGACCTATACTCGTAGCAATTAAAACGTGCGCAACAGGCATTGGGCCAGAAGGAGCCAGCACTGGGGAATCGCACTGGTGTGCTTTTCCTCCATGACAACGCCATGCCGTATGTTGCGCGAGTGGTCAGGGATACCATACAGCAACTTAGGTGGGAGAGTTTGTGCCATCCACTTTATTCACCTGACCTTGCGCCATCCGATTACCACATCTTCCACTCCCTGGATAATCATCTTAGTGGGAAATCCTTCACCAATGAAGCAGATTTGCGCAAAGCCCCCACGGACTTCTTTGCGTCAAAATCGCCCTAGCTCTACCGCAAGGGCATTGAACAGCTGGAAACACGCTGGCAGGAGATGCTGGATGCCGATGGCGATTACTTCGAAGACTAAATATAAGTTACACATACAATGACGCGTTTTCTTTTTCCTTAAAAACGGACAGAACGTTTTTGGTTTTCTTGTATATATATATATATATATATATATATATATAGTGTATCGAGGCAGCAGATAATTTTCTAAACATATGCTGTTAAGTATAAGAGACAATGAATGTCTATTATGTTTAATCATGAGCCGTTCTAAACGTCGTATTTTGGCTTTAATTCCAGTTGAAAATAAAGACAAAAATTCTTCAACATTTGGATAATTTTTTATTAATTTGCTTCTAAGCTTTCGGCTCACATGAGCCATCTTCAGAGAGGTTATTTAGACTGTAATACAATAACATCCACCATCACCGACGATTTTGTTGACATAAATCTCCGCTTGGCAACGGCAATAGTTACCAAAAATAATAAACGCAGTTCTCAAATTTGCAATGCGGGTTTATGACGTCACACTGCGTGATAGCGCGAAATGACAACAAAACCATTAATTCAAATGCAATGTAATGTGTTATGTCCAGATTTAAAAGTGATTTTATTGAGTGTTGGTTGTTTAAATTTGATGTACATGGCCTCCAATATCAGAAGGTTTCTCTTACTGTGTGAAGAGCTATTGCATATAGAAGAAGAATTATTAGCATCTCAATGGAAAAAAAAATTAATTGGCTGGTTACACCAGTGTAGCAGAAAAATCAATTTTTAGGTTTAATAAAAAATGATAACTGATATTTCTCTTCAAATATTGGGCAAATTTAATATAAAATGGAAACAGAATGACATAAATTTCTATTGAACTGTTCAGCCAAGTCTGATTTTCAGATACTGTTGAACGTCGAACCAAGTGTAAACTTGAACGTTTCTTCATTTCTGGCTTGATCGGAAAAGACTACAAATTTTTATGAAGATTAATTATTAATAAATGATAAAATATTATTCGATATTATATTTTATTCTTTTTGCTTAATTTTAAATACCAAAGAATATTACTTATATAAAATATATTTATGGTCTAATGCACTCAATATTTGGGATGGTGCGAGTGCTTATTAAAACTGGTCATGGAGGTCAATGTCCAGCAGCAACAATTTCATCCTTAAACGCAATCTTTATTCCCCGAATTGCATTTATTCAGTCGTTGCTAGGTGTTGGCCGCAATATGTATATTTATATATATGCATACGCTCGCGATCTTCAGGCCTCTAAGGGTGATTTTAATCAAAATTAAAAAAATAAAAAGTGTGTCATGAAAATGAGAAAATTGGAAAAAAAATGTGAATCTTAGAGGCTAATTATATCGAGTCCAAACAACTCACGCTGTTTGCACAACGAAGGCTTTCGGGATCCGATGTACAAAGCTTCAAGAACCTTAAGGTGGAATGAAGAGTGAGATCAGCACGCAACAATGAACTGATCAACACAATATTTATTCTGTATAAAAATACAAAATTATGGCACTTGGCCAAAAGGGGGAGGGGCTGAGGTTGGTAAACACTTAACTATCCTATACCTAGCTAAACACTATCACGACCCATTCACTCATTACAATTTGCACAATCACCAAAAGAACCCATCCATCAGCTCTCAGTCCTTCATACACGACAATACCACAAACTTACAAGGGACACCTAAAAAGGGGGAAAAATCCATGGCTATAAAAATGTAATAATATACAATATGAAATATAATTTAAAACATTTAATGAAAGCTGAAATGATGGGAGGGGGATGAATCAAAAAATAAAAATACAACAAATCTTTTAAAACTAAAATAATAAACAATGTTAATAAGACCCGTCCATCTCAGAAAAAAGAGTGGCCGCTGTATTCCGCCAAACGGCGAAATCAAGAAGCACACTCACTAAGGGAGTGGAGTGGTGTAAAAAAATTAATGGAATGGGACAATCAAAGGCTGAAACAGCCGATATAAAAGGAGGCCAAAACAAACTGCGGAGGTTGGGTATCTCGACTTGAATCATAACAAAGGAGAAAGCCGTGTACAGGCTAGAAACACATTCATTCACATTAACTAGGCACACAAAAGCAAGCTACCTTAACCAGGGGAGGGTTTTCAAGGAATCAAACCCGATATAACCAGCAGATCTAAAAGAGAAAATCAAGGCTAGCCCCTTTCACACGAACCAGGCTTGCAACATTTACCCACTTTTTGCTGAAGTCTGTCAAAGTCTAACGTTTCCAAGTAGTTCTAATCCGTATTTTCAGCTGATGCTCAAAATATCGGATCAGTTCCTGATGTGAAAGACGCTGACCTCGCAAGACTTCCTCCTTTCGAGCCGTCCAAATCACCATTCGAGCCGTGGCTAGCAGCGACAGAAATATCATACGCTTCATCCCAGAAAACGGGGGCGACACATTGTCGCAGGCAAATGCACGATCAATGAGCACAAGCTCTCGCGGCGCGATACGAGCAGTTAAAGAACGTTGGTAACAGACACGTTTGTCGACGTAGTGTTTGCGTCCACTTCACAAAATGGGAGAATAGAAAACGCTCGATCGCCTCCCTACGCCATTTACAAAGTGGAAGTACTGACAACCGGTAAAGGATAATGGGAAAGACGTAGGACAAATTCCTTCGACGCCAAGTCTCGACCGACGCGCCGACCTTTGCCAGTACTTCAGACCAATTTTTCTCCAACTGGAGGTTGGGCCCAAACCACACTCCAAGAATGCGAACTGGGCTGTCCGTCCAGTCGAAGGGCTCCGGGATGGTAACACCCTTCCAGTCACCGAACCGCAAGCCAGACGACTTGTTGCGGTTAATCTTGGCCCCCTGTCACCTGTTCGTACCGTTCAAGCGCTTTCTGTACCACCTCGATGTCACTCCGGGAGGACACAAAAGTAGTGACATCATCGGCGTACGTGGAAACCCTTAGCCGGCGAAAGAGGGGCTCCAACGCCAAAGCATAAAGTAGGGGCGACAGTGGACAACCCTGTCGGACCGACCTAGACAGCGCTAAAACGCCCGACAACTTCCCGTTCACTTGTACCACAGCCGTGTGGGATTGATACACGAGGTTAATCCAGCGGCGGAAGTTGGTTTCGAATCTAGCGGCTTGCAGGGCAGCTACCAGGTAACGATGGTCAACCCTACCAAATGCCTTGGACTGATCCAAATTGATCAACGCGGCTTGTTCGTCGTCTTTTATCCCCTCTATTATCGTGCGTATCAGATGCAAGTTGCTTTGAATTGTTCGTCCCTTCACAGAACAAGTCTGCTCAGGTCCCAACAGAGACTCGGCAACTAATTGCAAACGATTTTGCAAGATCTTGGTCAAAATCTTTAACTCTGTGTTTAGCAGAATTATCGGCCGGTAACCCTCTAACTCCTTCCCCACATCCTTGCCTTTTCTCAACAGCGTGATCACATCCTTGGGAAACCGGTTGGGGATGGGCCCCTGCCGGAATCAGTTGTTGAACACGACAGTCAAAATCGGAACAACGATGTGCGACAGCCTCAAGTACAATTCATAGGGTAAACCATCGAGACCCGGTGATTTGCATCTGCCGACCTTCTTAAAAGCCTCGTAGACTTTGCCCTCCGTAATCTATGCCTCGCAGCTAGCTGCATCAGCCGGCAAAAGCCGGGGGAAGTCAGCCAAATAGCTGCGAAACTCATTACGGAGACCAGGTTCCTTGGTAAACAGGATCTCGAAATGCCGCCGAAACGCCTAGCACATGTCGTCAGTCGACCGAAGAATATCTCGCTCCGGGTTGCAAACCTCTTGAATGTACCTGTCGCCGCCTCGGCGAATCTCTTCCTTGCGCAGTTCTGCGCCCATGCTCACAGCTTCGGAAGACATCTTGCTGAACCTATGTCTAATTACCTGGCCCATTCGACCGCTCCAGAGCCTCCTTAGCTATGGCTATCTCTAGGGGATCCCCACCAGCCACCGCCCGGGAGTAATTAGCCATAAGTGTCTTCACCTTGTCAGCCTTATCTTGTTTGAGCCGTTTGCTGAACTTGGTGGTGAAATACCTAATACTATTAAGATTCTCCCACCACTTATTCCCAATGACTCCCCCAATTAACGCCCGTTGCATTAAGTTAATTAGCTGGCACCGGAAGTCCCGCCTGCCCTATAAGGACACGCTGAACTTCCAATAACCAGCCATTCTAGGCCTATTTTCTAAATCTACCCGGGCACAAACAAGTTTGTGGTCCGTGTAGCCTAACCAGTGGAACGTGGGACAATCTAAAGGACCTATGTCGGCTTCACGAACTAACATCCTATCCAGGTAGCTAGCTACCTTGTTAGAAGGCCAACTATTAGCCCACGTTCACATTCTGCTACCCTTGTGATCGAACCGGTATCTATCAACAAGACCGAAATCATCGATGAGATCGACCAAGCTACGATCACGTGCCTTCCAGGAAGAACAACTCAGCGTCTCGACATGAGAATTAAACAACATGTTCCAACTAAAATAGGAAATCACACCTTACCTCGAAATGGATCCGTCCCGAATACCTACAGTTCCGCTATTTGCGAGCATCTTATAAAGAATAGAAAGTGTGCTGCTAATTATAGTGTTGATCGGTTCACTGTTGTGTGCCGATCTCACTCTTCATTCCACCTTAAGGTTCTGAAAGCTTTGTATATCGGGTCCCGAAAACCTGAATTGTGCAAACAGCGTGAGTTGTTGGGACTTGATATAATTAAATTAATTTTCATGACACACGTTTTTATTTTTTTAATTTTGATTAAAATCTCCCGTAGAGGCCTGAAGAGCGGGAGCGAAACCGGTTGCTTTGCTTTTTAATATATTTACAATATGTAATTCAACTCGAATTCAACTGGAGCCGAGTTTGGATTCCAGTTGAATTCATTGCATTCACTTACGCGCAAATACCCTTGGGAAAGGTATTAATCCGTCTCATCCTTCCAGTTATGGGTTAAATAACAGGACAGATTGGGTTCTATAGCTTTGGTCGGCAACCGGTCTACCGCAGAAATCAATGGCAACCTACTGCGGGATAATCTTCTGCCCAGTCAGTCATGTCCCTGTCGAGACATGATCGCCCAAGCGTGTTTCACGTATGGCACTTAACTGACTGACAATATGTAACATCAAGCTGCACACTTTTATTTCTTATATATATATATATATATATATATATATATATATATATATATATATATATAATGAATATAACACTGACATCTGATTTTAAGAGATATATTTTCCTGTATTCAAATTAGCTTTTATATGGAAAATCAATGCATGAAGCAATATTTATACAGAAATAACAAGGCCTCAGTTTTTATACATTGAAAAAAGATGTCAATTTTTATTGAGAAAAACAGAGTCTGTTATTATAAAGGAAAACAAGATGTCTTTATTCCTAGAGGAAACTAGCCGTTAACTTTTTTATGGGAAATCTATACATCAATATTTATACAGAAATAACTAGACGTCAGTGTTATATATTGAAAACAAGTATTTCGGACTACTAATAATTTAATTTAAGTTAAGTTAATTAAAGACACTAACCACAAGAACGACAATAACCATTTCAAGAATTAATTACGGTAAAAAAAAAACGGTAAAAAATTAACGAATTGCTTTGATTAAAAAGTCGGAACATCGAGATTAGGCAAAGGAGTCAACTGAATTGTCAGACTTCATGGTTGCGATTAATGCTTATCATGGCTAAATAAAATGATTTATAAATATACTCAAGTCTATTTGTTCACGGGTGTATGTTCTCATTACGATTGAGCTCTAAAGGGAAGAAAATTTTAAAAACAGTTTTCACTTCTGCGATATATGCATTACTCATTAGGAATAAATTGAGTTCATTCGGTGACTGGCGTGTGTATACATTGCATATATACAACACGTCAAAATTTCCCTTCTCTGATTCCATGCGCCTATGGCTTAAGGGGTAGCGACACCGACTGACACCAAATCGGTCGAGTTTCGATCCCACCCAGAAGCAAGTGGGTGTGTCTATCTACACTGATGAGCTGCAAAACAGGCTTGTATGTGGATGTCTAATGTATATATATATATATAGATATATATGTGTGTGTGTATGTGAGTGAAATGACCTGCAGCATTTAGGTGGCCTAATGTTTGAAATAATTGCACAAATCTTACTAGTATTACTTCGCCGTCTGTGCTTAGATAAAAAGCTTGAATGGTAAGGAAACTAAAATTATCAGAATTAGGGCAACACAGTCCGTCTACTTGCATTTCACAACATTTTGCTTTTGTGCACGATAATATATATATATATATATATATATATATATATATATATATCGTTCATTCAGTAATGAGTTAAAACGCTCTTAGCCACTGGCGTATGTTTACATGGTATATCACACGCTAAAAATCTGCCTCCTTATATCGAGCGCCCGTACCCCAGAGGTAGGATCGCCGACTGATGTCAATTCTGTCGGGTTTCAATACTTGCTAAAGCCGTACTGATGAGCTGTGATACAGGGAAACAGATATGTCTGCAGATGACTCTCTCTCTATATATATGTATATACATAATGGTCAGAACGATGTTAAGAAGCGACCACTTTTTGCTTATGTGCAAAGTAAACATGAAACGTCGGAGATTGAAGAAGCCCCCAGATTGCAATATAACAAACTCGTGAACGACCCAAACCTGCAAGAAAATATATAAACAGCGTAAAAAGAAAATACGAAGGATAAATTAGAAACAGAAAATCTAAAAGTGACGAACTAAGAAGTTTTGGTGACATCAGCAAACGACATCATCCCAAAGGAAAACGGACGTCGCAGAAAAAAAAAAACGTGGATTGCTGATGAAATTCTTGACATGAATTTCTTGCAACGAACAACAGAAAACAATACCAACACACGGAACGGAATACCGGAAAATACTCAAGGATAGAAGGATCAAATGCAGACAGCCTCAAGAAAACTTGGTCAACGGCAAATGTTCAGAAATAATTATTGTGGGTTCTTGTTTAGAAAACCACACAATATAATCATAGCAAAAACAGATATGAGAGGAAGAATGTAAATATATTGAACAAAAGATATACAACCTGTACACGATTAGTAGATTCAGGAATACTTGTTAATAGGAGTCAAATATATACACGAAGTAAGTAATAGTCTCTATTCTTGCTGACCAATGAGCAGCGGTTCAACTGCTCTGACAAACACAAACTCTAACAACAACTACCAACAGACAACTCATTATTTAGTTGTCCCTCCCAGTAAGGGCAACATGTGACACATGGTCAGTTTAACTGCTATTTCCGGGCCATTTGGCCCGGCCAAAAAATGTCTGTCTATTTTTACCCAGTCGTGCCTCTACCCTTCGGTGGAACCACGACTGGGTTATTGCTCTCTGCTCGGAAGCAGAGAGCGCCCTCTACCCGAAAGTAGAGGGCTGACAGTGTCATAGTTGCAGAGGCAAATACCAACTGACAACTCATTATTTAGTTGTCCCTCCCAGTAAGGGCAACATGTGACACAATGGTCAGTTTAACTGGGGTTTCCGGGCCATTTGGCTCGGCCAAAAAATGTCTGTCTATTTTTACCCAGTCGTGCCTCTACCCTTCGGCGGAACCACGACTGGGTTATTGCTCTCTGCTCGGAAGCAGAGAGCGCCCTATACCCGAAGGCAGAGTGCTGACAGTGTCATAGTTGCAGAGGCAAATGCCAACTGACAACTCAACTTCTGTTCTCTGTAGGCCGGATTATTTGTATACTTTTTGAAGAGTCCATTGAGTGTGTAAAAAGGGATGACACCCCAACACCCCCTCCCTAGCTTCTTTTTGGAAGAAGCTAGAATTTCTTTCGGTTTCTAAAATATTTCTTTTTTTTCTATCGCGCCTATATTTTTTTGGAAATTACAAGCTTAGCTCTTCATTCCTTTGGTTTATGTGTGTCACTTGTTTGTCTGGTTTGCAAGTTTTCCCGTAACTATCGGTGTAAAAATAAATACCGGTTTCTTTTGCGCAATTTCTGTTGTAAACTTTTTACTGCTTGATGATACCTCTTTTTTTTACGTTTTTTATTTTTTGCAACAAGCATTAATGGGTAAATCCCATATATTAAATGTCTGCATCCAATCCGTTCCTATCAGTTTGTGTGTGTGTTTCGTTATATAGATTTTTAGTTTTTTTAATTTTTCTTTAAATTTTGCATTTACAATAATTTTGCCTTCCAGTTTAATTTTTTTCCTGTTATTGATATTACAATTTTTTAGTGTGTAACATGGTCGGCTTATTTAACTTCCGCCATGTTTGTTGGTTTATTAATGTAATGTCTGATTCCGAATCCAGTTGCAATTTTATTTTCCTATTCAGAATTTCCATTTCAACGTTTCTTCTGGTCTTTTCATAATGACTGGAAGAGACCATAAGTGTCAGTGTGTACGCAACACTTAGATAATTTTCAAAGCGAATGATTGAGAATTATTTTGTAATATTTTTAAAATCCACAGAGACAATATTACGTGTAATAAAGCAATAGATGAATATTTTTAATGTAATTGTAAGTATGCAAAAATAATGTATGTGTCAAGCGTATTTAAACTATAGATGAAGTAATTGTATTTATATGTCTGTAACGTTAGTGTGTGTTAATGACAAAACGATACATATTTTCGTTCTTTATTGTGGTGAAATAATGTATACAAGCGACAGACGATTTATTAAAATAAAATAAGACAACTTTACCGACTCATAAAAACACACATTTATACATGATTCTCTCATACAAACACATTCATACATGATTCTCTCATTTTATTTTTAAAAAATTGTCTGTAGCTTGTATACATTATTTTGAAGCTTTTGATCAAAAGTATTGGTTATAACGATTGTCAGTGACACTTTCGTTTGTGAGGATGTGTTAATTTTTTGGGTGGTTATGAAAATTATATATATATATATATAAGGTGGGCTCTCTTATCGTAAACGATAAATGAAAATCAGCAGTAAATGGTACCATTAGTTTTACATTTATGCTTTGGATTTTTGTCCTGTAGACACTTGTGTTGAACTAAGATTTATATAAAGTTGTCAGTTGCAAGAGCAGCGCAAATCACACTTTCGCCATCAAAACAACATAGCCCATATATCTGCCGCGCGCTAATTGTTTGACCTCCCCGAGGCCATACATACATACATACTTACTAGCCAAATAGCGGTTGTTTGTACAAGCATACGGTAGTTTGAAAAAACGCTAAAAGCACACGTAACATAAATGAACTGAATATGCAGAGCTAACGATATAAGAACAGAAGACACACTTTTTACTTGTTACCTCGGTTTTGACTCAGATTTCATCAGACAAGTAGAACCTAAATTGGAACTTCTCTGTTTTTTCCTTGCTCTTTTTATGCCTTCACAAAAAATACCACTCTTCACCTCATCTTAGCGAAGAATTGCTCGATCTTACTTAACAGCATTCGCGTGTATGCGTGTCTGTCTGGTATCGGGAAATTCTTGAGCAAATAAGGAATCTCAAACTTTTCTAGCTTCCCGACAAATTCAGTAGCATGGATATAACTGTGCTCCAGTGAAACAATACACGTAAAGAAGTACAAAATGTTACAATTCACTTGCAGCGCGAAAGTAATGTCTAATGTCATTTCCTTTTTTCGGTCTGAGCCGAATCCGAATGCTGATTTCAAGCCAAAGATTTTGCCTACTTGGAGTACTGGCGCAGTAAAATGTACTGGTTCTGTAAGGCCCTTTGTTAGATTTTCGTTTAATGCTACAGTTCTTGAACATAATGGCATACACGTAAAGTGCCAAGAAGATTAGAAGACAAATTTAAAGGAACACACATACTTTCCGATTATCATAGAATTAAAGTTTCATAAATGAATTGCTCGTCTGTCTATGTTAGTCGATTATTGATTATTCAGTCTTGTAACTTCCTTTGTTCGACGGTTGTCTGTCTAATCTCTTATAGACAGTCAAGAACAAAGAATAAAATAAAAATAATTCGTCTTATCGTGTACTTATAAACTCTAGTATCTTCTTACTTATTTTATAACATTCAACACCCACAACACATATTGTAGACAAATGAATTGTAGGAACAATGCTTGTAACTGATTTGACAAGTTTAACTAAATGGACTGCCGAAAAAGCAACATAATGAAAAAGAGTGATATTCAAGAACTAGTTACTGAGCCACAAAAGGGAGGGTGCGTGCATGTGTGCTTAATACATGAGCTCTTTCTCTCCTAAACTTTATGACCCTAGTAAGATCACACTGAAGATTTATGTTCTAGAACATATTACTTGCAATCCCCTTTTTAATTTTTATGTTCTGAGAAACGTTTAACCAAATGAAATCTTAGTCTAAAGACATGGGTTTATACACACATTGAAATAAATTATAGTTTGTAACCACTTGAAATGATCTGCTGAGTTTCTCTTTATGTATATAATGTTGCTTTGATAATATCCATTTAGGTCTCTATACAAATCTATCTTTTAATATTTTATATGAAATAGGTCTTTTTGGGTTATCTTCCTGTTTACGGCCTTGACATTATTACACACACACACACACACACACACACACACACACACACACACACACACACACACATATATATATGTGTGTGTGTGTGTGTGTGTGTGTGTGTGTGTGTGTGTGTGTGTGTCCGTCCCGGAAAAAGATATATATCAATACGAGGTTGTTAAGTGATTAAGGCAAAGTTAACCGGGTAGGTCAATTTAATAAGTAGACGTAATCACCGCATGCAGAATCCTGAGACGTAAGCGAAGTCAATGGTAGACGTAGATCTCTAGTGGAAGACCTGTAGATCTCACTCACTCTCCAGACGTCCTTGTTTTTGTCTGTATTTATGGCTGACACCAGCCAATGAAATTCCAGTGAGGGGGAATTAAGGTGTATACATATTTACTCCCTATTACATCAATATCTATAAAAAGCAATCGAAGTCTAACCGTACTGATGACCTGTGATACAGCGAAACAGATCTGTCTGCGGATGACTATATATATATATATATATATATATAGAGAGAGAGAGAGAGAGAGAGAGAGATAATTGAAGAAAACAAGAGGAAAACTATATTTCCCCTACACATTTCGCCATGTGATAGGCTTTATCAAGGTTAAAATATAAAATTAGGTATATAATAATTAATAATTTGTAAATGTCTGCATATTTGAAATACGTCAGAGGCTTTATACTAAGCACAACATGTATTAAAATTTGAGATTCAGAACCTGATATAAATTCGTTTATATCACTTTGTACCCGCTATCGTCTTTGAAGATCGTCTTCAAAAGTAAACATTCTTTGAAAAATCCAATTACGTTTTTTAATTGCAAGCGATTAAATGAAATAACATAATCACTTCTGATGAGCTTGAGAAACAAGCTTTCTAATCACGTATTTACGAATTCTCGTATTTGTTTTTTCAAAACATTTTTTCAAACGACCT
Source organism: Ascarosepion bandense (assembly GCA_037127315.1). NCBI lineage: Eukaryota > Metazoa > Mollusca > Cephalopoda > Sepiida > Sepiidae > Ascarosepion > Ascarosepion bandense. Next base: position 222,935 of record JBBBDQ010000611.1, on the reverse strand, counting down.
AAATCGGATTATCATTCATTTAGAAAACTCATTCCTAAAAATATGTAAGCAGTCTCGTCTGTTTATAGCAAACAAGTTGGCATGTGAAAAGAATTTTTGAGATAGAAATTTTTTATTATCAATTAGAACTGATATTTTAGAGCGATTAGCGTTTAGATTTTGTGAAAAACAACTGTAATAAATAACTTATTTTGGCATCTTCTATATGTAGCTAGCATCTGTTGTTTCTCTTCCTGACAATTATATATTTTGTATTCTTACAAATGATGGTTAGTCCTTTCTTCTCATTATCCTCTACTACCTTATTCAGGAGTTAATACAATTTACTTTCTGTGTCTGCTATCAACACTGTCATCTGCATATCGTAAATTTTTTATCCGATAATCTTGGTAGGATATCTTCTTTCATTTTCAGAGGGGATAGTTTAAGACCTCAGTTTCTAAGGTTTTTAATTCCCTACAGAGTTAATACGTTCAATCTGGTGATATGCTAAACATGAGTTCAACTCGTGGGTTGGATAAAACAAACTTTTAGACTCAAGGAAAATAGGGTGACCATTAACTGAGATGTACTAAATGATAACAGGATGAATGAAACGAGAACAATCTCCTCCTGTAGATTGAATAAAGTAATTAATAAATGGATAAATGTAAACGGGTTCTAAATAATACAAAGTTATAGAGTTTGCTGATAGAATGAAACAACGTTTAGCATCTCACAAGTTCGTCTCTAGAGACTACTGGAAGGTCTGCAAGTGTGCGCGGAACAACAGCAAACTTCCATCTCTTCTCTAACCAGACAATTCAATGTCCTGACATCTACAATAGTCAAGATTGAATGCTTTGAAAGCAAATTCTCTTCTAACTCTGCACTTGTTTCGTCCGGAGTACCCACACCCGTTTTCTCACCTAGACGGAGGCTCAACTGAGTGATATATGCATAAACCCGTCTCCATCATTTTTAAATTGGACTCCCAGAAGGCAAGCGGAGGTGAGGAAATCCTAGACATTTTCCTAAAGAAATGTACCTCTGAGCTCACCCCAATCTTCTTCAAACTCTACAACTATTGTCTTTCTGCTACTTGATTAACTGTGTGTTGAAATTCCTTCTCTGTAGCTCCTGTTTTTAAGAAATCTGATGAACCCTCTGATCTTGCTAACTATCGCCCTGACTAAATTTCGGCAAATTATTCGAGGCCCTAATCAATGCTTAAGTAATTAAAAGTCTCATCTCTCATGACCTACTCTCTGGCAAACAATATGTACTTTATGAACTTACGCTCAATACTTGATTAGCAGCAAGATCTTACAGTTGGCTTGATGTAACTATAAGTTTTATACTAAAAGCTTTATTTATTACACAGAATTTTCCTTCGGCTCCATGCTTTCCAGCTAAAATTGATCTTCAAAAATTTCAGTGCAATCTCAATTATTATCTAATGTCTTCTTGATTGCTGTTCTGTTTTTCTCGCTGAGTCATAATAATTTTTTGTTTTTATTTTTTCACACATAGTGACCCTCTTGTCTATTAATGACCTTAGTGATTTGCATGGGGTGAAAGGATTTCTGTAAAATATTGATCGGGATTGTGGTGTTTACAATTAATTTTTCATTCCATCCATTATCCTAGCATATATATATATATATATATATATATATATATATATATATATATATATATATATATATATAGCATATATATATATATATTCTAACATAATTTTCTTTAATAGTCATAGTTTCTGCATAGATGCAGATCAAACAGTTTAAAGCAAATCGTTTTTATTTGGTGCTAACCAAACATTCAATTGTTTCGTTTATAAAGTATTACAATTATTCGAACATAATACATATAATAAGTACCTTGAAAACTGGATTACAAAATAAAGCAAAATAAAAAGATCTCTACTGTATAATATATACTGATATTTTAGTATATGCATCAGTCAAATTAAAACTAAATTGAATATCTATTCTATTTGTATCTGATTTTTATCGGCTAAAAATTATAGAATTATGAATTCTGTAATAGAAAATGTACAAAGTCTTTCGCGAACACGTGCGGATTGATGACGGAATTTTTTTCGAACGTAATCTTAAGATTATCAATTTTATTTTTGTTCTCAGCTAAAATAAAAATAACATTTCCATAACAGACATATAACGCATCAATCAATAAATCCTCGGCCTAACCAATAAAACATCAACTTTTAGGCAAAATTCGATTTTATTCATCGACATCGTCTTCTTCTAGGGTGATACACTGATTCCAACGCTTCTCTAACAATTCGATGCCTTTTTTGTAGAACTATTTCTGTTTGGTCTCAAAATAGTCCACAATTTCCGATATAACTTCCTCATTGGAGCCAAATCTCTTTCCCTAGAGCATTCTTTTTAGGTCTACAAAAAATTAGTTTTCGCTGGAGGACAGATCTGAAGAATACAGTGGACGCGAAGGCAATTCAAAGTGCAATCATATAGTTTTGTTATCGTTGCCATCGACTTTTGACACGGTGCGTTGTCTTGGTGAAATATCACTTTTTCTTCTTTATTTGTGACCGTTTTTTGGCAATTTCAGCATTCAAATACACCAATAACGCTCTGTAATATTTGCTATTTACGGTTCTTTTTTTTATCAAGGTAATCGTTGAAAAAATGCATTGCACATCTCAAAATACGTAAGCCAAAATCTTGCCTGCTGATTATTGCTTATTTTGTCGCTTTGGACAGCTTTCACCTACTGCTGTCCACACAGCTGAGAGTTGATTTGACTCCGGAGTGAAATGGTGGATCCATGTTTCATCCATTGTCACATATTTACGCAAAGACTCCTTCTTGTTGCGTTGAAACAGTTTCATACAACGCTCTGAATCGCCGACACGTTGTTGTTTTGGTTCGACTGTGAGCAAACGCGGCAGCCACTTTGAACACAGCTTTCTCATTAACACATTTTCATGCAAAATACTGAATACACTGTCTTCTGATATGTTCAGCTCCTTTGCAATCTCACGCAACTTCAATATACGATTGACTAAAATGAGTTTTTGGATTATTTTATTTTATTTTATTTATTTATTTATTCATTTATTCATTTATTTATTGGAGTTTTCCTGGACAACTGCCGATTTTGGGTGACCTGAGCGTTCAGCATCATTTGTGTCTGTACGACCGCGTTTAAAGTCAGCATTCTACTTTATAACCATTGTTTCCGATGGATCAGAGTTAGGATTACAATTATCGAGTTTTTGCTTTGCTTGAACAGTATGTTTTTTCCATCATAAATCAATGCTTTATCAACAGACAAAATTCATATTTTTCTATTGTTTTGAAAATTTGCAACACTAGTTTCACTTAAATAACTGTAATTTGTAAACTAATAATCCGATTGGGCTTATATTTTGTCACATGCCATTTGAATGTTAGTACTCCATAAAAATGATATGGATTTTTTTTATTAGTGGTTCCTTCTATATGTCATGCCCGGGATCTAGTGTGATGTGTTATTTTCAATAAGTAACTTTTTTCAAAGACCTTGGTTTTTAAAAAAGAGAATAGAGAAGCATAGACCGAGAAGGTTCTCAATTAGTTTGAGTGTAAACATTACCATTATGGTCATAGAAAAATATGTTAGTGCAGACGTGCAATAGTTTTTAAAATATTGGGATTGATAAATGGGCGTGCAGTTGTATCATTTTTATACACAGAGTTATGGTTATGATATTATTTTCAGCAACAGAGACATTAGTAAAGAAATTTTCAACGTCAAGTGATGCTAGAATGGCTTGGTTTGGTTTTGCAGTTTTAAGGATTTGTAGTAAGTCACGAGTTGATTTTATGCTATAATTACTAAATTGAAATGGAGTAATAATGTCATTAAGGGATTTTGATAATTGGTATAGATGTTTGAATATGAGAAATGGGTTTACGAGTTTATGTAATTTAACGTTACCATGTAGACATCCTGGTTGTTAATAAACAATAATTTTGTTAATTTTCATTGATCTTATATCACCGTTGGTAGATGTCTTGAGATTGTTAATAATTTTTTCAGAGTTTCGGTGTTCTCATTTAGTTTTGTGAATTTGAATCGATCGTCAATGAATTGCTCCAATTTACTTTGTAATAATCTAATTTATTTTAAATTAGATATTTATTGAATTTATCGACTCTTCTGATGATGATATTATGTTTTTTTTTATTATTTTGCAATAGTTGCATGTTTTGTCGCTGGAATGTTATCATAGCTATTGCGTAGAATACGGTATTTTGAACCATCTACTTTGAGAAGATCATTAAGGTTTGGATGAAGTTTTATCAATTTGTCATTTTCCAGTTGACATAATAATTAGTGTAGGATTTCAGTTTCAGTTTTTTTGTTAGGAGATTAAATTTAGGTTAAAGATTGCAATTTGGTTTTAGATTTAGACATTTCCTTCTGGTCATCTGTTAATTTTATCACTGGATAGATTTATATATTTATCAAATTTTGTTGGGAAGAAGTATATTTCTATGTACAAGTTGCAGAGCTTTTTAGTAGTTATTTGTCTGTGCTTAATTTCATCATAATTAATATTTATGTTGATATATAGAGAAGTTTGTCTATAGAGATGTTATGTTTAAACTAACCATATATTTGTCTTTCATGTATTTGTTTGCAATTTGTTTGATAGATTTCTCTGAAATTTTTGTGAGAACTGATTGTATCGAGGAGTGGGGTTATAATTTTGCCTAGTGTGGCGGCTAATTTACGCTTGACGCTACTTATCCCTGATAAGGTAGGTTTCATTGTTATGCCTGGTTTATATGCTTTTAGTAGTCCGTTTAATGTGGGTGTTGTTTGATGGTCTACAATAAATTTTAGGCTGCTGGTGTCTTCAGTTTTAGTACTTTTTTATGTAGATTATGATTTTTATATAACTTTTTGGTTTTGTTTTTGTTTAATATTTCGTAGATGTTGTCATCGTCAATGAGTTTTGTGAAAGTTTTCATCCATGATTACGATACCCCGCTCTTATCAAAAGAAGATATGACGCCGTTGAAGTGGTGGTTTTTAATTACGAAATCCGTGGTGTCGTTTTTTGGTAATGCCGTGACAAATATTTGACCAATACAGAGGGCTTTTAGTTGTGTGTCCGATAGTTTAAGTTTAGATAGGTTAGTAATTATATTTCTTTACCGACTTTGAACCATTGTTAGTATTAGATATCATATATTCTAGAACTATAAAATTAACCGACAATTTTAGTCAGATCTGACTATTGTATAAATTAATCATGGATAAAGGAGACAGGTATTTTAGAACTATAAAACGAGCTGACAATATTAGTCATATCTGACTGTTGTAAAAATAAAGCATGATTGAAAGAGTCAGATAATTTAAAACTATAAAATGAGCCGACAATTCTAGTCTGATATGGCTGTTATAAAGAAAAATCATGGCTGAAGAAATCGGATATATTGGAAGTAAAAAATGAGCCGACAAATTCTGACTGTTGTAAAGATAAAGCATGGTTGAAGGAATCACATATTTTAAAACTAAAAATGAGCCGAATACTTTAGAAAGGTTTGACTGAGGTAAGGATAAAGCATTGTTAAAGTGGTCAGATAATTTAGAACTATAAAATGAGCCGACATTTTCAGTCAGATCTTCTGATGAAAAGATAAAGAATGGGTAAACGTGTCAGATAGTTTACAATTATAAAATAAGCCGACATATGGAGTCAGATCTGAGTGTTGTAAAAATAAAGCATAGTTGTAAGTGTCAGATATTTAAGACTATAAAATGAGCTGATAATTTTCGTCAGACATAACTGTTGTAAAGATAAATCTTTGTTAAAGTTGTCGGAAAACTGGAACTATAAAATGAACCGACAATTTATATCAGATCAGATTGTTGTAAAGATAAATGGTATTTAAAAAAATCAGGTACTTTAGAAATATAACATGAGTTGACAATTACGTCATATTTAACTGTTGTAAAGATAAATCATGGTTGAAGTAGTCGGAAATATAGAAATGAGGCCGCAGCTGAAGTCAGATTTAGATGTTCAAAAGATAAAGCTTGTTCAAAGAATTCAGTTAGTTTTGAACTAGAAAATGAGAAGACAATTTTAGTTAGATCTCTTTTTTATAAAGATAAACAGTGGTTAAAGTTATCAGATAAATTAGAACTATAAAATGAGCCAAAAATTTAAGTCAGATCTGACTGTTGTAAAAATAAATCACGTTTGAGTAATTAGATAACTCAAAACTGTAAAATAAGACGACAATTTTAATAAGATCTGACAGTTGTAAAGATAAATCTTGGTTTAAGGAGTCAGATACATTTGAAGTATAATGTTAGTCGACAATTTTAGTCAAATTTGATTTGGTGAAGGTAAGTAAGGTTTTAAGCAGTCAGATAATTTAGAACAATAAAATGTGGGGGACAATTTAATATGATCTGATTGTTGTAAAGATAAAGCATAGTTGAAGGTGTTAGATACTTTAAAACTGTTAAATGAGCCGATAATTTAAGTACGATCTGACTGTTGTAAAGATAAATAAAGTTTGAAGTAGTTAGATGAGTCAGAACTTTTTTTTTTTAATCATGTCACCCAAGCAAGGCATTCCAATGCTACTATAGCGCAGGGGGTTACACAGGGCGATAGACGAGTTAGGATGTACATAGGGGGAAAGTTGGAGAGAATGGGAGGGTTAGTGCGTTAGGTGTCTATTGACATTACATTTAAACTCCTGGTGGTTATAGCTGTGGGGGAAGCAAGCATGCGGAAGGGAATTCCACAGGCGGGAAGTGCGAGAAATGAAGCTGTTGGAGTAGAAATTGCGTTTTTTTTTGTTTTTTTTAATCATCTCACCCCAAGCAAGGCATTCCATTGCCACTATTGCGCATGGGGTTACATAGGAGAAGGTAAAGAGAAGGAGTGGTTAGACATAGGGAATGTCAGGAGGAAGGTGACAGATGAGTAAGGATAGCGAGGATGAGGGTTGGGCAGATGGGAAGAGTGTTTGATAGAATGGAAGCAGGTTAGTGTGTTAGGAGGTGTTTATTGACCTTACACTTAAACTCCTGGAGATTGTAGCCGTCGGGGAAGCAATCGTGTGGAAGAGAATTCCACAGTCGGGAAGTGCGAGGAAAGAAACTGTTGGAGTAGAAGTTACGGCTGCATTTTATCGGTTTCACTGTAAAAGGGTGGGATCTAGTTGCTAATCTAGTATCGCGTTCAAATTCGTATTTAGGGGGCACTAGTGATCTAAGTTTATCGGAGCAGAAGCCGTGAAAGTATTTATAGAAGAGACACAGGGAAGCCACGTTGCGCCGGTGGGAGAGAGACTGCAGGCGCTCTGCCAAGTCGGTATCTATCACATTGCAGACCCTCCTCTGAACCTTGTCGAGAAGCCCGAGAAGAACAGCAGGGACACCCGACCAGATATGGCAGCAGTATTCAATGCACGGGCGGATGGTAGATTTATAAATGTGCAGGATAGATTTAGACGGAAAAAACTTCCGGGCCCTACACAGAGAACCGACTTTCATAGCAGCGGATTTAGCAATGGATTCGATATAGTCATTCCATTTGAGGTCCGCTGAAAGTGTGAGACCAAGGAGGCGTAGTGTTTTACTCTCTGGGAGGCAAGCCTGGTCCATGCTAATGGGAGGTAGGTGAGATTGACGATGATTGTTAATTGAGAATAGCTTCGTTTTAGAAGCATTAAAATTTACTAGCCATTTCTTACCCCAGTCCAATATGAGGTCTTTTTCAATCTCGGCTGCGAGTTTAGCTTTGACACCTACACCAGATTTTAGTAGGAGGCGGGAGTAAACTGTGGTGTCATCGGCGTACAAACCTATTTGGGCTCTTATGGAATCAGGGAGATCATTAATATATATCAAGAAGAGTGTAGGACCTAAGATGGAGCCTTGGGGGACACCTGCATTTGTATGGTAGTTCTGAGAGACATGTCCGTTTAATACCACCTTCATTGTACGGTTAGAGAGGAATGACTGGATTAGTTGAAACAAATGTCCAGTTATACCATAGCTCCGTAGTTTACATAGAAGGCCAGCATGCCAAACTCTGTCGAACGCCTTAGATATATCTAATGCAACGGTTCGGACTTCGCCATTCCTGTCGAGTGCCTGGTATATGTACTCGGTGATGGTCGTTAGCATATCAGCAGTAGACCTGGTGAAGCGGAAACCATATTGCTTGTCCGAGAGGAGCCTGTGTGCTGTGAGATGCTGAACCACCTCGGCGTTGATAATGGCTTCGAACACTTTGCCAAAGACCGGAAGAAGGCTGATAGGGCGGTAATTTGCAGGGTCAGAGGGTTCTCCATTGTTTTTAAATATAGGAACTACAGAGGAAGATTTCCAACAGGCAGGAAAGCAGGAAGCAGATAGGCAGAGGTTGTAGAGCTTAGAAAGGACAGAGGAGAGTTCAGGGGCACATTTCTTTAAGACTATGGTTGGGATTCCGTCACCACCGCTAGCTTTGTGAGGGTCAAGTTTTAAGATTATCTTAGAGACAAGCGAAGGAGTAATATGGACATCATTCAGTTGTGCCTCGGTTCTAGGTGAGAAGTCGGGTGTAGAAACTCCAGATGAGTCCAGACTCGAATTGTTCGAGAATCTGCGGGCAAAGCATTCAGCCTTATCTGCTGGGGAGGTGAGGACCTCAAATTTGTTGATTAGCGGGGGTATTGTGGACTTGCTCTTGTTAAGTACTCTTTTACAGAGTCGCCAGTAGTCTTTAGAGTCGAATTTAGAGCATGCTATGCGTTGCTTCATTCTGGCAGCAAAAAAAACATCTTAGCTTCGTTAAGTATCCTTTTACACTTATTACGAGCTGAAGTGAAAAGGCGCCTGTTTTGGTCCGACGCGTAGTTACGATAGAGTCGGAAGAAATTATTCCGGTGGGCAATGGCAGCCGAGCATGCGGGTGAGAACCATGGAGACGAATGAGATTTAAGCTGAAATTTCCTAGCAGGGATGAAGGCATCGATGCCAGCCTTAACCCAGGAGGAGACCTCGGATGCACATTCTTCGATGGGAAGACTAAAGACGTTGTTCCAAGGGATGTCACAGAGGAAGTCTCGGAACGAATCCCAGTCTGCTCTTTGATAGCAGTAAGATATTCTTCTTGTCTGGGTTTCATGTGTCGGGCAGGAGTGGAGTGAAATATTGACGGACACTACAGTATGGTCAGAGTTTCCGAGTGGGCAGAGTTGTCTGGTAGTGCAAGAGTCTGGGATGGAAGTGAAGCAGAGGTTTAGAAGTGAGTCCCTTCCGTTAGGGTTGTCGAAGAAACGTGTGGGGAAGTCCACTACTTGCGTAAGGGATTGGGTGATTGAAAAGTTCATGGTGTGGACACCAGCAGGGTCAGTGACAGCGTTCTTCAGCCACTTGGTGTGGTGGGCGTTAAAGTCGCCAAACACGAATATATGGGCAGAGGGATGGGAAGAAATGGCTTTGTCGATATTGTCAGAAATGATGTCAAGTAACGAACAGTCAGGGGAGGAAGGAGAGCGGTAGAGAAAGAAGAGATAGCTAATCGAGCTGAGAAGTGAGAGGCGGAAGCACATAAAAGAATGATCTGGGGATTCAAAAGATGACACCCTAGCTAAGGGAAGGTGTTCGCTGACATAGACACCAAGCCCATGCATATGAACATTGGAGTCCTTTCTAAAGAGGGGAAGATAGCCAGGAACGTAGAACTCAGATGAGGGGATAGAAGGGTTAAGATTAGTTTCACATAGGGCTAATATATCAGGTGAGTTATTATGGAGGAATGAATCTACGCTGAGGAAGTTGGTGCGGATGCCGCGTATGTTAGTGAAAGAGATGCAGACAGGTTTGGGCGTTTTCAAATGAGCTGGTTTAGTTTTGCTATTATGTTTGCATTTTTCCATAGTTTTTCAGTTAAGGAGAGGTCTTAGAATAGAATCAGTCGGTCAATCATTTGCAACTTGTGAAGGATGGAGACTTGGCGCGGCCTACAACATAATGTGGCCTCGGGGTTGCCCACCGAACGTTCATGCAGGGACGCCCGTCCATGCGCGATATAGCACTACAAGAACCCCGTTATTATTCAACTGTTGATCAGAGCAGCCTCTCAAGACGCTACGCAAGAGTTCTGGCTCCTAACTACCAGTCGGAAGCAGCAACCAGGAAACTGCCAACCCGGTACCCTCAGAATGTAAAGACGTTGCCACCATACTCCGTAACTGCAAAGAGCTTCCAGCTGAACTAACACTAAGACCGAAGAAAGGGGATGAACCGGGAACCCCTTCCTAAACAAGAAACAAGGCGATCACCTCTAAACTCATTCAAAAGAAGGGGGTGGACCGGGCGATAGTAGGAACTATCTACTCCAATTAAAAAAAAATGACTGAGATTTACAAAGTTTTAACTTAGTTAAACTCAAAAATAAACTTGAATTGCAAAATAATTTACACAAACTAAGTGACAAAAAAATCATAGACAAACAAAAAACGAAGAAAAAAAAAATTTCCAAAAATTGCAGAAAAACAGACTGAAAAATGGACTGAATCCCGATTGACTTACCACAAGCAGCTAACACTGTAAAGTTGATTTAAAAATAGAAATTAAACCGTTTTTTTACAGAATATAGTCGGTTACATTTACATTTAATCGGTTTCACTGCAAAAGGGTGCGACTTAGTTGCCAATCTAGTATCTCGTGCGAACTCACACCTAGGGGGCATCAGTGATTTAAGTTCATCAGAGCAGAAGCCATGAAAGTATTTATAGAAGAGGCACAGGGAAGCCACGTCACGCCAGTGAGAGAGTGACTGCAGGCGGTCAGCTAAGTCGGTATCAATCACATTACAGATTCTTCGCTGTATTTTGTCAAGAAGCCCGAGGAGAATAGAAGGGGCACCCGACCAGATGTGGCCGCAGTATTCAAAACACGAGCGGATGGTAGATTTGTATAAGTGCAGGATAGATTCAGGCGGAAAGAATTTCCGGGCCCTGCACAGAGAGCCAACTTTCATGGCAGCGGATTTAGCAATGGATTCGACGTAGTCATTCCACTTGAGGTCCGCTGAGAGTGTCAGGCCAAGCAAGCGTAGTGTTTTACTCTCTGGGAGGCATGCCTGTTCCATGCTAATGGTGGGGGGGGGGTGCGGTCGTCTGTGGTGGTTAATTGACAGCAGCTTCGTTTTGGAAGAATTGAATTTTACGAGCCATTTCCTACCCCAATCCACCACGGATTGGAGGTCCTTTTCAGGCTCAGCCGCGAGGTTCGCCTTATCATCAACATTAGATCTTTGATCGAGGCGAGAGTATACTGTAGTATCGTCGGCGTACATGTCTACTTGTGATCTTATGGCATCGGGGAGATCATTGATGTAGATTAGAAAGAGCGTAGGACCTAGGATAGAGCCTTGGGGGCACCCGCGTTTGTAGGGTAGTTCTGGGAGGCATGTCCGTTTAAAACCACCTTCAGTGTGCGGTTGGAGAGGAATGACTGGATTAAGTCCAACAAAAGTCCAGTAATGCCGTAGCTTTGCAATTTCCGTAGAAGGCCGGCATGCCATACTCTGTCGAATGCTTTAGAGATATCCAGGGCGACAGTTCGGGCTTCACCATTCTTGTCGAGAGCCTGGTATATATACTCGGTGATGGTCGTTAGCATATCAGCAGTAGACCTGATGAAGCGGAAGCCATACTGTTTGTCCGATAGGAGCCCGTGGCATTGATAATGGCTTCGAACACTTTGCCGAAGATCTGAAGAAGACTAATTATAAAGCATGGCTGAAGAAGTGAGATATTTTAGAAGTAAAAAATTGAGACCGCATTTTGAGTCAAATCTGACTGTTGTAAATGCAAAGTATGTTTGAAACCTTCACATACTTTAGAACTATAAAATGGGTGGACAATTTTAGTCAAAGCTGACTGTTGCAAAGATAAACCATGACTGAAGGTGTCAGACGCTTTAGAACTTTAATATGAGCCGACAATTTAGTCAGGTCTGACTTTTGTAAAATAAAGCATGGTTAAAGGATTTAGATACTTTAGAACTATAAAATGAGTCGACAATTTTAGTCAGATCTGATAGTTGTAAAGTTACAACAGAAGTATTTGATGAGTTGACAAGTGTGTCAGTTCTGACTTATGTAAAGATAAATCATGGTTGAAGGATTCAGATACTTTAAAACTATAAAATGAGCTGACAATTTTGCACTGTTCCTTTGTGGAACAAAGTCCAGAGTGTTTGCGCCTTTGACATCTACAATCTTGGCCTCTTTAAGTTCAAGTCACTCTATATTTATTCTTCTTATCCTTATGATTATCTCTTTGAATTTCCCGTTCTTTACAACAATATTAATCCGTGGCGCTTGTGATTTGCATTGGATTCATTGGTAGTAATATGGATGTATATATATATATAATTATTTTACTATGTTTCACCCTAAGCAATGCAGTACCACCACTGATGCTGAGTAGTTTACAGTTAAAGAAAAGAAAAGTAAAAAAACAAACAAAAAACAAACAAAAAAAAAAGAACAAACATCGAATAACTTCCCGGGGATGTCGGAGAAAGGATAGAAAATTTTGGAATCAACATTATGGCAGTTGCCCTTAAACTTTTAGAGATACTTACTATTATATATATATATATATATATATAGTGTATCGAGGCAGCAAATAATTTTCTAAACATATGCTGTTAAATATAAGAGACATTGAATGTCTATTATCTTTAATCCTTCTAAACCTCGTATTTTGGCTTTAATTTCAGTTGAAAATAAAGACAAAAATTCTTCAACATTTGGATAATTTTTAATTAATTTGCTTCTAAGCTTTCGGCTCACATGAGCCATCTTCAGAGAGGTTATTTAGAGTGTAATACAATAACATCCGCCATCACCGACGATTTTATTTTGTGTTTACATAAAACTCCGCTTGGCAACGGCAATAGTTACTAAAAATAATAAACGCAGTTCTCAAATTTGCAATGCGGTTTTATGACGTCACACCGCGTGATAGCGCGAAATGACAACAAAACCGTTCATTCAAATGCAATGTAATGTGTTATGTCCGGTTTTAAAGGTGATTTTATTGAGTGTTGGTTGTTTAGATTTGATGTACATGGCCTCCAATATCTGAAGGCTCCTCTTACTATGTGTATGAGTAAGGATCACCGTATTGTTGACCAAAATCTGTCTGATATTACCTACATATTTATGTTTTTCAGAGGAATGTTGTTTTATAGTAATCTGATAAGAAAGATGACATGTAAGTCTACGGGAAAGCGTGGTTGTAGTAAAACCAATATATGTACTAGGTTTTTTATTAGTATCAGTGTAGTGTGCCAATTTACATGCCCATTCAGAGATTGCATCTCTGATACTAATAAAAAAACCAGTACATATATTGGTTTTACTATGTCTAGAAAGGCTCATGATTAAATGATTAAACATAATAGACATTCAATGTCTCTTATATTTAACAGCATATGTTTAGAATATATATATATATGTGTGTGTGTGTGTATGTGTGTGTGTGTGTGTGTGTGTGCGCGCGCGCGCGCGAAATATAGAATAAGTAAAAAGGAGAAATAGGAAACGTATTTCAATTAAACAAGTTTCACTTTTATTAAATTTGCTTCAAAGACTGAGAGAAATATAAAAAACGAAATAAAAATTGAATGTTCTGATATATTGTGATTTGGGGTTAGTTCTTATCAGACAGATATATGTCAAATATATTAAAATAATCGAAATTTTAGATGTATTTGTGTGGAATATTTTGGATGATAACCCGTAAAATAGTGTATGTTCATGCTTGTTTAGAAACACTTGTCTGTTTAAGTATCTGTTGGACGTTAAGTTCTATTAACATATCTGTGTGTGCGTATTAATTCCCGTATCCCGGGTATTAAAGCTTTGGATAACTTTTGAATATATGTGTGATAAATATTATGGACGTTAAATGTGATGCATGTTGGACGGTAACGTTAATTAATATAAGTATATGTATGCGCGTGTGTACATGTGTGTGTATGTTTGAGGAAAAGCTTGACATTCGTTAATACAACGCTTTAATTTTATTAATTATTTTTATTATTAATCTTATTGCATATCTTAATTTTAAAGGACCTTGATAATTCTATTGACAGTCTATTAAAGACTATCAGAGATCTGATGAGGACATTGGAATAATGGCGATTGCTATAAACTTTTCTGAGATTTCTAGTGACACGTTGTTTTTTGATACAGTGTCTGATAGAATTACACCTAAATAAATTCACACCTTTGCTTCTTTTAACCGACTTCAAGTCAAATGACTACATCGAATCAAGCTAAGAAGGTCGGGACAGGATATTCTTTCGTCAGAACACATCTTGCACATTTCTAAATCTGCCATTCGTCCGTGCATTGAATACTGTTGCCATATCTGGTCAGGTGAAACCTGCTATTTATCACGAGGTTTCCGACAAAATCCAATGAAGTATCTGCAATGTAATAGATCCCGATATAGAGCTCGACTTCAGTCACTTCCTCACCGGCAAGATGTGACTTACCCTCTATCTTTAAAATTGTTATCTTCCTCTGGTGCTCTGAACTTATGAAGTTACCCGTGATACTAGACTAGTAACTAAGTTTCACCTTTTTACCGTCAGAATAGTCAAATTTAACCGTTAATTCTTCAACAGCATTTTCTTCTCTCGCACTTTCTGCTTTTACAAATTTCTACCATATACTTGCTTCCCTGATAGCACCAATCTCAAAAAGCTCAAGTACAAAGTCAATTGCTATCTTCTGTCTTTTTGATTCCCAACTTTCTCTTATCATTTTTTCGACATCTCTGGTAACTTGTTCTTTTTTTCTTTTTCTTTCCTTTTCTAAATTGTAGCCCCCTGCGCAACAGGTGCGGTCCTGCTTTGCTTAGGTTGAATTGATTATAAAAAAAAACAAAAAAAAAACAAACAAAACAAAACAAAACAGAAACTTGGTACTGCAGAAAGATTCTGATCATACAATGGACTAAATATGGGAGTAAAGACAAATTTTTTTACGAAAATGGAACAAAAAGTGCGATGGTTAAACATAATGTCTCTGTTTTTTCCTGGAAGTTTATTTCATTTGAATATTTGTCTAAACGTTGTTCGTCATGCGTCTTTTGTACGAATAGTCATAATTGTTGAAGGGTAGCGAATATTAGTTTTCAGTGCATCGATCCAATTCAAAATTAAAAGATCATTAAGTCGAGACTAAATACTTTTCTTGTTCACCAGCAAAGATATTCTTAAAAAAGAAAAGTGCTGACCTGCTACGTAATATAACTCATCGTCTATGTCAGTGAATGCTGGACAGTCTTCTCACGGATGAAAAAGAATTATGAGGCGAGAAAACAGTTGTCCTATAGAATAATGATTACAATACCATCAAAGGAACATGAGAGTAACATGAAAGTTTTAAGGAAAATGGAAACAAAAAAGAGCTTATACTTACAATCAGAATGAGACAGTTGAAATTTCTAGGACACTTAAAAATTTGACACTCATACGACATATCAAAGGCAAAAAAAGAAATCTACCTAACGGGCCAATGTGAATTGATAGTAGTACGGCCAGTGGTAAAGTTGGAAAACGACACACATTACAAAGACTAACAAAAGATAAGAAGTTGTTGAGAGCCATGATCTTCCTTCAAAAAGGATATGGCATATAGAAGAAGAAATGTAGGATTGTGTGTGTAGTAGGAGCCCTTACCTGTAAGTGGGCACTATATTCAACTCAAGCGTATTTGCCTGTCAAAGTTGCCATTTACGACAGGTTAATCGTGACTCTTAGCAAAAAATGGTATCTTTTAGTTGAAAATTTGTTTTATCTAATGATGTTATTGTAGATTTCTTTGTAAGAAATATGATGACTTACTTTTGGAGAGTTTATTGTGTGTTGTCAAAATAACCATTGTCCTTGGCGTAACAAACCTAATGCATATAAGATTTTGATGTTGTTGACATAATTTAAGAGTTAACGGTAAGCTGTTTCGCAAAACATTCATTCGAATTCTCTTTTCTTCACCAATCTTCGTAGCATGCTAGTGACAAAATAGATTTGTCAACATATGATCAGATGATTAAGCAAAATGTAGGAAGAAAAAGAGTTGACAGTTCCAAAAGAAAATTTCTAAATAATCTCAACCCGAATTTGAACTCGTTTCGCCGATTTCATACCCTTAAGCGTTGTAGCATTGAGCTCAAAGCACGAATGCAGTATATCTTTTTATCGCAGTCTCTTCATATCTAACTATCTATGTTTGTCTCTTTATAACCGGTGCTCTTACAGTCATCGGTTAAAGAACATCGGACATGATTTGTATCTAGATGGGTGACCGCTTACAAATAGCAAGTGCTGTAAGCCTGGATGTGCTACTGGTCTAATAGATAACGGCTGGGATTTGGAAATCAGAAAGCCAATTTCCAATTCCTAGTGGTTTCGTTATATTCACTTACGCGCAAATACCTTCGGGAAATATATGAATCTACCTCTGTCAGGAAATCATTATTACCTTCAAAAAGTTCTTAAAATGTAAAAAATATTTCCTGCTTTATAACCTGTACACGGACAATAAATCGTAAATAATATATTAATAAACTGTGTTTTCATATCTGTGTTAATTTGTCTGTGCACAATTTTTAACCACTTGAACCAACTATTCCTTTCCGTGAATAAAAGCAAAATAAAACTATATAAGAATTAACAAATTATTCTTTTTCCATTTTATTAAAAACAAACCTGTATGAATGAAATATTGTACCCAAAATATATCCCCTCTTTCTTTGTTGTTTGTTTGTTTCTTTTTTTGTTTTTTGTTTTCTTTCTTTATGTCTGTTCGTATATCTATTCAAAACTTATCAGATGTTACCACATCATTCCGTACGACCACAAAGAGTGTAATCATATCTATTTATCTCATATGTTATCTATCTATCTGTCTACCTGGTCACCTCGATGTAGTGTAATGGTTAGAACTTGTTACAAGTAAGTAGTGAGTTCAATGCTCACTAAATATCCCATATATTCGGCTTTGTGCCGCATCTAAGCGGCGCTTAAAAAAATCAGTCATTTATTGCCTTGTTAATCTTTATTTAGGCAGCCTAGCATCCCTGTAGGTCAAAAAAATATAAACCGACAAAGGGCGGAAGAACTCTCAAAGAGTCAACGGCCAGCTAACTAGAGGTGATGTCTCAATAAACCATCATGGAGAAGGCAACGGGATACCACTCCATCTATCCCCGCTCAATCATGGATAGTCACAATAAATATATGAAAGTCAACAGCGTGAAGGGGGTTACTTATCAAGGAAGCAACTCCTCGCTCGGTAAGGACCGGCATGGGCAACAGGTTCCACCTGACCGTCATCCGGCGACTGTTAGCACCAACGGCGTAAAGGGGACATTTTACTCCAAAAGTTGTCCCTCGCCCGGGAAAGAACGACATGAGCAACAGGTGTCTCTGGACCGTTACCCTGCAACTGTGCGAATCAAAGACAAACTCACTATAGGAACATGGAACGTCAGGACACTGAACTGTGGACAACTAGAGAATGTCAAACAGGAGATGAACAGACTGAATATCAGCATCCTAGGAATATGTGAAACAAGATGGCCTAATAACGGAGATTTCAGTAGCGACACCCACAGGATAATATATGCAGGAGGTAAAAAACACGAAAAAGGGGTCGCTTTAATACTAAACAAACAAGTGAAGAGATGTGTACTTGGATACTGGCAACTGTCAGAGAGAGTCCTCTTGGTTAAACTGCGGGGAAGGCCCCTCAATATAGCTATTATAATAGTCTATGCGCCAACAACTCAAAGCTCGGAGGACGAAATAGAATCTTTCTATTCAATACTGGACAGTGCTAAGGCTCAGTGCAAAAGCCAAGAAGTCAGGATAATAATGGGGGACTTAAATGCAAAGGTAGGTAAGGATAGAGAAGGAGACACGAACGGCAACTTCGGACTAGGAGAGCGCAACGAAAGAGGAGAAAAATGGATCCAATGGTGCTCAGCCAATGACCAGGTCATTACTAACACCTGGTTCCAAGAACACCCACGACGTTTATGGACATGCAGAAGCCCAGGAGGGGACACGAAGAACCAAATAGATTATATAACTATAAACAAGAGATTCAGGAACGCAGTAGTCCAATGCAAAACATACCCAGGTGCTGACTGCGGAAGTGACCACGTCCCAGTCATCTGCAAACTAAAAGTGAAATTCCGAAGACTGAAGAAGCCCAGCATATCACCAAGACTGCAATACGACACACTAGAGGACGATCTCACCCGGCAGAAAGAATATAATAACAGCGTGAGAAAGAAATATGAAGAACAAATTGGAAAAGGATACTCAAAATGGGATTCACTAAAAGAAGCAATGGTGACCTCAGCGAACAACATAGCCCCAAAGGAAATCAGACGCAGAAGAAAAAATGAGTGGATGACCGAAGAGATCCTCCACATGATGCAAAGGAGACAAAAAATAATGCCAAGACACGGAGCAGAGTACAAAAAACTTCATAGGGAGATAAGGAACAAATGCAGACAAGCCAAAGAGGAATGGCTCAACAACAAATGTGCAGAAGTAGAGAGACTGAGCAGGAACAACAAAGCAGAGATGCATAAAGAGATAAGAGAACTGACAGGACAAAAAACCTGTTCCTCAACAGGATGCATAAAATCCAAGGAAGGGACAATCATATTAGAGAAAGAGGAAATACTCCAGCGATGGGAAGAATACATAAAGGATCTCTTTTGCGACAAGAGAGAACAACCGAGAATACACAAGGAGATGGATGGACCGGAAATACTAAAATCCGAAGTGGAAGCTGCAATGGCCAAAATGAACAGAAACAAAGTACCTGGCCCAGATGGCATAGTGATAGAGCTGCTGACAGCCTTAGAAGAATATGGTATAGAAAAGATTACCGACATAATAAACGAAATTTATAGCAGCGGAATAATACCAGAAGACCTATGCAAGTCGATATTTATAGCGCTGCCGAAGAAACCTGGTGCAAACGAGTGCGAACTACACAGAACTATCAGCTTAATGAGTCACATTACAAAACTGATTGTCAGAATCCTGATGAATAGAGCGAGAAGCAGAATCACGCCAGAGATAGGGCAGGAACAGTGCAGGTTCGTCAAGGACACTGGAACAAGGAACGCCATATTCATTATTAGGATGCTCTCTGAAAGGGCATTATAAATGAAGAAAGACTTGTACCTATGCTTCATTGATTACGCGAAAGCATTCGACAAAATAAGACACAAAGAATTGATGGAAGTGCTAGGCAACCTCGACATTTTCGGCAAAGACATAAGAATAATCAAGAATCTCTACTGGCAGCAAACGGCCTGCATACGGACAGGTAACGACCTCAGTAGATACACAAAGATAGAAAAAGGCGTAAGACAAGGATGTGTCTTTTCACCGGATTTGTTCAACCTATACAGCGAGAATATTTTGAGGACCCTAGATGACACGCCAGGATTTATTATTGGAGGCCACAACCTGAACAACATAAGATATGCGGACGATACAGTGCTGATTGCGGACACGGAAAGGAAACTACAAGACCTCATACAGAAAGTAGCAGTGGAGAGTGACAAGAAGGGACTACAAATAAACTTTAAGAAAACTGAGTGCATGGTCATCAGCAAAAGACACAACCCAAAATGCCAAATACAGGCGGAGAATAACAGAATCAAACAAGTCCAAGAATTTAAGTACCTAGGAAGTGTTCTAACAGGAGATCCGAAGGCGAATTGGCAAAGGACGCGTTCCAGAAGATGAGCAAAATACTAACACACAGGAAGATCTCAATAGAAACGAAGAAAAGAGTACTAGACTGCTACGTGATGTCAGTTCTTCAGTACGGCTGTGAATGCTAGACAATATCATCGAAAATGAGGACAAAACTGGAAGCGGCCGAAATGTGGTTCTACAGAAGGATGCTACGGATATCGTGGACTGAGCATACAAGCAACGGCGAAGTGTTAGAAAGAATGGCAACAAAAAGGAAATTGATGCTGAGCATCAGGAAGAGACAACTGAAGTTCCTGGGACATGCAATGAGGAAGGAGAGCCTGGAGAACCTGATACTGACTGGACAGATAGAAGGAAGGAGAGACAGAGGAAGGCAGCGGATAACATATTTGCAGGGTCTAATCAGGTGGATGACGGAACGGGGGTTGCCAGGAGCAACAGGAGCAAACATACTAAGAGCCACAAGGTATAGGGAGACGTGGAGATCCATGATCGCCTACGTCCTGAAGGGACAGGGCACATAGAAGAAGAAGAAGAAGAAGAAGAAGAAGAAGAAGATTTCTTTCTTTTGAATTTAATAAATACAGTAGCAGTGGCAGCGACAGTAGCAGTAGCAGCAGCAGACTCAAATAACGTTAAATCAGCAACGGCTATGAAATTTATAAACACACGTTTTTCGGTCTTTCCTGTTTTGAGTTGTAAGTCATGAACTTTCCACGCTGAAGTTGAAAGGGATGTGAAACACGACAACTGTTAGTCCAACTCATATTCATAAACATTTCGTTATGTATACAATTTTCTCCTAACAAAAGAAACTCTTGTATCAAACTAAGTACCTCTACTCATTTTCGATATGTAAATTTTAAATCGAATTTTTTTAAATGAACAATTGAAATTTTGCTTCATTCAAGGATACTGTTGTATTCCCTGTATATATTGTAGTTCCCTTAAAAATACGTAAATTGCATTACTTTTGAAGTGGCTATCATGTATGTCTTTTAAAGAGTTAAGATATAGTAAAACACATTCTACTCAGTTGCAATTGTATATACTTTCATGAAACAAAGTTTTAAAATTTTTGTTTGCAACTTTGTGTTGATTTTTTTTTTGTTCATTATTTCAGAACATTTAATATACTTATATAGAATTGTAGGAACGATAAGCTTTAGTGTTGTAACATTCAGTTAAATATTCAACCCCATTCAGGATGAAATTAATTGATTTTTCAAAAAATACTTAGTAGAGGAATATAGAAACTGAAGATTTGAATGAGAATTACAGAGACGAGTGACCTGTAAAACAGCTATCGTAAAATATCCAAATCTCCGCCTAATCTGGTGCGTTATTTGATTCAGATTTGTTTCTTACGGCTTATCGACCCATTGTGGGTTATTTAAAGCCTGAAGAATACTTCCTTTTTGTGAATGTATATTGAAAAAAGAATGTTTGAGAAACAGGTTTTACTTGCTATAAGAAGGAGATGAATCCATACATTTTCCAATTATATTTATATGTAAGTGAATGTAACGAACCTAACAGAAATTAGAACTCGGTTTTGCGATTTCTCATTCTAAGCTGCTATCTGTTACACCACACGCACCTCAACGAAAGGAATATATATATATATATATATATGTCACTTCATGACAACCAGTCTAAGAGAAAGAAAATACCTTTGAATTCGAAAATTCCAAATTGCGGAGAAGCATGTGTGAAACCATTTAGGCAGTCATGGCAATTCAACGACTATGAAGTAAAGAAATGTATGTAGCATCATGATCACCGACATCATAAAGTATCCTGACTTAAAAAAATGAAACTGGTAATGCAAAAATAAACTGTAGTTCAAATGTCTTTTATAAAATTAAATATTTAGATCTAAATTCGGCCATTTCTGTCTATCTATTTATGAAAGAAAGGAATTGTTGCCTTATGTACTGAGTTCGATTCTTGTGAGCACTTGGATTTTGTGGCCTTGTGCCATACTATATTGAGTTCTCTAAAAATCTTTAAATTAACAAAGAAATATGAAAAGATATGAAAGAGAAATATGAGAAGATAGACTAATTAAACTATACGCATAAAATTTACGAGAAAAATAGATTCTTATATTTCATAATTTTCGATTATAATGAGCTATAATAAAGATAAAATCAATTTCATATCAGTTACAAAAACATTTTATGCGAAGAAAGCAAGCAATAAACACTCTCCCTAGTCCACAAGTAAGAAATAGAAAGAAATAGCCACAGATATCAAGGGAATAAGTGAAATTAAAGAAAATTTATAAGAAAATTCATTTTCTTTGTCGTGTGAAGATTGACGTGTCATGTCTTTTTAATAGTTGACATTCTTCGAATATTCAGCTCAAAGCAAGCAACTCTTTCTTCAAAAGTTCAGATCTTCGTAAAACTGCTGCTAATTATGGACATATTTCTTGATCTTTCTGTCAGCGTTCTCCAGGGAAACAGCCAATATAAACATCCATATTCTTGCGGAATATTCATTTTACAGCAGAGAGAGTCATGAGTAACACAAATGCGTTACATAGTTTAATTCGCTACTTCTAACCAATTATTAAAGTTGCGCGTAACAAGATACAACAAATGATCGAACTCTCTCGGAAATTCGCAAGTAATTACGGGTAAGAATTATTTACCGTTATTTTTTGGATGAAGAGAATAAAGTTGCATCACTTGAATGACTCAACAAAATATTTTAGATTACAAAATTGATCAGTGAGGGTATTTAAAACTGTTTTTATTTGTTTGTTCATGTTTGTTAGGTATGTACCAAAAATCACTGCTCATTTTCGATACCTCAATTTAAATTTAATTTTTAAAAATAAAAACGTTGTCTTGAAGCTTTAATTTTACCTTTAATTGAAAGCCAAGAGATTAAATTTACTAATTACCATAAGCAAAATACCCTGGTTTAGTTCAAACCGAAATTATATTGCTCGGAATCAAAAATTTAACTGCAGAAAAATTTTTTTAAAAAATTTACCGCCATTATTGACGAATCGACAGATTATGTAAACAGTAGCTAAATTTCTGATTTAAAAATCTTGCAAAAAAGAAATATACCTCCTTGACACGTTATTTAAGTCGATTTTTATAATTGAAACCTACCTTTATCTGATTTCAAACAAGTATTAAGTGCTTACTGACTTGATATTTACGAAATAAATCACTCTTTAAAAACAGTAGCCCTCTTGTCAGCGCTTATCTAGGCGATAAATTACGTGTTGACAAGTAGCAGGTGTGAATGACGTTTGGATGGCGACCGAAAGTGACAAAAAATCGTGTAGCTTAAAACGTAATATTTGGAAATTTAAATTTTTTTTTTTGTTTTTTAACTAAATAGTAAAATTAAAAATTTAACATAATATTTTCAACAAGTATAACTTTTTATAGAATTTTAGTTTAGATTTATAGCCAGACTATGCTTTCTGAATAAATAAAAATAAAATATGCTTTCTGAATAAATAAAAATAAAATGTGCTTTCTGAATAAATAAAAATAAAATGTGCTTTCTGAATAAATAAAAATATGCTTTCTGAATAAATAAAAATATGCTTTCTGAATGAATAAAAATTTAAATTTCTTTTAAAAGAAAGAATTAAATTAAAATAACCGAACTAAGTTATGTTATTTATTAATATTTTTCTGAAATATTAAATATTTTTATGTTTAGAAAAAATTAAATTTCTTTTAGAATAATTTTAATTTAATAAAAAAAGAATGAAATTAGAATCAAAGTTTGGTTTGTTTAGTTTTCGATGTAAGGGGAATTCATCCAAACACTTGTTAACTTCAAAAAACAATACGACCTCTACGGAAACTTAATAAAAATTTCCAAAATTTAATTATTTTTAATTATTTTAAAAGTAAAATTGGTGAATGATTTTTATTAAACTTTTCAATTTTCAATGTGATAATCAATTCTTAAGTAAGAAGAAACTCAACAACGTTTTAATAAAAGGTTTTTAAAATATTTTTAACACTTTTATAAATTATTATAATAAAAAAAATAAAAATAAAAACAATTATTTCAAAATTTTATTAGTAAACGAAAAATTTTTTTTCTTCAGAGTATAATATCCTTAATAATTATTATTTATTCCAGCAATTAAAAGTTTATCAAATTAAATTATATCAGAGATTTATTGCATTTTTATCTTACTCTTCGGAGCAGATTTTTGGCCAGGTTGTCCACTTTAGAATAAAAAACATAGATGATTTATATGCCCCAATGAGTCCTGCATTTAACTAATATAAAAAATTTGTACAGCTAATTAAAATTTATTAAAATTTCATGGATTTACGTAGAGGGGGGGGGCTAACAGAGTTAAAAAAATATTTTCACCAAGAAATTTAAAAAAATAATAATTTCAAAAATAATTTCATTCATTTGTGAATGAGTACTGAAAGTTTCATTCAAATCTGACCATTATTTGATTTTTGCGAGAATTTTCAAATTAATGTATTTATTACCGTGAAAAAAGTGGGTTGTGTCATCATTACCACGTAACCTATTGTAATAAAGGCGTAATTTTTTTTTAGCCGCTAACTCAAATAAAACAACATTTTCTATCAAAATTTCGAAAATGTTAGCAGGGATTCAAAATTTTTTAAAAATAATTAAAAATTGCTTTGATCTTTTCTCTTAATAAAAATATAAATATTTTGATGGAAAAAGTTAGTTTTATTAAGTTTATGAACTTTTTAATTCATACTATGCTGTTTCATGCTGTTTTTTAGCGATATTTTGTACGTACCTAAATTGTTTGTCTATTATGTGGCATTTTTTTAAAGAATAGCGGGTTATCTATTGTTTTTCCGTTTGTAGTGGGAGTCCGTTCTAGTGAAGGGTAATTGTATACTGTTGCAGGTTAACGGAATTTGGCCTTGTGGTAGATAGCCCACTATAAGTCATGAAATGATTATAAAATCAAGAAAAGCAATTTGAGTTGAAAAATAACATTTTTATATATACACATATCAATTAATGTTTTTACAATTACAATAATAACTTGAATATATGTCCAACTCAGGTTAAAATGTTCATGGCAAATAATAAGCTGAAAGAGATTTAAGGCTTAGGAATGTGGAGAGCGTGTAAATGAGGAATGTCTTTGATGTAGTCGCTCCTTAGGTCAGTAAGTAGTTTTGAGACAGAGGAGAAGGAAAGAGGCAAGCGTAGTAGCCGCTAGACTTAAGTCAAGGAAATATTGATTAAACTCTTCTCCTGAAGTATGCCTGCTGGGGTCTGTTTGTATCGCTTTTTATATCTGCTTTTTGGATCAAAGCAGCTCGTTTGGGATTTCGCACTTGTATTTGATTCTAGGCTTCCCATTGGCTCGCGAAATGGAAATTTAATATTTGATTAATTATTATTTTTCAACCGGAATATCTGCGCGAACCCGGATGCGCACGGACGACTTTTGGTCACTTGCCTTTTTGTTGACAGAGAGCAAACATCCGGTCCATCGGTATCACCACAATATAAAAGATATATATATATATATATATTATAAAAGAACATGTGTGGTTTCTATGTTTATTTAAAATATACATTTTTCTCACGTTGGGACCACGGTAACATCCCTATATATATATATATATATATATATATATATATATATATATATAGGGATGTTACCGTGGTCCCAACGTGAGAAAAATGTATATATATATATATATATATATATATATATATATATATATTATCGTTTTAAAATTCTTTATAATTTTCGATGTGATATCTCAATATGCAGTTCATGATATAGAAATTACCCCAGAAAAAACTGGCTCTAAAAACGAAACATACATCTGTGAACGTATTTAACTTCTTCATGAAACGGAAGTAGTACTTGATAAAATTATGCACAATTATCAAATATTGTGAGACAGTAAATTCTTGTGTATTTTAACAACTTTATATAATGTCATCTCAATTAAATCACATTTGGCATAATACACTTTAAGTAAGATCTTTTATGCATGAAAAACAATTCTAAAAACAGTTTTAGAAATTAACTGTAAAAAGTATTAATATATAAATGCATGCTCTCATATCTGCAGACATACACAGATAGACACCTCACACATGCATACATATATGATTTTATAGGAGGATTTTTTTATTCAGTATATTTTGTATAATGTCCAAGAAATATTAAAACTGTAATTGAAGTTTAATATAATATTTTTACAACGTTCATGAAATTTTAGAATTGTATATGGAGATTAATATCATATTTTGTACAAGATGTGTTTTTAATGTTTATTATCACATTTAGTACTATGTCCGAGAAATTTCAGAAGTGTCTTTGAAGAATAATGTTATATTTTGTACATTGTTTGAGAAACTTTAAAACTGTCTTTGAGGATTGATATCATGTTTAGTAAAATATAATAATGTTAGATATGTCTATGAAGTGTATATAATATTAATCTTCCAATATTAATCTTCCAAAACACTTTCGACATTCCGCGTCCATTGTATCAAATATGATATTAAACTTCAAAGACACATCTACAATTTGTTGACTATTGTACAACATATGATATTAAACATTAAAGGCTGTTTTAAAATTTCTCAAAAATTGTACAAATTATGATATTAAAGACGCTTCTAAGATATCTCCGACATTGTACAAAATTTTATGTTATAATTCAAAGACAGTTTTAAGATCTCTCAAACATTGTACAAAATAAAATATTAACCCTCAAAGGTAGTTTTAAGATTTTTCGAACATCATACGAAATATGGTATTAAACTTCGAAGACAATTCCAAGATTTGTCAAAGAGTGTTCAAAATATGATATTACTCTCCAAAGGACTTCTGAAATCTTTCGAATATTATACATAATATGATATTAATCTTCAAAGACACGTCTGAAATTTCTCGAACATTCTACAGAAGTTTAGATTAAACTTTAAATACAGTTTTAACATTTCTAAAACATTGTACATGATATAATAATAATCTCCAATTTATCAAACACTGTACAAAATATGATGTTAAACTGTAAAGACACTTCAAATATTTCTAGAACATTGTACAAAATATGACATAACATTTCAAAGAGACTTTAATATTTCTTGAAACTGGTATCAACTTTGATACTAAATTTAAAAGTGACTTTGAGAATTTACTGAACATTGCACAAAATATGAGATTAAACTAAAAATCACTTCTGACGTTTCTCGAACATTGTACGACAAATGATATTAAACTTAATGACAATTTTGATATTTTTGAAAATTGTACAAAATATAATATTAATCTTCAAAGACTTTTCTGAAATTTCTCGACTACTGTACAAATTATGATTTTAAACTTCAACGATACTTCTAATATTTCTCTAACCTAGTACCAACTATGATATTAAAGTCAACTTGAAAATATCTCGAACATTGTCCAAAATATGTAACTTATCTTCAAAATCTTTTCATAATTTCTCAATTATAGTACAAAATATAATATTAAACTTCAAAACAGTTCTGAAATCTTTCGAACATTTTACTAAACATGATATTATTCTTTCAAAAGAATCTCCTTTGTATAAAAAGGAGATTCATCTTCAAAAACATTTCTGACATTCCTAGACCATTGTTTCAAATATGATATTAAACTTCAGATATATTGACGATTCCTCAAACATTGTACAACACACGATACTAAACTTCAAAGGCAGTTTTAAGATTTCTCAAAAATTGTACAAAATATGATATTAATCTTCAAAGTGTTATGTCGCCAAGTATAAATGAATAACTCAACAACAGAATCATAATATAAGTTGTATTCCGCTGAAAGACGGTTAGTATGTACAGAAGTGATTAGTAATATTTACAATAGAAAGATACAAGAGTCCAATCCGTCGTAAGATGTGTGTATACGTGATTACTTCCGGTACGCCACCGGAAGTGTGACTAACTCTTCACTGACTCGCACTGACTCTTCAGTAACTCATTAGAGACTCTCAAGTGACTCTCTATCGACTCTCTTGTAGAGGATCCACCATTGCTATATATAGCAATGGGAACAGTCCATTTGTAGTCAAATAGAAGCGGCGCCCTAACACCCCTTTCCTAAGACTTTTGCTTCAATCGTATTTTTTCTTTTTCGGGTTTACCGACAACTGGTGTGTTAATTTCCTTTTGCAGGTGGATTTCCTGGCACTACCTTCTTGTACCTGAGGCATTTGTAACTCGAAAGTATCAAAAAGATCCTCCACATTTTCATCCATCTCTTCAGGCGCAACAGTTGTCTCTTCCGAAAATCTTTTTCTTAATTGATTTACATGCCTTCTATGTTCAAATTTCGGTCCTTGCACCACATAGAGCATGTTCCCTATACGTCCTTTAATTTTGTATTTCATCCAGGACGTAGTGTTGTTTTTATAGTTCTTGAACAACACTTTTTCATTCACCACAAATTTTCTTTTGGGTGTGCTTACATTAGGTGTATCAGCTTTCTTTGATGGAATTAGCTTATCAAAAACCGAACATACTTTTCTTGCGAACATTAATTCAGCTGGCGACAGCGCTGATGGTGCTGCTTTGTTTGGCGTAATTCTGTATACCTGTAGGAATAACTGTAAAGCCGTTTTCGTGGGCGTCCCCGTAGCCTTCCTTAATGCTCTCTTTAGGGTATCCACGAATCTTTCAGCTAGCCCATTGCTACGTGGGTGCTAGGGTGGAGTGGTTATATGTTCCACTTGAAATGTATCGCAGAATTCCTTAAACTCTTTTGACGTAAATTGTGACCCGTTGTCTACTACTCCAAATCTTGCGAAAAGCTCATGGAGTCTGTTTATAGTATTTTTTCTGTGGGTTGTTTCATCTGAAACACTTCCGGCCACTTGCTGTAGCTATCTACGACAATTAAGTAATACGTTTTACCCATTGGACCGGCAAAGTCTATGTGCAGTCTCGACCACGGTCTATCCGTTTCCGGCCAAGGCTTTTGTAGTACTTGTGGCGATTTCGCCGCCAGCGCACAACCCTCACATTTTCCAACCATGACCGCAATGTCCGCGTCCATGCCTGGCCAGAACACGTACGACCGCATTAAACTTTTCATTCGATTCACACCGGGATGACCCATATGAAAATCTTTCAGTATTTTCCTCTGTAACACTTTAGTAATTACAACTCTTTCGCTGTAGAGTAATACGTTGTCGCACGTAGAAAAAGTTTCTGCCATTCGTTGGTCTTTTTCCAGTAATTTATTTTTTACATCTTTGATGTAATCGTCTTTTGACACTTCCTTTTTTATATCTGCTAATGACACCGGTAAATCTCTGACAGTTCCAGTGAGAGTATTCTTCACTTCCACTTCAGATTTTAATTCTGCTATAACGGTGTCCTCTAAAGGTTCGTTTGACTTCGGAATAAGTCTCGACAACCCATCCGCGTGTCCAATTATTTGTTGATGCTAAGTGTTGTAAGTCAAAATTGTAATTTAGAAGCAAAGTACCCCATCTCAGTAGTCTATTTGCAGTATATGTGGGGAGTCCCTTTTTGGATCCGTAAATGGTCAACAACGGTTTATGATCCGTCTGCAATGTGAATTTCCTTCCATGAATATATCTGTGAAACTTTGTTACTGCAAACACTATTGCCAGTGCCTCCTTTTCGATTTGTGAGTAGTTTTGTTCAGCCGGGAGCAGTGTTCTGCTTGCATGTGCAATCGGCTTTATTTGTCCATCCTTCCACTTGTGTAATATACATGCACCAATCCCATATGTGCTAGCATCGCAAGCGATTACGATGTCTAATTTGGGATCGTAGTGAGCTAAAAATAAATCTGATGTAAGTCTATCTTTTATCTCCTTAAATGCTTTCTTGCAATCCTCAGACCAGCACCATACTTTATCTTTTTTTAGTAGCTCATTTAAAGGCGCACGCAACTTGTGCAGATTTGGAATGAACTCCTGATAGTAACTCACCAAAGCTAGAAAACTTTGCAATGTCTTTACGTTTTTTGGATCTGGCATATTTCGAATCGCATGGGAGCGATTTGGGTCTGGCTTTTTCCCATCTTTATTGATAATATGACCCAGATATTTAATTTCTTCCAGCAACAAATCACATTTGCTTTCCTTTATCTTCAAGCCATAATTTCGTATTCTTTTGAAAACTTTCCGTAGGTGACCCTTATGTTCTTCGACAGTTTCGCTTTTTATTAGGATGTCATCAAGATATGCGATCGCGAAATCTAATCCTGCCAGCATAGTGTCCATCGTCTGCTGGAACACCGCCGGTGCTGTTTTTATTCCGAACGCTAACCGTTCGTATTTGTAAAGCCCCTTGTGAGTATTTATGCACAATAGATTTGAACTTTCATTCTCCACTGGAATCGCTAAGGTCTATTTTTGAAAAAACCTTCCCGCCATTCAGCTTAGAAAATACCTCCTCCGGGCTTGGTAGAGGGTAGTGATAATCCTCAATGGCGTTGTTTAGTCCGGTCGAAAAATCAGCGCATATTCTAAACTCTCCCGTCTTCTTTTTTACGTAAACAGCAGGTGCGGCCCAATCGCTATAGTCGACGTTTGTTAGTACGCCTATTTTTTCTAGTCTTTCAAGCTCAGCGTCAATTTTATCAATAGCCGCATAAGGCGCGTTTCTCTTCTTTTTGAACACCGGAGTCACGTTTTCTTTTAATTTGATTATCGCCGACGTTTTGGTACATCTGCCCAAACCTTCAGAGAATACTTCCGGGAAATCTTTTTTTATCTCCTCCTTGAGTATTGTTGTCACGTCAGACGAGTTTTCTCTTATATTTTTACAATAAGAATTTATGGGAAGATCTCACAAATTAAATTCACTCATCCAGTCAGTGCCAAACAGATTATTCGTTCCTTTCATAACGAACGTTTTCAGTCTTTTTGTTTGGTTGTGAAAATTTACTTTGAGAATTAGCTCACCTTCAAATTTGATCCTCTTTCCAGTCACCGTTTTAGCCACTTTACTAGTCTTCATCAACCTTGGTTTATTTAACTTGTACCAGGTTTTCATATTTATGATACTTATATCCGATCCACTATCCAGTTGCATTCTCACCGGTTTTTTAAAATATTTTCACTTCTAAATATTTTCTAACGCCGTGGTTTTGCTCATATGATGTGGTCAATTTTACCTGCGATTTACGTCTAAATCTACGCTTAGACATTTTGTGACATAGCTTATTACAGTGTCTGCATTTTTTAAATTTGAACGGTCAGTCACTGCGCCAGTGCCATTCTCCACAAGCATAGCAAGCTTTGGGGGGGGGTCTTTTTAAAAAAAAAAACAATTTTTTCCCCCCAAGGGCGAATGATTTTTTCGTCTTGGAGACGGAGACCGAAAGTGTGACTTGCGATTTATCTTTTTTACATTGGCTACAGCGGATTACTGCATTTTGTTTTGCGTCTTCTTTAATACTTATACATTTCTGGCAATAATCCGCCAGATTTTGCAGAGATATGTCTTGTTCGTTCTCCAACTTTGTCAAAATTTTTCTCCGCCTCTCGCTGTCTTTCCCTGACACCAGCCCTTGCACGAAAATTAAACATTTAAAATTGTTTGCAGTTAGTTCTGCAAGTCTGAAATCGTCGCAGTTTTTGTTAACTACCGAGGCGAACGTGGTGTAATCTTCAGCCTCGTTCTTTTGCAGATTTAGGCATCTCCACCTTTTATGGAACAAGGATAACCTAGGGCTAAATAATTCTTTTAGTAGTTTTACATCCTCATTGAATTCTAGATCCCTTGTTTTTTTCGGAAGGATGAAGTCCGTGAATTTGTTATGTTCATGCGTGCCTAATTCCCTGAGGAGTAACCTGATTTTTTTCTCTGAAGACCATGACTTACAGTCGATTTCAAAAAAGTCCTGGTATCTATGGTAATACCTTTCAAAAGTTTTGTCTTCGTCTGGATTATAATTGAAAGTTTCAATAGTCGACCAGATGGTGTTCTGGGAGAACGTACTCTCATCTGAGTTTTTATTCTTCTCTAGAATTAACCCTACGAGTTCTTCTTGCCATTTTTGTTGTTTTTCCTGTAGTTCCAATTGCTGTTTTTGGAATTTTTCCTCCATTCTTTCTTGTA
Source organism: Ascarosepion bandense (assembly GCA_037127315.1). Lineage (NCBI taxonomy): Eukaryota > Metazoa > Mollusca > Cephalopoda > Sepiida > Sepiidae > Ascarosepion > Ascarosepion bandense. The sequence continues at coordinate 191,021 of JBBBDQ010000611.1, read as the reverse complement.
TCTGTAATTGCTGTTGCATTTGACATTTCAACAGTTCTAACATGGACGCTTGAAATTGTTCCATTATTACAATTTCTTTATACCGAGGGGAAAAGACCGAAATTTCAACCTCCTCAACAGAAAAAAATTTCACCACAGACAAAAATAGAAAGATATAACTTGCGCTTTCTTTGCCGTGTAATAATTCTCGTCAACGCAGTCAATGGTGTAGTACGTATATTTTTCAGAAGTACTTTCGCGTATGACTTGCGAAACTTTTTTCTACGTCCAATTAAAATCTTTGTGTAAATTTGAAATTCTTCGTCCGCTATTGTATTGTGGGACGCGTTTTGGTTTCTTCTTCTTTGAGATCTCTTCGTCACCACCGTTATGTTTGGGACGAATTTTGTTTCCACTACTTCTGCGTAAATTCGAAGCAATTCGAAGTAACTTTGTTGCCACTATTATGTTGTGTGACGAATTTTGGTTTTCACCTCCGCGTAAATTCGAAGTAATTTAAAGTATCTTCGTCGCCACTGTTAATGTCGTGGGACGATTTTTTCTTCCAACATCTTCGTCGCCACTGTTAAAATCGTGGGACGATTTTTCCTTCCAACATCTTCGTCGCCACTGTTATGTCGCCAAGTATAACTGAATAACTCAACAACAGAATCAGAATATAAGTTGTATTCCTCGGAAAGACGGTTAGTATGTACAGAAGTGATTAGTAATATTTATAATAGAAAGATACAAGATTCCAATCCGTCGTAAGACGTGTGTATACGTGATTACTTCCGGTACGCCACCGGAATGTGACTAACTCTTCACTGACTCGCACTGACTCTTCAGTAACTCATTAGAGACTCACAAGTGACTATCTACGACTGTATTTACTAGCCTTCCCACGCAAGGCTGGATGTGACACATGGTCATTTTATAGTGGGTATTCCCGGCCATATAGCCGGGCCAAAAAATGTCTGTCTATTTTTCCCCAGTCGGGGTTCTACCCTTCGGCGGAACCACGACTGGGTTATTGCTCTCTGCTCGGAAGCAGAGAGCGCCTTCTACGCGAAGGCAGAGAGCTGACAGTGTCGTAGCGTCGTCAGTCTAGTGACTCGGTACGACTGTATTTACTAGCCTTCCCACGTAAGCTGGATGTGACACATGGTCATTTTATAGTGGGTATTCCCGGCCATATAGCCGGGCCAAAAAATGTCTGTCTATTTTTCCCCAGTCGTGGTTCTACCCTTCGGCGGAACCACGACTGGGTTACTGCTCTCTGCTCGGAAGCAGAGAGCGCCCTCTACGCGAAGGCAGAGATCTGACAGTGTCGTAGAGTCGTCAGTCTAGTGACTCGGTACGACATTATTTATTTTCGTATAAAATACAAAAAATGTGGCACAAGGCCGAATACGGGGATGGGGAAGGCTGGTCTTCAACTGTCCTAATTTAACTTAGCTATTCACTTTCGTTGACCCTGACACACAATAAACCTTACACCATAACATCACATTTTTGCTTACCATTCTTACCACGTCCACCTCAATACCTCAGCTTCTCTATGTAGTCCTACTTAACTCCCATATGTACAATTTTGAGTGGAGGGCATGGGCAGAAAATGACAACATTTAAAAAACCCCAATGATTTTATACAATGAAGATATGTACAAGAAACTAAACAAAATCATATTAATAATAAAAGCCCCCCACTACTCTAAGTCTGTGACAGCAAAATCACTTCCCCGGACGAAATATAATGCGTGGCTTTAGAAATATAATAATACCACTTATCCGATCAGCAATCACTCACACAATCACTCACACATTTAAACACCATAACAAAAACGAAAAGCACACTTGAAAAATCACGAAAGACGCCACGCATCCACCGGAGAACTAACATTGTTGAACACCTAAAGGGGGAAGGGGTGGGGGATTAAACTAAAAGAAAACTGGGGACAAAAATAAAAAGGCCAATGAGCACTCATAACCTAGCTAAGTTAACTTTAAAGAGGAAAACAGAAAATCAAATACTTCCTACTCTAAACTAACAGGGAAGGGGTGCACATGTTGTGCCCAGCACACCCAATATCCTGATGCCTAACCAGCATCAAACAACCACTCCAGGTCAGCACCTTTCACTCGACAGAGACGCGCAAGACTCACCCACCTTTTGCCAAATTCAGATGGCGTGAGTCGTTTCCTTTCCGTCCTGATCTTGACTTTAAGCTGATGCTTAAAAAACAAGATCAGTTGGGAAGAGGTAAACTTCTCATCACCATAGAATTCCTTCTGTCGCGTCGACCAAATCACGACTCGCATAACACCTAGTAAGCAAAAGAGCACATATGCTCAGCCCTAGATAACGGAGGTACGACATTGCTACAAACAGAACTAGCCTCAAGGACAAAGAACTTTCCACGCAGCATACGAACCATGAGATCTTCAAGGAACTTACATAGCGGAGCAACAACACTGCAGTGGAAGAAGGCATGATCGACGGATTCCGCCGACAGCCCACAACGCACGCAGGTTGATTTCGGTGTTAGGACCGCTACATGAAGTTTCTTGCCTACCCAGAGAGCTTTTCGGATCATCAGCCAGGTGAGTGATGCCTCATCGTTAGTGAGACATTTCAACCCAGGCGCCCAAGGCCATATGGAGCGAGCCTCCTGCTTCGTAAGCCCGAGCTCGCCAATCAGTTCATCTCGAACGACCCCCTTAAATAACACACGATATAATGCCCTAAGAGACAACGCTTGGGCGTTGGAGAGGCCATCCGTAGCCCGCAAGAGAAACTGGAGAGCCAAACGACATTCTTTATAGAAGGAGCACTCGCCACGAGGAATACGGCCGGCCTCTTCCTCCGACAAATGCACACTTCTCAAGGATGGAAAGTTTTTATGGACGTCCTCTTTAACGAGGGCGCCGTTCTCATCCGCCAGCATACACATTCGATCCAGGAATCTAATGCGAAGCGTGTGTTGACGAATCTCAACGCTAGGCATGCCCAGACCGCCCTCAGATGGATGAAGGCAACAGATTTCGCGACGCACATTGGGAGCCTTGCCTTCTCCCCAAAGGAATGAGAACAAGAGCTGAATTAATCCCAATCGAATAGCACACGGGAGAGGAAGTACCGAGAGTCGGTAAAGGAGAATCGGGTAGATGTGCGAGGCACATACTTCCGCCCTCCCCTTTAAGGAAAGATTCCTCCGAGTCCACAGACGAACTGCGCGCTCGGCCTTCTCTCGAACCTCCGACCAATTCATTTCCAACTGGAGATCAGGACCGAAAAAGACGCCGAGAATCTTGATCGGCCCGTCCGTCCAGAGGAAAGGTCCGGGAAGAGAAACTCCCTTCCACGCACCCAATCGCAAGCCAACAGACTTATCGCGATTGATCTTGGCTCCTGTCACCGTCTCATAACATCGGATTTCTTTGCTAACTACGTCAATCTCGGCTTTGCTCGACACAAAAACCGAAACGTCGTCAGCATAGGCGGAGTACCTGGCCGAGATGGTGGCACCAGGTACGGAAATTCCGCGAAGGACCGGATTCGTCTTTAACTTGCGAAGGAATGGCTCCAACGCAAGAACGTACAGCAAGGGCGAAAGTGGACAACCTTGACGAATGGAGCGAGATAATGTGAAGGGCTTCGATCTTACCCCATTCACTTCCACCAGCGCACCGGGGGACTCATACAGCAGTCGGATCCAGGAGCGAAAGTACGGCCCGAAACCGGCGGCGGAAAGGACAGACTCCAAGAAGCGATGGTCAACCCTATCGAATGCCTTGGACTGATCTAAATTGATCAGCGCGGCTTCAGTGTCGGTTTTCTCGATGATCAGGCGTACCAAATGAAGGTTGTCCTGAATAGTCCTGCCCTTCACAGCACAAGTCTGCTCGGGGCCAATCAGACTAGAGAGGACAGCCTGCAAACGGCGGGCCAAGACCTTGGCAAAAATCTTTAAGTCAGTATTTAACATCGTTAAAGGCCGATAATTATCTATGCCACCCCCACCGCCCTTGCTCTTGCGAAGCAACTTGATTACACCCCTGGTGAAGCGTCGAGGTATAGACCCCTGCTCCATCCAGTTGTTATAAACGAGCGCCAGCAGAGGAACAAAAACGGACGACTGCCTCAAGTACAGTTCGTAGGGAAGACCATCCAATCCTGGAGTTTTGTCCCGGCCAACCAATTTCAGCGCATCCCAGATTTCCGACTCTGTTATGGGCCCCTAGCACCTAGCTGCTTCAGCCGCCTCGAGGCGGGGAAAGTCAGCCAAATAGGTGTCGAACTGAGCAGAGCTCAGACCGGGCTCCCTGGTGAAAAGATCCTGGAAGTAATCCCAAAAAGCCCCACATATACCCACGTCTGTAGTCACGGTGCGTCCATCCGGCAATGTGATGTCCTCGATATGCCGATTGGCTGCTTGCCTAGTTTCCTCTACACGCAATTGTGCGGCCATATTCGTTGCCTCAGAAGACATTCTTTTTAACCTAGCCCTAACTACCAGAGCTTGATCCTTCTTGATATGCAAGGAGGCCAGCTCGGCCCTAGTTAAGGCTACGTCACCACTATTACGGGATTTCACTGCCCGATCGACTTTTTTCTCTATCGCCGTTTGCGCCGCTAAATTAGCTAAGTTGAGCCGACGACTATAGTCGGCAGCAAACGACCTAATTTTGGATTTAAGTGAATCCCACCACTTATTCCCAACCACAGCCCCCGTCAATTCCCGCTTTAGTGTTAGTAATAGCTGTTCCTGGAAATCTTGGCTATCAAATAATGACGCGTTCAATTTCCAGTATCCAACCAACTTAACCATAGGCTTATCTAAGTTTACACGAACCCGGACGAGCCTATGATCCGTGTAAACTATCGAATGGAAACTTGGACAACCTAAGAGCCCTACGTCGACTCTCCTAACTAGGACTCGGTCGAGGTAGCTTGCGCATACCTTCGAATACGAGCTGCCCCTATTAGTCCAAGTCCACACTACCTCCCGGGGGTGCTCATTTCGATATTTATCGACAAGATCACTCCTATCGATAAATTCCCGAAATGCTTTCACATCCGGGTTGTTAGTACCCGATCTTTTTCCTATACGATCTTTCTCAGGGTCAAGGACGGCATTCCAATCCCCCGCTAAAATTACCCGCCTCGATGTTCCAAAGAACGACTCGAGCCGCCGAAACAAACCAGGATGCTCCGCATTGCTATTGGGCGCATAAACCCCAATGAGCCGAAAAGACTTCTCCTTTATGGTAATATCCAGCACACAAATCCTGCCCGCTGGATCCGCGAAGACAAGCGCACACACCGCATCCAATGACTTGCTCACTAGCCAGGAGACACCTCTAGAACGACCATCAAAACATGCTGAATAGAGATCGTAATCCCTAGACAGTATGCCCTCATAGTCGCCAGCTAAAAACAGGGTCTCCTGTAAACAGCAAACATCCACACCGAGGCGCTGGAGATCATGAGTGAGTCTCACCCTCCGAGACTCAGACCTCAGCCCCCGGGCATTCAGACTTTCTAACCAAAGAGCCATTGTGATCCGAGATTAGGGTTGAGTTTCTGGACAGAACATGGACGGGGAAAGGATGCCGACAGCCTCTCCCATAGATCCCTTGCCCATTTCTTTATCAACGGTGCCATCTTGAGAGAGGCCACCAACATCCCAAGGAAAAGTTAGTTTCATTGCCCTGTAAAGGGAGGGGTGAACTAAAATTGGGACCCGTCCTACACAACATTCTTTTAGTTTTTGTAATGACTCCTCCTCCGTTGTTACTATAGGTGGGGACATCTTGATGTTTTTCTCCGCTTCCAGGAGCATGTCCCACACCTTTCCTGTACCCGTTCCTGTTCTTACAACTGTTAGAATTCTTTTTGCTTGAGGGAAATTTTTGGGTTTCTCAATATCTTTCTCTTTACATTTCTTCATGGCTAATAGGATTTTTAATTTACTAATCCTATTGCCAAAGTTCCTGGCCCTATCTTCCTGAGCTGGAGAAATTTTACAGATATTTTCCCCCATCAAGTAAGGAGCTCTTGTTGCCTTCTTGCGTGCCTCCCTATCTTCTGCTGTGGGGATCCCTTGCCTCTTTGAAGGTGGCGGTAACAGCTTTTTGGGAGAGGGGCTGGGGGTTGGTTGTGTTGGTATTCGGAATGGGCTGGGGTCTCTACTAAGAGGAGCAGATTTCCTTTTAGTGGGCTGTGAGGAGTGGGACTTTTTGGGGCTTTTCTTTTTTCCAGGGGAGGACGGGGCAGAGACAGAGGGACGTATTGGGTTCTTTGCCAGTTCCTCCTTTAGCTTCTGTAATTTCTTCATGCCCTCGTATCCCGGATCATATGCTTTGCGCATCTCCTCAATTGATGGTGCAGACCAGGCCGAGGCGCCGCCCTTCTTGCTGGTAGAGGGAGTGGGGCTGTGCGTGCCTTACTCCTGGGAGCATTAGGGGACTGAGGTCCCGCAGCTTGACGCTTCCCTCTGGTCCTACCAACAACCTGCCATTCCCTCTTTTCCTTCTCCTTAACTACACTTGTAGTAGGCGAGGGCTTTTCGGGGAATGGGGGCAGATGTTTTGACCCAACCGGGGGTACTACCACACCGGTCCTGGTTGCTGGCATGCCCACTACAGGCGAGACGGATTTTGTCAAAGAAGCGGCCAGAGGGGCATTTGGGTCTTCAGGGGCCTGGCTTCCAGAGGCCTTCTTCTCTAAGCAGGAGGAGGAGAGGTGACCAATTTCTCCACACCTCCAGCATTTGGGTTTGCGACCGGAAACTATTACCGGTAGGCTCAGGCCGCCAACGTCAAGACAGTTGGGGATAGTCATGAAGGCTTGACGGTTGATCATTATATCGAACGACCATCCCCCGGTCAGGTCGTCGCAGGAGGCATCTACAATCTCACCGAATTGAGAATAGTAGGCTGCGAGATGCTCCCCGATGACCTGAGGAGGGACCTCGTACACTGCCACCTTGGTCCTACGCATGCCTTGATATTCGGTTCTTATAATGATGTCTTTTGTTATAATATCTTTCGTTACCATTTTTGGCAGTCTTCCGGCGTGGGCAGCAGCACGTCCCACATGAAAAAGCCCGCGCCTTTTACGATCCGTAAGGGCTTGACCTCCTTGGACTGCAGTGTCTTCAACACTGTGTCTTTTGTGGAGCGACAAATTTTGCGCGAACGCTTGTCCACCACAAAGACTGACACAATTCTTTTTCAATTTTTCTTAATTCCTGGGGATCCTCCAAGAGTCCACCTTCTGTCACAAGGTGAGCGTAACTCTTGGCTTTCTCCAGGAACTCCGTCAAATTGATCGTTACCTTTGGTGGGGACTTCCAGCCCAAGGGCGATTCCCCGGCCTCGGTATCTTTGTTTTGGTCTTTATCATTTTTTGTCTCGTTATTACTTCTATCCTTTTGGCCGTCCTCGGCCACCATAGTCTTGCACTCAACTTTTTTGGTCTTCTCTTGTTGTTGATCCTTATTTTCCACAGTTAGAGGGGGAAAAGATTCCTCATTTTTCTCAGGTGGACCCTTCCAGGGAGGGTCAAACGACAGTTTTTTCTTCACAGACCGACTTGAGTCGGCCATTTTAAAAAATTAAGCAACTCAACGTCGCCAATATATTTTTTCTCCGTAAATCCAATGTGAAAAGGGAGGGGAGGGAAAAGCGGGAGAAATAGGGGGGAATATATGAACGAAAAATAAACAAATAAACCTCGCAAGGTTAGTACAAAATAAGGGATTTAACCACAGATATAACAGTAATTTGCAAAATAAAATTAGCCAAATATCTCAAACAAAAATAACAAAACAGCTTACAATTAAGAAAAAATTGCCTTTAGCGGCAAATTAACAATTTAAACAAAATAAAAGAAAATAGCCTTAAACGGCAAAAACTAGCCTCTTGAGAGGTTTCTCAAAGAAAACACAAAAAGTCACCTAAAGGCGATAAACGTTAAGTGGCTTTACAAAATTTACAAAATAAACTTTACACGTTAACGAGAAACAATACTCAAAAATAAAAACGAAAGAGTCGCCTAAAAAGGCTACTAAAAGAAAATAGGGGGAGGGTGTGAACACTAAACGTTAATAGGTTTCAATTAACTTTAAAAAATAAAGTTTCTAACTATACAAATAAATAAATCAAACAAAAAGAGCGGAGAGTCGCCTAAAAGGCTACTTCCGTAAAAGTAATATGGGGAGGGGCTGGAAAAGAAAACGTTAAAGTGTGGAGAAAATCAGATGATATTCAGTAACAAGTCACGAGAAAATTACAAAATAAAAATAAAGTTTAAACAAAAAATAAATGTAGCACGTAAGGCAAAACTAAAAAACGTAAAATGAAAACAAAAATTAAGTCACACGGGCCGACCTAAACAAAAACAAAAATGGCGGCCAGAAAAAAATACGAAAATAAAGTAACAAAATGCTAGAAAATAAAATGAATAGAACAAAACAAGGAAACGAAAAATTAAATAAAATTAAAAACTTAGCTATACAAAAAGTGTCTTTAGCAGGAAAGCGGGTAAGTCAGAAGGAGAAGGTAACTTTTGTCCGTATTCCGTCAAAGACTGGACTGAAAAAGGGACTCGGTACGACATTATTTATTTTTGTAAAATTTACAAAAAATGCGGCACAAGGCCAAAATTGTGGGGATGGGGAAGGCTGGTCTTCATCTGTCTTACATTAACTTAGCTAGACTCACTCACTGACCCAAGCAGACAGTATAATATCCCTCGCACCAAAACATCACAATCTTACGTACCATTCTTACTACGAGCACCACAATGCCTCAATACACTCTGTGAAAGTCTAACTAAACCCATATGTACAATTTGTCTGTGGGGGGTGGGGGAAATAACACTTAAAATTGCTAACCCCAATGATTTTTATACAATGAATGGAAATATATACAAAAACTAAACAAAATTGATGTTAGTATTAAACCCCCCACAATCTCTATCCGTGACAGAAACATCAGTTAGCTGGGCGAAATTCTAGCGGGGCTGGCAGATTTCAAACAGTCATACACACAAACACGCACACACACAAACACAATAACAAGTACGAAAATAAACACACTCGAAACGAAAGATGCCCCGCCTCTACCAGGGAACTGATATCTCTAATCACCTAAAAGGGGGGGAAGGGCTGGGGAATTAAACCAAAAAGAGAGGGCACAAAAAAAAAAAAAATGGGGCCGATGCCCATGCATACCCTAGCTAAGTTTAACCATCATTAAAACATAAAAAGACAAATTAACTAAACTATCCTACTTTCGGGAGGGGTTGAAAATGTTTAGTGCAGGATCCCCAATATCCTGATGCCTAACCGTCATCAAAATGCCACTCCAAATCAGCTCCTTTCACTCGACAGATTCGCGCAAGATTTACCCACCTTTTGCCAAATTCAGATGGAGGGAGTCGTCGCCTTTCCGTCCTGATTTTGACTTTAAGCTGATGCTTAAAAAACAAAATCAGTTGGGAAGAGGAAAACTTCTCGTCCCCATAGAATTCCTTCTGTCGCGTCGTCCAAATCACGACTCGCATAACACCTAGTAAGCATACGAATACATAATGCTCAGCCCTAGTCAACGACGGCACCACATTGCTACAAACAGAAGCGACTTCCAGGACAAAGAACTTTCCACGCAGCATGCGAACCATGAAGTCTTCAAGCCACTTACACAACGGTACTACGACACTGCAATGAAAGAAGGCGTGAGACAAAGTCTCGACCACCGACCCACCGCAGCGAACGCAGTTTGGCGAAACAACCAAACCCGCTGCTTTAAGCTTCTTGCCGACCCAGACAGCCTTTCGTATCACCAGCCAGGTGAGGGATGCCTCGTTGTTTGTGAGGCATTTCAACCCGGGCGCCCAAGGCCATATGGAGCGCGCCTCCTGCTTCGTCAAACCGAGCTCGTCAATCAGATTATCCCGAACGGCCCCCCTCACTAGCACCCGATATAATGCCCGAAGGGACAACGCCTGGACGCCAGAGAGGCCATCTGTCGCCCGTAAGAGAAAACTGAGTGCTCGCCGGCATTCACGATAGAAGGAGCATTCGCCTCGAGGTAAACGGCCGGCCTCTTCCTCGCACGAATGCACACTTCTTAGGGATGGGAAGCTTTTGCGGGCATCTTCCTTCCAGAATTCACCATTCTCATCTACTTGCGAACACATTCGGTCTAGGAAGGCAATGCGAAGCGTATGTTGACGAATCTCAACGCTTGGCATTCCCAGACCGCCCTCAGAAGGATGGAGGCTACAGATCTCGCGACACACCTTACGAGACTTGCCTTCTCCCCAGAGGAAGGAGTACAAGACCCTGACTAATGTCATTAATATGGCATACGGGAGTGGAAGCACAGAGAGTCGGTAAAGGAGAATCGGGTAGATGTGTGAAACACATACTTCCGCCCTCCCCTTTAAGGAAAGCTTCCTCAGAGACCACAGACGAACTGCAGCCTCTGCCTTCTCTTGTACCTCCGACCAATTCATTTCCAACTGGAGATCAGGACCGAACCAGACGTCGAGAATCTTGACCGGCCCGTCCGTCCAGTGGAAAGGCCCGGGAAGAGAAACTCCCTTCCACGCGCCCAACCGCAAGCCAACAGACTTATCGCGGTTGATCTTGGCCCCTGTCACCGTCTCATACCCTCTGATTTCCTTGCTGACTTCGTCAATCTCGGCTCTGCTCGACACAAGAGCCGAAACGTCGTCAGCATAGGCAGAATACCTGGCCGAGGTGGTAGCACCAGGTAATGTAATCCCGCGAAGGACCGGATTCGTCTTTAACTTGCGAAGGAATGGCTCCAACGCAAGAATGTAGAGCAAAGGCGAGAGCGGACAACCTTGACGAATAGAGCGAGTCAATAGAAAAGGTTCCGATCGTACTCCATTCACTTCCACCAGCGCACCGGGGGACGCGTACAGAAGTCGGATCCAGGAGCGAAAATTCGGCCCGAAACCGGCAGCGGAAAGGACAGACTCGAGAAAACGATGGTCAACCCTATCGAATGCCTTGGACTGATCTAAATTGATCAGCGGGGCTTCCGTGTCGACTTTCTCAATGATCAAGCGTACCAAATGAAGGTTGTCCTGAATAGTCCTACCCTTCACAGCACAGGACTGCTCGGGGCCAATCAGACTAGAGAGGACAGCCTGCAAACGGCTGGCTAAGATCTTGGCTAAAATCTTCAACTCTGTATTTAACATCGTCAAAGGCCTGAAGTTATCTATCGAATCCCCACCGTCCTTGCTTTTGCGCAGCAACTTGATCACACCCCTGGTGAAGCGTTGGGGTATAGACCCCTGCCTCATCCAGTTGTTGAAAATCAGTGCCAGCAAGGGAACAAGAACGGGCGACTGCCTCAAGTACAGTTCGTAAGGAAGACCATCCAATCCCGGAGACTTGTCCTGGCCAACCAGCTTGAGCGCCTCCCAAATCTCAGCCTCTGTAACGGGACCCTCGCACCCAGCCGCTTCAGCCGCCTCAAGGCGGGGGAAGTCGGCCAAATAGGCATCGAACTGAGCAGTGCTCAGACCGGGCTCCCTGGTGAACAGATCCTGAAAATAGTCACGAAAAGCCTCAACTATGCCCGCGTTTGTAGTCACGGTTCTCCCATCCGGCAATGTGACGCTTGCGATATGCCTTTTGCTAGCATTTCTCAATTCCTCTACACGCAATTCTGCGGCCATGTTCGTTGCCTCAGGGGACATTCTCTTTAACCTAGCCCTAACTACCAGAGCTTGGTCCTTCTTGATAAGCAAGGAGGCCTGCTCCGCCCTAGCTAAGGCTACGCCCCCACTAACACGGGATTTGATAGCCCGATCAACTTTGGCTTCTACTGCCGTTTGTGCTGCTAATCTTTCTAGATTGAGTCGACGGCTATATTCAGCAGCAAACGACCTAATGTTGGATTTTAAGGATCCCCACCACTTATTCCCAACCACAGCCCCCGTCAATTCCCGCTTTATTGTTAGTTTCAACTGGTCCTGGAAATCTTGCTCTTCAAACAATGAACAGTTCAATTTCCAGTAACCAGCCAATTTACACCTAGGCTTATCTAAGTTTACACGAACCCGGACGAGCCTATGATCCGAGTAAACTGTCGAATGAAAACTTGGACAACCTAAGAGCCCTACATCGACTCTCCTAACTAAGACTCGGTCGATGAAGCTAGCACGCACCACCGTAGCCGAGCTGCCCCTATTAGTCCAAGTCCATACTATATCCCGGGGGTGTTCATTTCGGTACTTATCGACAAGATCGAACTTGTCGATAAAGTCCCGAAATGGTTTTACATCCGGGTTGTTAGTACCCGATCTTTCCCCTATGCGATCTATATCGGGGTCAAGGACGGCATTCCAATCGCCCGCTAAAACTACCCGACGAGATGTCGTCAAAAATGGCTCGATCTGCCGAAACAAAGCAGGACGCTCCGCATGGACATTGGGCGCATAAACCCCAATGAGACGAAGAGACTTATCCTTTATAGTAACATCCAGCACACAAAGTCTGCCTGCCGGATCTGCGAAGACAAGGGCACACACCGCATTCAAGGACTTGCTCACTAGCCAGGAAACACCTCTCGAGCGTCCATCAAAACATGCTGAATAGAGGGCGAACCTCCTAGACAGTATATCCTCATGATCGCGAGTTGAAAACCGGGTCTCCTGTGTACAACATACATTCACACCGAGGCGCTGAAGATCACGGCTGAGACACGCTCTGCGTGACTGATCTCAGGCCCCGGGCATTTATACTAGCTAACCAGAGAGCCATTATCAGTCCGATTAGGGTTGAGGCAATGCACCAAACATCTCAGGGGACAGGATACCGACGGCCCGTCCCATTGAGCCTTGGCCCATCTCAGTCTTGATAGTGCCATCATAGGACAGGCCACCAATATCCAGGGGGAATGTTAATTTTAAAGCTCTGTAAAGGGAAGGGTGAACAAAAATAGGGGTCCTCCCAGAACAAAACTGATCCAAATTCATCTGGTCATCATTTGTGAAGTACACAATTGGAGGGCTCATCGGGATGGAGTCATTGGCCTCTCCAAGCATACTCCATACCTGGCTCGACCCCGTACCCGATCTCACCACTGTCAAGAGTCTTTTTGCCTTTGGAAAGCTAAGTGGGTCTTCAACATCTTTGTTTTTAATGCTTTTACATTTCCACAATGTTTTTAGTTTCTTGCATTGGTTAATAGCCTTTTGGGCAGTGTCCTCTGAGACACGGCACACATCCTGCCCCACATTAAAAGGGGGCTTTCTTTTCTTTTTTTCTTTGCCGCTTATTGCGTCCGGGCTTCTTTGCCTCTTGAACGAATCTTTAAGTGGGGATTGAGAAGGAGTCGGTGTTGGCGTGGGGGTAGCAGATACACTTGGGGAAGAAAGGGTCGAACTAGCTGGGGATAAACCATAAGAAGGGGCTGGAGAAGGGACAGGAGAAGGGGCTGAAGGGACTGGTGATGGTTTTTTAAATACGGTCATTTTGGAAGGGGTGTGGGTCAAGGATTTTGTCATGGGAGGAGGTGCCATAATTCGTTTTTGTGAAGGAGAAGTTGGGGCAGACACTGACGCTGCTGCTGATTTTTTGGTTTTACTTGAATCTAGAGCCTTTTTGAGCTCTCTCAGTTTTTTTTATCTTTTCCCAGCTGGGCTCCGCCTGTTTTTGAATTTCCGATAAAGGAGCATCTTGGTGGACTGCCGGGACATCGCCCTTACTGCTGACAGAGGGAGTGGGACTGTTGGTGTCATCCCTAGTGGCTTCAGGGGACTGAGGTCCCGCTGCTCGGCTCTTCCCTTTGCCTCTAGTAACGACACGCCATTCTTCGTCCTCTTTGTCCTTAACCACACCAGTGGCAGGCTTCAGAATTTGAGAGGATGGGGGCCGAGACCCATCCGGGGTTTTTAAGTCCCCGGACCGTGCCGCTACTAGGCCCGTTACAGGCGTTGCGGAACTACGTTTTTCAGGCTTAGGGGTATTTTGGTCGCCAGCGGCCGGCGCACCAGAGGCCTTCTTCTCTGGGCAGGAAGAGGACAGGTGACCAGTCTGCCCACACTTCCAGCAAGTTGGTTTTCGGCCGGTCACTACGACCGGCATTTTCCGGCCGCAATAGTCCAAGCAGTTAGGGATGGACTCGAAGGCCTCCCGATCCATCATTATATCAAATGTCCATCCCCCGTTCAGGTTGTCGGATGAGGCTGCCAATATTTGGCCATATTTCTTCAAATAGGATGCCAGATGTTCACCGGCAACCTGAGGAGGAACCTCATATACTGCTACCCTGGTCCTCCTTCGGCCTTCATATTCTGTCCTGATTATTAGGTCGTTAGTGATCAATTCCTTGCTCACTACTTCCAAGCAATCTTCAGGTGTGGGTAGCAGTACGTCCCACATGAAGAAAACCGGTCCTCTTATAACCCTTTGGGGCTTAACCCCTAGGGACACCAGTGTTCGAATCACTGTGTCTTTCGTGGAGCGACAAATTTTGCGCGTACGCTTGTCCACCACGAAGACCGACACCATTCTTTTTTCAAACTTTTGTAATTCCTGGGGGTTTTCCAAAAGTCCGTCATCTTTCAAAAGATGATCGAAACCTTTAGCCCTCTCCAGAAACTCCGCAATGTTTATGATGCAACTCGGTGGGGACTTCGAGCAACAGGGCGATTCCCCGGCCTCAGCATCCTTGGTATTGTCATTGGCATTTTTATCCTTTTCGGCACTTGAAGTCTTTTGGCCGTTCTCGGCCACCATATTTTTGGTCACATTTTTCGTAAGAGGGGGATAAGCTTCCTTATCTTTATCTGGCGGGCCCTTAAAGGGCGGGTCAAAATTGAGTTTTTTTTAAACGACCGACTTGAGTCGGCCATTTTTCAATTCCTAACTACTAGGAAACAATATATTTTTTTCCTCCGTAACTAAATAGGGGAATGGGGAGGGGGGGGGAAAGGGGAGAAAAAGGGGGGGATTTATACAAATTCACCTTGCAGACAAATAACAATGAAGACAAACGGCAAACAAATGAAAGCAAACAGACTAGCCTTTAGCGGCCAAAATATAATAACAATATCCTTTTTTTTAAAAAAAGGAAATTAACCTCTTGAGAGGTTTAACAAACAAACAATAAACTTATTACAATTACAATAAATTCGTTACAAAAGAATTTAAAATATGTAACAAAAATAGGACACGCAAAGAGTTGCCTAAAAGGCTACTCCCGTAAACGAAATAGGGAGAGGGGTTAAAAATAAACTTTACAAGTGTAATAAAACTTTACACAGAGTTGGACAAACTACACAAAAAACAAATACGAAAAATAAATCCAATAAACAAAAAACAAACGAAGAGTTGCCTAAAGGCTAACTTCGCAAACGGGGAGGGGCTGAAAAAGCAAAAGGAGGAAAACAAACAGCTAAATGATCAGTTTCTGGTCAACAAATAAAATAAAAGATACTGTTAAAAAAATTTTTTTTTTTTTAAATAAAAATAAATCTGGCACTTAAGAAGACCAACTGAAAAATGAAAACAGAAAATAAAAAGAAAACGGCCGACCTAAACAAAAACAAATATGGCCGCCAAAAAATACGAAAATAAAATACAAAAAGCTAGAACAAATAAAAATAAAACAACAAAGCAAGAAAACGAAAAATAAAATAAAAATAAACTTATCGGTACAAAGAAAGGTCTCTTGTGTACAAAATTCAGTCCAAATAAAAAATATTTTCAACAAAAAGTCCAAGCTGAAACAAAGCAGAGGTCAGAGAAGTCGTAAAATGACAAAAAACACGTCAAAAAGGACTCGGTACGACTGTATTTACTAGCCTTCCCACGCAAGGCTGGATGTGACACATGGTCATTTTATAGTGGGTATTCCCGGCCATATAACCGGGCCAAAAAATGTCTGTCTATTTTTCCCCAGTCGTGGTTCTACCCTTCGGCGGAACCACGACTGGGTTATTGCTCTCTGCTCGGAAGCAGAGAGCGCCCTCTACCCGAAGGCAGACAGCTGACAGTGTCGTAGAGTCGTCAGTCTAGTGACTCGCTACGACTCTCTTGTAGAGGATCCACCATTGCTATATATAGCAATGGGAACAGTCCATTTGTAGTTAAATAGAAGCGGCGCCCTAACACAAAGACACCTCTAAAACTTTTCAAATATTGTACAAATTATGATATTAAATTGTACAAAATATATTATAATTCAAAAAACAGTCTTAAGATTTTTTGAACATTGTACAAAATGTGATATTAAACTTCAAAAACAGATCTTAAGATTTCTCAAATATCGTACAAAGTAAAAAATGCAAAGAAAATTCTGATATTTCTTGAACATCATATTAAACATGATATTTAACATAACAGACCATTAACATTTTAGGATCATTATACGAAACATGATATTAATCTTCGAAAACACCTCTGAAATAGTTTGATTATTGTACAAAATATAACATTAATCTTCAACGACATTTTTCCAAACCATCTACAAAATATTATATTACACTTCAAATACACTTCTAGGATTTCTCAAACATTGTACAATATATGTTAATAATCTGCAATGACATTTATGAAATTTATCGAATATTGTCCAACGTGTGATATTAATCTTCAAAAACAGTTCTAAAATGTCTTGAACATTGTACAAAAGATGATTTTCAAATTTAAAGAAACTTATAATTTTTCTCAAACCTGGTATCAACAGTCATATTAAATTTTAAGATCAATTCTAATATTTCTTGAACATTGCTCAAAATATGACATTAATCTACAAAGTCATTTCTGACATTTCTCGAACTTTGTACGATATATGATATTAAACTTCAAAGATAATTTTAAGATTTTCCGAACATTGTACAAAATATAATATTCAAGGACATTTCTGAAATTCTCATAACATATTACAAAATATGATATTAAATTTCAAAAACACCTTTAATATTTCTCCACCATTGTACAAAATATGGTTTTAAACTTCAATGACACTTCTAATATTTCTCGAACCTTTCTTTGAATTATAACATAAAATTTTGTACAATGTCGGAGATATCTTAGAAGCGTCTTTCGATTTAATATCAGCTATGATATTAAACTTTAAAGTCACATCAAAGATTTCTCGAACACTGTCGAAAATATGACATTAATCTTCAAAAACAGTTCTGAAATTTCTCAAATATTTTACAAAATACGCCACTAACTTCGAAAACAGTTTTAATATTTCTCGATTATTGTACAAAATAGGATATTAAACTTTAAATCACTCCTGTAATTTCTCGAAACATTTACAAAAAATTATACTAATCTAAAAAACGCATCTAAGAGCTCTCGAACATAGTATAAAATATGACATTAATTTAAAAAACACTTCTGACATTCCCGACCAGAGTAAAAATATATTAAAATACAAAAATTTTTTAATATTTTGTAAGCCTAATAACAATTAATATATTAAACTTTAAATTGACTTCGAATATTTCTCGAACATTGTAAAATACATGATAAAAATTTCTCGAAAATTGTACAACATATGATATTAAACTTCAAAGACAGTTTTAAGATTTCTAAAAAAAATTGTACAAAATAAGATATTCATTTTCAAAGACAACTCTGAAATTTTTAAAATATTCTAGAATTTATAAAAATAACTTGAAAGACGCTTCAAAGATTTCTCGGACATTCTACGAAATATAACATTAAAATTCAAAAACATATCTGAGATTTTTATTTTAAATTGTACAAAATATGATATTAAACCTTACAAACAGATTTAAAATTTTTCAAATATTGTACAAACCATAATATTAAACTTCAAACACACTTATAATACTTCTTGAAGATTGTACAGAATCTCATATTAAACTTCAAAGATAATTCAAATATTTCTCGAACATTGTTCTAAATATGATATTAAACTTTAAATACAGTTTTAAGAAATATTATACTAAACTTTATGAAATATTATATTAAACTTTAAAGAGAATTTTAAGATTTTCGAAGAGTGTACAAAATATATTATTTTTGAAAGACACTTTGAAATTTTTCCAATATTGTACAAAATATGAAATTAAACTTCAAGGACACTAATGAAATGTCTTGAACATTGTACAAAATATGATAACAATCTTCAAAGACCCATTTGAAGTTTTTCGAATATTGTACAAAGTATGAAATTAAACTTTAAAAACAGTTTTGAAATTTCTCGAACACTGTATAAAATATGATATCAAACTTCAAAGATTCATTTGAAATTTCTCGAACATTGTACAAAATATGATATTAAATTTCAAAAACATTTCTAATATGTCTCGAACCAGGTAAAAACTATGATATTAAATTTTAAAAACACTTCAAATATTTTCCAGACATTGTACAAAATATGATATTGATATTAAACGAGAGTTCTGAAATTTCACGAACATTATAAAAAATATGTAATTAAACTTCAAAGATAGTTCTTAAAAGATCTTGGATCATTGCACAAAATATGATATTAAACTTCAAAACAATTCTAAAATTTCTCTTGTAATTTCTCAAACATTTTACAAAAGATAATATTAATCTTCCAAAACAAATCTAAGAGCTCTAGAACATTGTACAAAACATGACATTAATATTCAAAATTATTTCTGAGATTTCCGACTATTGTACAAATTATATTAAAATTAAAATTCAATTTTAGTATTTCTTAAACCTGGTACCAAGTATGATATTAACCTTTAAAGTCACTTCGAAGACTTTTGTAATAATCTAATTTATTTAAAATTACATAAGTATTGAATTTATCGACATTTCTAATGACGATATTATGGTTTTTTAAAATTCTTTTAGAATAGTTGCATGTTTTGTTGCTGGAATGTTATCATAGCTATTGCGTAGAATACGGTATTTTAGACCTTCTGTTTGAGAAGATCTTTGAGGTTTGGATGAAGTTTTATCAATTTGTAATTTGACATAAGGACTAATGTAGGATTTCAATTTCAGACTTATTTGTTTGGAGATTAAATTTAGGTTGAAGATTGCAATTTGGTTCTAG
The DNA here is from genome assembly GCA_037127315.1 of Ascarosepion bandense. Taxonomy (NCBI): domain Eukaryota; kingdom Metazoa; phylum Mollusca; class Cephalopoda; order Sepiida; family Sepiidae; genus Ascarosepion; species Ascarosepion bandense. The sequence continues at coordinate 171,968 of JBBBDQ010000611.1, read as the reverse complement.
ATTTAGACATTTCCTTCTGATCATCTGTTTATTTTATCACTGGATAGATTTATATATTTATCAAATTTTGTTGGGAAGAAAAATATTTCCTTGTAAAGCTTTTTAGTAGTTATTTGTCTGTGCTTAAGTTTATCACGATTAATATTTCTGTTGATATAGTATTGTTCTTCATTATATTCAGGTTCGGTCAAGTGTTTTTTAGGATAGCATCATTGTTTTGGATTTCATTATTTAAATCTTGGATTTTATTTTTATCTATTGTTATTTCCAAAATGTTGAAATGTCACCCTCCTTGTTGGCTACCGAGTCAAGTAATTTAAAAAAAATTTAAGGTAGCAATCTGTATTTTATGCAAACTTAATTAAATATGTCAGAAAAGGTGCTATAGTTACCTATTTTTATCATTTTATCATTTTTCATTTTTCATATGAATATATGATTTTTTTTCTTTTCAGTACATAAATTATATAAAAAGTTTAACTTTTTTTTTATCCAAGAGCTTTCGGCTATACTTTTAGCCATTATCAAGAATAATTCTTTTTCCTTTGCTCTTAACTGAATATATAGATTGTTTTGTGTATGTATGTAGAGTCATTGGCATGCTTTATATTCCAAGCGCAGGGAGCACATTATGGCCGTGTTCATAGTAGATATTACTGAGTGTTTGCTTTTTATTTTATTTTTTATTAATAATGCTTCCATTTATGAAATTCAGTCAACCACAACAAGAAGAACATATCTGTAACTTGCATAATAAACCCAGTACGTTAATTAACAAAAGTAAATGGCTCAAGGTCGGTAGAAAAACCTAATTACTGATCTATAAAAACTCAAACTATCGGACACACAACTAGAAGCCCTCGGCAATGGTCAAAAATTTGTCACAGCATTACCAAAAAAGACACTACAGATTTTATATATTAAAAATCAACACTTCAACGGCCACACATTTCATCGCAAATATACGAAAACCCTAAAGAAATGAGCAAACAACTAAAACAACCACTTATCTCATTCTGATAAAGGAACATGGTATGGTACTCATGGATGAACATTTTTACAAACAGAAAATGTGAAACCCCATTGACGATGATAAGATCTACGGAAACAAAAACGAAAACAAAAATAAAACGAGACATAAAAAAATCATAATCTACATAAAAAATATTAAAATTGAAGACGCCAACAGTCTAAAACTTGTTGTACACCATCAAACAACACCCACATTATACGGACTACTAAAAGTATATAAACCAGACATAACAATGAAACCTATCCTATCAGAGATAAATAGCGTCATGCGTAAACTAACCGGCACACTATGCAAGATTATAACTCCACCTCTCGCTACAATCAGTTCATCACAAAAAATTAAGAGAACCTTTCAAACAAATTAAAAAACATAGACATCAAAGAAAAATATATGGCCAGTTTAAACATAAAATCTCTATACAAAAACATTTCTCTAGAGATGTACAAAAAACGTAAAATTACATCTCCCTATACATGAAATCATAAAACTATGCAAGGTAATCACCATGTAATGTTTCTAATCTTTCAGTAATTACTTTTACAGACAAAAAATCAATTTAACGATGGAATCTTGTCAACCAAGTTAACAGCATTGAACCTACAACAGACTCCCTTTTGAAACAGCAACCAATTATACTTTTTCTTTTCTAGATATCATATCACACAAAATTAATAAGGAACTTAACTTTGACATTTAAAGAAAAGTTACCAACGGCCCGATCATTTTCTACTAAAACCATTTCTTTAAAATTAATTTTAGTATTATTATAGTTTTCTATTTAAGAGCATTGAGAATTTACAGCCCCCAATAATTACCCAATAACATATACATAAAAAAACACATTAACAACCTACAATATCTATATCAATTTATCAACAACGCAAAAAAAAAGACCAGTAAGTAACCTGCCGTGGCGGACAGACATAATCTCGCTGCTGACATTGAACGGGATCTATACTCTGTGGTGAATTGGGGAAAGAAGTGGCTTGTCAACTTCAATGCGTCTAAGACCAACACACTCTCCCTGAGAGCAACACACTACGCCTCCTCGGCCTTACCCTTTCCTCAGACCTCAAATGGAACCACTATATTGATTCCATAGCAAAATCTACTGCTAAGAAGGTTGGGTCACTATGCCGACCCAGGATGTTTTTTCCGCCTGATCCCATCCTGCATATATACAAGTCAACCATCCGTCCGTGCATGGAGTACTGCTGCCATTCATGGTCAGGCGCCCCTGCCGTTCTCCTCAGTGTTCTCGACAGGCTTCAAAGGAGAGTCTGTAATGTAATAGGTACTGATCTGGCGGCTCGACTGCAGCCACTTCCCCACCGTCGAAATGTAACCTCCCTTTGTCTATTCTATAAATACTTTCATGGCTTCTGCTCAGACAAACTTAAGTCACTGATGCCTCCTCAACAGGTGTTTACTCGTGCAACCAGACTGGCAACTGGGTCCCACCCATTCACAGTCAGGTTAGCCAAATGCAGACGACAATTCTACTCCAGCAGCTCCTTCTTTCGACCTTCCCGCCTGTGGAACTCTCTCCCATATTCTTGCTTTCCTGACGGCTACACCCTCCAGAAATTTATATGCAATGTCAATGCTCATCTATTAACCACTGGACTCTAGCTCTCTCCCCACTATATCCTTCCCTTTCTCTCCACCTATGTATCTGTCATCGCACCTGCATTCTCAGCTTTCTATTGCTCCTTTCTAACTAGTTTGTACTCCTCAGCCTTTTCTAATTAATCTTTTTAAAGTTATGTAGCCCCCAGCTCATCAGTGGCATTTCTGCCTTGCTCGGGGTGAAATGATTAAAAAAAAAAACAACTTAAAATACAAGTTATTTTTGTTTCGTTTTCTTAACATTTTCATAATAATAAATTAAAAAAGTTATATAATACTACCTACCAATTCCATAATATCTACTATCCAGAACAACTTATTTCATCTAAACAACGCTCAAATAGTCACAATCACTTCCAAAACCATTATGGAGATAATAAATTTTTAAAAAAATATAACAATAATAACTCAGAAGCCGGTATATATAAAATAAGTTGCTAGAACTGTTCCTTACAACACATGCAGAAATTCTAAAAAAGGTACCTATGAACGAAAAGGAAACCTCATAAATAATAATTTAGCAAATACTCTAGTCATGCACAGAAATAAATTCGATCATAATTTCAAACTAAAAATGCCATGCTCGTAAAAAGAGAAAATAATTTACTTAGAAGTAAAATCCTTGAGAGTGCCGCCATCAAATATTACCAAAATAGTAATCTGTGCGCGGTTTTCTTTTCCAAAACTCATCATTCCTAAGAGAATCAATATTTTCTCAAGTTAAAATATACAACAAACATAAAAATAAAAATAAAATTATTAATTTCCATCATTTCAACATCTTATAGCATAAGGATGTGCGTTGTGGTACAGTGGATATCGGCTCGGAACGAGAAACCGGGGAGCCGAGTTCGAATTCCAGTTGAATCCATTGTATTCACTTACGCGCAAATACCCTTGGGAAAGGTATTAATCCGTCTCTTCGTTCAAGTTAGAGGTTAAATAGCAGGACAGATTGGGTTCTATAGTATAGCCTTGGTCGGCAACCAGTCTACCGCAGAAAGCAATGGCAACCTACTGCAGGATAATCTTCTGCCCAGTCAGGCATGTCTCTTTCGAGACAGGATCGCCCAAGCGTGTATTACGTATGGCACTTAACTGACTGATAGCATAACAATATACTTCACAGCAAAAAATTCTCTTCAATTATGAAGGCACTTTCCCCTCTTTGTTCCACTTTTAAAATTAGGTTTATTTATCTATCTGATGTTGCATATTACATAACAAAAGTCTTTTGTTTATTCGTTTTATTTATTTCTTTGTTTACTTATTAATCACATGTTACTCATTATAAACAGGGAGTCATTTATTTATTTATTATTTATTTATCCGATGTTAAAATGAAAGTTATTACATGGTCGACTTTCAGTGAAATGTTGATGTTAAAATTGCTTTAAACTGCTTCTAAAATAGTTGTAAAATGTAATAGGACCTGGACATTTGGACAAAAAAGCAAGAATAACGATTAAAAGAAAAACTTTTTAAAATAAATACCTAAACAAAATTTACAGAAAATAAATTGAAGATCATTAAATTAAGGAAAAAATGACGAACACATTCCGAACAGTTTCAGTTGGTTTTTGTCAGCATCAAATAAAATGTCAAAAGATTTGATAAAACTATTTAAACTGATACATAAATAAAATTTATAGAAAAAATTGAAGATCATTAAATTAAGGAAATAATAACGAACACATTCTGAAAAGTTTCAGTTGGTTTTTGTCAGCATCAAATAAAATGTCAAAAGATTTGATAATGGAAAAGGTTAATTTTCGCATCAGAAACCAATTCTTTAGAACCTTGAACTGAAAGTATTAACGGCAATTAATTGATGATTGAGTCATTGTAGGGGTGCGATTAATAAATTGTCATCTAAGTGACGCAAAATTGAAAATAACGTGATTTCATTTAAATGCATATACTTACCAAAATTACTCAAAAACACGAGAGTAAATTTATTAAATGAAATAACAATTGCCTTTAACAACAGCCTCCAGAAAATTTCAGAATCTCCTGTATCTCTTCTAGACGGTCTCCTTGTTTACAGGAAGTTTTGTTGGTTTCTCTCAACAAGCACCCCACAGATAATAATCAAGATGTAGCAGTCTGGGGATTTAGTTGGCTAGATATAAGTGGTGATGTGGCGGCAAAAATTGACTGACAGCCATGAGTGAATTCCTCTGCTTGTGTGGCATGTGCAAAGTCTTGTTGCCAGGTATAGGACCTTTCATCGGCCACAATCTTAACCCAGACTAGCACTACTTCTTCAAAACACTTGATATAAGACTTCAACAAATTAGAGAAATATTTTCTTATTAGAACAATCACAGTAAATTTTTCGATGAGCCGTACATTCATAATCACCATTTGACTCTACCAACACTTTCCTTCGTGTTAGGACTTCTGGTGCAAATGTCATTTCTATCGTTATAATGTAATTTTACTGTAGATTGAATTGCTTGCCTTCATTAAACTTGAAAACCCACATGAGTTAATGTTTTAGCTCTAAATTGGAAAATCTGAAAAATAGACAGCCTCTATTGACAAGAATCAATACCTTATAGAGCTAAACCATTTCAAATTCGTATTCAACGTATAAAAAATTCTTAGAATTAAGTGTCAGATATCATTCAACAAAATACATGTTCCTGAATGATCTGGAAATTTTGAAAATCAGTCTATGTTCATGAAAAATTATGCAAAAACAAGAAGAACGCGTTATATTATATATATATATATATATATATATATATATATATATATATATATATGAGAAAAGAAACACTATTAAAATGAATCATTTTTAAAAAGGCTATACATATAATCTAAATTGTGAAACAGTTGCTATATTTAAATATTAAATAATAAAAAAGATTTTGGTCATTAAAAACACTTTAGCGTTCAATACCTCGATTGGCATCGAAGTCAATATTGACAACAGAGTCTTCTATTTTTTCTAAAATAACATCATTAGCCTTAATGAAATCTTGTATTTTAACGATTGCATCGAAAGTACCGTAGAAACAAAAACGTAATACAGCAGTAATAGTAGAAAATCGATAGATAGAAAAATCGCTATGACTAACCAATTACAGAAGATTAATAAAGAAATCAGGTACATTAGAAAATGAGCCGATAAATTTATTCAAATCTGATTGTTGTAAAGATAAAGCATGGTTGAATAAATCACATATTTTAAAACTAAAAATGAGCCGAATACTTTAGACAGGTTTGACTGAGGTAAAGATAAAGCATTGTTAAAGTGGTCAGATAATTTAGAACTATAAAATCAGCCGACAATTTTAGTCAGATCTGACTATTGTATAGATAAATCATGGTTTCAGGAGTATAATACGAGCTGACAATGTTAGATCTGACTGTTGTAAAAATAAAGCATGCTTTATACTATAAAATGAAACGACAATTTTAGTCAGATATGACTGTTGTAAAGAAATATCGTGGCTGAAGAAATCAGGTACATTGGAAGTAGAAAATGAGCGGACAAATTTATTCAAATCTGACTGTTGTAAAGATAAAGCATGGTTGAATAAATCACATATTTTAAAACTAAAAAATGAGCCGAATACTTTAGAAAGGTTTGACTGAGGTAAAGATAAAGCATTGTTAAAGTGGTCAGATAATTTAGAACTATAAAATGAGCTGACAGTTTTAGTCAAATATGACTGTTGAAAAGATAATGAATGGGTGAAAGAGTCAGATAGTTTACAATTATAAAATAAGCCGACAGATGGAGTCATATTTGAGTGTTGTAAAAATAAAGCATAGTTGTAAGTGTCAGATATTTAAGACTATAAAATGAGCTGATAATTTTAGTCAGGTTTTACTGTTGTAAAGGTAAATCATGGTTGAAAGAGTTAGACAATTTAAAACTATAAATTAAGCCGACAATTTTAGTCAGACCTGACTGTTGTACAGATAAATTTTTGTTAAAGTTGTCGGAAAATTTGAACTATAAAATAAACCGACAATTTATGTCAGATTAGATTATTGTAAAGATAAATTATAATTAAAAAAAAGTTAGATACTTTAGAACTATAACATGAGTTGACAATTAAGTCATATTTAACTGTTGCAAGAATAACTCATGGTTGAAGTATTCGGAAATATGGAACCATAAAATGAAACCACAATTGATGTTAGATCTGGCTGTTCTAAAGATAAAGCTTGGTCGAAGAAGTCAGATAGCTTAGAACTAGAAACTGAGCAGACAATTTTAGTAAGATCTAGTTTTTGTAAACATAAACAGTGTTTAAATTTGTTAGATAAATTAGAACTATAAAATGAGCCGACCATTTAATCAGATCTGAATGCTGTAAAGATAAAGCATGGTTGAAGGAATGAAATATTTTCAAACAATCAAATGAGCCAACAATTTTAGTCAGACCTGACTGTTGTAAAAATAAATCATATTTGAATAGTTAGATAACTTAGAACTGTAAAATAAGCCGAGAATTTTAATAAGATCTGATAGTTGTAAAGATAAATCATGGTTTAAAAAGTCAGATGCATTTAAAGTATAATATCAGCCGACAATTTTAGTCAGATTTGACAGTTGTAAAGATAAATCATGGTTGAAAAAGCGAGATAATTTAGAAGTAAAAATTGAGACAGCATTTTTAGTAAGATTTGACTGTTGCAAATATAAAGTAGGTCTGAAAGAGTCACATACTTTAGAACTAGAAAATGTGCCGACAATTTTTGTCAAATCTGACTGTTACAAAGATAAACCATGGTTGAAGGTGTCAGATGCATTAAAACTATAAAATGAGCTGACAATTTAATCAGATATGACTGTTGTAAAGGGAAATCATGCTTCAAAGTATCGGAAATATAAAATGAGCCGACGATTTTAGTCAGATTTGATTGTTGTAAAGATAAATCGTGGTTGAAGGTGTCAGGTACTTTAGAACTATAAAATGATCGGAGGTTTTTTGTCAGATTTGAATGTTCCAAAGATAAATCATGTCTGAAGGAGTGAGATAATATAGAACTACAAAATGAGCAGGCAAATTTAGTCAGATGTGATTGTTGTAAAAATATATCATGGTTGAGATAGTCAGATAATGTAGAACTAAAATGAGCCGACAATTTTAGTCAGATTTGACTGTTGTAAATGTAAATCGAAGTTAAAAGTGTCAGCTACATACAAACTATAAAATGAGTCGACAATTTTAGTTAGATTTGACTGTTGTAAAGATAAAGCATAGTTTAAGGATTAAGATACTTATGAACTTTATAATATAGCGACAATTTTAGTCAGATCTGAGTGTTTTAAAGATAAATCATGTCTGAAGGAGTCAGATACTTCAGAACTGTAAAATGAGCCGACATGTATAGTCAGATCTGACTGTTGCAAAGATAAATCATGACTGAAGGTGGTAGATACTGTAGAACTATAAAAGGAGTTGACAATTTAATCAGATCTGACTGTTTTAAAATAAAGCATGGTTAAAGGATTTGATACTTTGGAACTATAAAAGGAGCCGACAATTTTAGTCAGATCCGACTGTTGCAAAGTTAAAACATGTTTGAAAGTATTAGATACTTTATAAGTATTACATGAGCTGACAATTGTGTCAGTTCTGACTTATGTAAAGATAAATCATGGTTGAAGAATTCAGATACTTTAGAACTATAAAATGAGCTGACAATTTTACACTGTTCCATTGTGGAACAAAGTCCAGAGTGTATGCGCCTTTGACATCTACAATCTTGGCCTCATTAAGTTCAATTCACTCGATATTTATTCTTCTTATCATTATGATTATCTCTTTGAATTTCCCGTTCTTTACAACAACATCAATCCGTGGCGCTTGTGATTTGTATTGGATTCATTGGCAGTAAAATATATGTATATGAACATGACCATTTCAGTATGTTTCACCCTAAGCAATGCAGTACCCACACTGATGCTGAGTAGTTAAAGAAAAGGAAAGTAAAAGAAACATCGAATAACTTCCCGGCGATGTCGGAGAAAAGCGAGAAAAATTTGGAATCAAGATGATAGAAGATGGCAGTTTATGTTGCACTTAAACTTTGGGAGATTCTCACTATCATATATATTTACATATGTGTGTGTGTGTGTGTGTGTGTGTGTGTGTGTGTGTGTGTGTGTATGTGTGTGTGTGTTCGTGTTCGTACGTGTGTGTGTGCGCACGAATTATAGAATAAGTAAAAAGAACAAATAGGAAACGTATTTAAATCTAACAACTTTCATTTTTATTAAATTTGCTTCAGAGAGAGAGAGAGAGAGAGAGAGAGAGAGAGAGAGAGAGAGAAAGATAAAAAACGAAATAAAAAGTGAATGCTCTGATTTGTTGTGATTTGGGGTTAGTTCATATCAGACAGATATATGTCAAATATATTAAAGTAACCGAAAATGTTAAACAAATTTGCGTGGAATATTTTTGGTGATAAAGTCTGTTCAGAAACGGTTGTCTGTTTAAGTATCTGTTGAACGGTAACTTTAATTAATATATCTGTGTGTGCGTATTAATACTCGTATCACGGATATTAAAGAAATGTCTAATTTTTTAATATACGCGTGAGAAATATTTTGGACTGCAAAATGTGGAATAATGTATGTTTGTGTTTATGTAGAAACGCATGTCTGATGAATATCGGACGGTAACGTTTATTAATATAAGTATATGTATATGCGTGTGTACATGTGTGTGTATGTATGAGGAAAAGCTGAAAATTCATAATCTTGACGTTCGTTAATACAAAGCATTAATTTTATTAATTATTTCTAAGTATTAATTTTATCGCATATCTTAATTTTAAAGGTCCTTGATAATTCTATTGACAGTCTATTAAAAGTCTTTCTCAGAGATCTGATGAGGACATTGGAATAATGGCGATTGCTATAAACTTTTCTGAGATTTCTAGTGACACGTTGTTTTTTGATACAGTGTCTGATAGAATTATACCTTAATAAATTCACACCTTCGCTTCTTTTAACCGACTTCCAGTGAAATGACTACATCGAATCAAGCTAAGAAGGTCGTGACAGGATATTTTTTCGTCAGAACCCATCTTGTACATTTATAAATCTACCATTCGTCCGTGCATTGAATACTGTTGCCATATCTGGTCAGGTGACCCTGCTATTTACCACAAGGCTCCCGACAAAATCCAAAGAAGGATCTGTAGTGTAACAGATCCCGATATAGATCTCGACTTCAGTCACTTTCTCACAGGTGAGATGTAACTTCCCTCTAACTTTTTAAAAATTGTTATCTTTCCCTAGTGCTCTGACCTTATGAATTTACCCGTGATACTAGACTGGCAACTAAGTCCCACCCTTTACCGTCAAAATACTCAAAAGTAACAGTTAATTCTTCAATAGCACTTTATTCTCTCGCACTTCCTGCTTTTGAAAATTTCTGCCATACACTTGCTTCCAGAACAGCAACAATCACAAAACGTTTAAGTGCAACGCCAGTTGCCATCTTCTATCTTTTGATTTCCAAATTTCTCTTATCCTTACTTTAACATCCCTAGTAACTTGTTCTTTTTTATTTTTTCCTTTATAAGACAAAATTCTAACGAAAATGCAAACAAAAAGTGCGATGGTTAAGCATAGTGTCTCTATGTTTTTGGCAGTTTATTTCATTTGAATATTTATCTAAACATTGTTCGTCATGCGTCTTTTGTACGAATAAAGTCATAATTGTTGGAGTGTAACAAATACTAGTTTTCAGTGCAGCAATCTAATCAAAAATTAAATGATCATCAAGTCCAGATTGAATACATTTTGTTTTTAAAAAAAGAAAATAGTATTGACCTGCTACCTAATATAACTCCTCCTCTAAGTCAGTGAATACTGGACAGTCTCCTCAGGAATGAAGAGGAATCATGAGGTAAGAAAAACGTTCTCCTATAGAATAGTGATTAAAATACTATGAAAGGAACATGAGAGAAATATGGATGTTTTAAGGAAAATGAAAACAAATGAGCGCTTATACTTACAATCAGAATGAGATAGTTGAAATTTCTGGGACACCTGAAAAATTTGACACTCATAAAATATCTCAAAGGTAAAAAGAAAAGGCAGCGAGAAACCTACCTAACGAGCCAATGTAAATAGATAGTGGAACGATGAGTGGTCTCCTGCCTATGCTACACCTCCCGTGACTCCTCACAGAGTCGGACTAGAGACAAGCTCAACAGAGTCTTCTCTCCCCGCCGATTGTTCCAAGGCCGTTCCCTTGGCTGTGGTTTCGCTAGATAGTAGGTAGGGACAGTGGGAATCTCGTTGATTCGTTCATGCGCGTCTCTAATTAGATGACGAGGCGAGTGGTAAATTTCGAAAACGACAAATATTATGACGAGTAACAAAAAATAAGAAGTTGTTAAGAGCCATGATCTCCTTCCTGCGAAAAGTATATGGCATATAGAAAAAGAAATGTGGGATTGTGTGTGCGTGTGTGTGGTAGGAGCCCTTACCTGAAAGTGAACACTATATTCATGTCGATTTATCTGGGAGACGACCCATTTACTGCTGGGGTGTGTGTTAATATATTTGTCTTTGTCATACGGCTTTTTATATTGCAGGCAACTCAAGCGTATTTGCCTGTTAACGTTGCCATTCACGATGGGTTAATCATGACTCTTAGCAAAAAATGGCATCTTTTAGTTAAAAATTTGTTTTATTCAGCGATGTTATTGTGTTCCCATCGTGAATTTCTTTGTAAGAAATATGATGCATTAGTTTTAGAGAGTTTATTGTGTCTCCAAAATAACCATTGCTTTAGCCGTAAGAAATCTAATGCATATAAGATTTTGAGGTCGTTATTACGTAATTTAGGAGTTAACGATAAGCTGTTTCGCTAAGCATTCATTCGAATTTTTTCTTCACCAATTTTTGTGGCATACCAGTGACAAAACAGATTTGTCAATATATGATCAGATGATCGAGCAGAGCGTAGGAAGAAAAAGAGCTGACAGCTCCAAAAAGAATTTCTAAATAATCTCAACCCGAATTTGAACTCGTTTCGCCGATTTCATACCCTTAAGCGTTGTATCACTGAGCTCAAAGCACGAATGCAGTATATCTTTTTATCGCAGTCTCTTCATATCTAACTATCTATCTCTGTTTGTCTCTTTATAACCGGTGCTCTTACAGTCATCGGTTAAAGAACATCGGACATGATTTGTATCTAGATGGGTGACCGCTTACAAATAGCAAGTGCTGTAAGCGTGGATGTGCTACTGGTCTAATAGATAACGGCTGGGATTTGGAAATCAGAAAGCCAATTTCCAATTCCTAGTGGTTTCGTTATATTCACTTACGCGCAAATACCCTCGGGAAATATATGAATCTACCTCTGTCAGGAAATCATTATTACCTTCAAAAAGTTCTTAAAATGTAAAAAATATTTCCCGCTTTATAATCTGTACGTGGGTGTGTAACCCTATTTCCTCGTCGGTATATTTTTTTTGTTTAATACAACGGAGCATGGCCATATCTGACTACCGCGCAAAACGTTTTCGCCTTCTTTTTGTGGCTACTCTTTTGATTTTTGCCGTACCACTTCCACTTACTTGCCTGGTCGAAGGAAATACGGAATAAATCATTTTAATCTTAAAGATTAAAATGATTTCTATTCCTCCCGAATCGGGAGACTTAGAAATCTGGCGCCTCTGTCTGTAGCGCCAGTCGTCATGTCTTGGAAAACAATCTGAAGGGGTCATCCAGTCCTTCTGCTGCTCCCATCCCAAAAGCCACTAAAAATCTTCATATGATTGTTAGAATTTGCAAAGAAGGACGCTTTTCTATAACTTCTGTCTATTGCAAAGAATTTTGGTAAGTACTAAATTTGTTTAGTACTAAATTTGTTCATACAGAAACAGAAACTACTCGTATAATTCGCAAAAATTTTAGCTCATAGCTTATAATTCAAATTAAACCTTGACTCAAAACGCAAGAATTATTTGACGTTAAATTTGAAAAAAACCAGCAATTAAAAAAATTAAAAAATACTACAAATATTTTCATATTTTACCCATGGGTAAAAATGAAATTGAGAAATGTGTGTATGATAGACTAAAAATATATTGCTTTTTTATACCAAAATTCCGTTGCCCTTAAATCCCTACTTATTTTATTTTAAAAATTAAAACTGAATTATTTTTTTCAAAATTGACTAGTTGTTAAAGTTTCCTAGCCGAACAGACTCTACCAAGAAGAAATTATTTGTCTCGTGAGCAATAGAAAAATACAGAGAAACAATAAGCCAGACCATGATAAACGATTTCATAAGGAAAGAGTTGATACCAAGCAAAAGATTCCCTTCAAACGCCTTGCCCCTTCAGGTTCTTGCAACATAGATAATTTTTTTGCGAAAAAGTTAAAAATAATTAAGAATTTGATGTCAGAGAAACCGAAATTGAATCAGAGCAAGGACAAAAAATCGAATATCAAACGGCAATCGAAAATTGAATCGAGATCAACTCAAACGTTGTTGAAAAGGAAGGCGATCACAAACCGGTAGTCACTTGCGGACTCTTTAAGAAGCCACTTGAATTAATACATGAATTCACGGACATTGTAAAACAGGTGCAAATTTTCGCGTAGTGCATTTGCAAAAGCAGAATGCATAATGATATATATATATATATATATATATATATATATGTGTGTGTGTGTGTGTGTGTGTGTGTGTGTGTAAATGTTTTGTGTTTCGCCCTCTGATGCCTGACTGTAGTTAAAAGAGAACTAATCTTAGTACACTTTCAATAGAAGTCCCGAAACAGCCAATACTTGAATCCTATCCTGTTTCGAAAGTAGGTACAAAAAAAAGGAAATTCAATTTTCAGTGGTACAAGCTGTATCCATGGGTTGAATATTCAGAATTTTTTGAAAGTAATCAAAACTCTCATATTTTGTATCCAACAGAATATTGTAGTTCGTGGATGTAATGAGAATCGCAAAAATTCAGGTGAAATTAGTAACATTAATAGAGGAAAATTTTTGGAATTAATTTCTAATGTAGGTGCGACAGTAATTTTAAAGTGACGGTTGAAAAGGGCATTCAACAACGACATCAGTGGTTGTCACCTGATATACAGAATGAACTCATCGATCTCATTGCTGAGAGAGTTTTTTATCGTATTACTGAACAAGTGAAAAAGGCAGAATGTTTCAGACTGATTGCAGCTGAAACAAATGATATTTCCAATCGAGAGCAAGTATCGGTTTGTTTAAGATTTATGTTGAATGGAATCATGTATGAAAGATTTTTGGTTTTTATAATACGGTTTCTACGACAGGAGAAACTTTAACAAAGTTGTTTTGTGATGTCTTGGTGAAGTATGGCTTTGATTTTAACAAACTTGTAGGTTTAGAATTTGATGGGACATCTGCCATGAAAAGCGAAGTATAGGGAGTTGCAGGTTTAATGAAAGAAAAAGCCCACAATGCAATTTTCGTTCACTGCCTTAACCTGGCTCTTCAAAAAACCCTTAAATTGATTCCAGCATTACGGAATTGTATAGGTATTATAGATACGGTGTATATTTTTATAAAAGGGTCTCCTAAACGGCACAGAGAATTTATAGCCATTCAAAAAGAAGACACCTTGTTCCCAACAACATTAAAAAGTATGTGTGGCACACGTTGGTCATTACGATACACATCAGTAAGCACTGTTAAAAAATTTTCCTATCTATCATTAAACTACTTATTCACTATAACTCAAGAAATGAGAATACAGATGCCAAAGCTCTCCGAAATGGTCTACTTGTGGGCAGTTTGGATTTTCAATATTTATTTTGTTTGCTTTTACTTGAAAATATTCTTGCTCTAGTTGATAAATTGTCAAAGTATCTGCAGTCAAAAACTATCGATCTTGGCTCTGCACGAAATGCAACGTTTTCGGTGATCAAAAACTTTCAAAATATGCAAGATTTTCAGTCATTTGAAGTTCTGTTTGACCACTGCCTTGAAAAAAGTAATGAAATTAAAAAACTACTCACTGACATGAATTGTGATTTTAAATTTCATGATGCATCCCTTCCACGCCGTAAAACACCTAGCATTCAAGATTATGATGTAGTACATCAACTACAAGAACTTATGCACCTGTAAAGGAATATTATTTCAAAGAAATATACTCTGTAGCTATAGAGAAGATTATTTCAGAGATGAATTATAGATTTGAAAGTAAAATTCAAGACACTTTAGTTGTTTTGCTGCATACTTTTTTTTTTTTTTAATCATTTCACCCCGAGCAAGGCAGAAACGCCACTGATGTGCAGGGGGTTACACAAATGTAGAAAGATTAATTAGAAAAGAGTGAGGAGTACAAGCTAGTTAGAAAGGAACAATAGAAAGCTGAGAAAGCAGGTGCAATGACAGATACATGGGCGGAGAGAACGTGAAGATTATACAGGGGAGAGGAGAGAGCTAGAGTCCAGTGGTTAGTAGGTGAGTATTAACTTTGCTTTTAAATTTCTGGAGGTCGTAGCCGTCAGGAAAGCAAGAATACGGGAGTGAGTTCCACAGGCGGGAAGTGCGAGAGAGGAAGCTGCAGGAGTAGAATTGTCGTCTGCGTTTGGCTAACCTGACTGTGAATGGTGGGACCCAGTTGCCAGTCTGGTTGCACGGGTAAACACCTGTTGAGGAGGCATCAGTGACTTAAGTTTGTCTGAGCAGAAGCCATGAAAGTATTTATAGAATAGACAAAGGGAGGTTACATTTCGACGGTGAGGAAGTGGCTGCAGTCGAGCCGCCAGATCAGTACCTATTACATTACAGACTCTCCTTTGAAGCCTGTCGAGAACACTGAGGAGAACGGCAGGGGCGCCTGACCATGAATGGCAGCAGTACTCCATGCACGGACGGATGGTTGACTTGTATATATGCAGGATGGATTCAGGTGGAAAAAACATCCTGGATCGACATAGTGACCCAATCTTCTTAGCAGTAGATTTTGATATGGATTCAATATAGTGCTTCCATTTGAGGTCTGAGGACAGGGTAAGTCCGAGGAGGCGTAGTGTATTACTCTCCGGGAGAATCATCTGGTCCATGCTTATGGGAGGCAGAAGAGGTTGCCTGTAATGGTTGACAGACAACAGCTTGGTCTTAGAGGAATTGAAGTTGACAAGCCACTTCTTGCCCCAGTTCACCACAGAGTGTAGATCCCACTCAAGGTCAGCAGCGAGATTATGTCTGTCCGCCACGACAGGTTTCTTACTGGAGCGGGAGTATATTGTAGTGTCATCTGCGTAGATGCCTACTTGGGACTTGATCTCATCTGGGAGGTCGTTGATGAAAATAAGGAAGATCGTTGGGCCCAGGATAGAGCCTTGTGGGACACCAGCATTCGTGCTGTAGGACGAAGAGGCACGCCCATTCAGAACGACCTTCATTTTGCGGTTATTTAAGAAAGATTGGATTAGGTCAAGCAGGCGACCGGTAATACTATAACCGCGTAGTTTGCATAGGAGGCCAGGGTGCCAAACCCTGTCGAAAGCCTTGGAGATATCCAGAGCAACCGCGCGAGCCTCGTCAGACTCATCAAGGGCCTGTAGCATGTACTCCGTTACAGTTGTTAGCAGGTCGGCTATGGACCTGTCAAATCGGAATCCATATTGCCTGTCGGAGAACAGTTTGTGGGCGGTGAGATGATGAACTATTTCAGCATTGATTATAGCCTCGAACACTTTCCCGAATATCGGTAGAAGACTGATAGGGCGATAGTTGGATGGGTCCGAGGGTTCACCACAGTTCTTAAAGACAGGAACGACTGAGGAGAATTTCCAGCATGCAGGAAAGCAGGAAGCAGAAAGGCAGTAGTTAAACAGTTTAGAGAGGACAGGGGAAAGTTCAGTGTTACCCTTAATACTGAAAATGAAAGTACAGTTGAATTAGTTTCGAATGTTTATGACCTAGATGAAGATCTTGTGAAGTCAGAACGTGAGACCATCACAAATATGGAATTTTTGGATGAAGAAAAGCCCTCAAATGTCACTGAAATTCTTAAATGGCTTCATAAGCATGATCTTTTCGACTTTTTCCCAAATCATGGAAAAATTACCCGCATGTTTTCGACAATTCCTGTAACAACATCTTCTGCAGAGCGCAGTTTTAGCAGCTTACGGCAAATCCTCACGTAGTTGCGATCCAGGATGACAGAGGAAAGACATTCAAACTTGGCCATAATCCACTGCAATCGAGATATTTCGAATGAAGTATTAGAAAATGATTTAGAAATTATTATAGATTGTTTTGCTAAACGTTGTGCAAGGGAAAATATTTCCTTGTTTAATCATTGGATTTGAAAACATTTCATTTTAAGATGAAAGGAGTATACAATTTGTATAGTATACATTTCATATTTACACAGTAGTTCAGACTGAATTCGGTCTGGGTGGTGTAATATATTATAGTCCGAAATTCAACAAAATAAGCAGCAAGCATTACATTTCCCAGTAAACTATTCCATTGTTGCTAAAAAAACAAAAACAAAAACAAAAAAAAAACAAAAAACAAAAAACAAAAAAAAAACATTCTGCTATTTATCCTACTTGTATTTACTTTCATGGAGAAATTGGGTTCTTGAATATCTTGGGGCCCAATAAAAAAAATATGGTTCGAATCATTAATAAAAGAAATAAATTTACGTTATTCCGGCTTCTTCGCGTAAATTGTCAAAAAAAAAAGCATTCGAACTTTTTCTCCTGATTAGAAACGTTATACTTATACATGCATAGAAGCAGATTGATAGGTCTAAATTAATTATTTTTTATTTTATTTCGTTATTTTTATTATGTAAAAATATTTTGGAGTGCTTACAGATTGCTTTTAACTTTATTAATTTACATTTAAAACAATTTGGATTTCTAGTCCCTTCCTAAGTGAAATTAATAAAATATTTCCATCGGGAAAAATATAATGATGCTCTTTATGTTGAATTATTTTTTTTTATTAAAGTAAATCTAAAATATATCGATGTTTCTATTAGTATTATATATAAATGATTTCTAATGATTCATTTTTTCTTTGTTGCGTTTTGTTGTTTTGTTTTCGTGTGTTTTAAATATGTATTTGCTTTGTTCTTTGATTAGTTCTTGCAAACTTATTTTGTTTGTTCTCCGATTTTGATATTTATGTGCATGATTTTCAATATAACGCTGTTGCATACAAGTTTAGTGTCTAGATACATAACTTTTTAAAAACGGTTTATTTTCTGTAAAAGCGATTTACGACTGGTCCCTCTAATTTTGAAATAAAAGGATTAAAACCTCGAAATGTTATCAATCTTTTCAAAAAGTAGTTTTTCCTTATTATGGATGATTAATTGTCTTATTGATTTCGTTCACGTTCCGTGCCTAATTTCCATTGGAATACACGAAAAATCCGCAAAATCATAGTTTCTGGAAACGGATGACACCGATGACGTCATCACATTGTCAACTAATAAATCCGGGCAATTTTGTCTGTACCCGGTGTTTTTTAGCATCAGCCACGACCCTGCAACGGAGTGATGGAAATTGTTACTGGTGATATTGTTAATTTTGCGGATTGTGATATGAGTGGAGAGAAAAATAAGTACAATTGATGATAAAATTGGTTATTGTCGATCGCAACATGAATGCGGCTAAGAAATTGTTAAAAAAAAGATATGTATATTGCAAATTTATATTATTTTTTGAAATCTTGGAAACTCGCTAGTGAATTGATCAAAACACTATTGCAGGTGTTTGCAGGTCAAATGGGAGGGTCAACATATCGTCGGCCATTGTGTGATATAAAGCGGAAGTTTTGCCCGCTAGTGGAATAAAAAAAGTAATCTTTAGCTGGAATATTGTTTCAAGCTTGTCATACACCCTGATGAGGTCAATTAAGGTCAAATCCTCAAAATTATTTCCGGGAACAGATTCTAACGCCAGAAAAATAGATGATGTAATCGAAAGGAAAAGGACAGAAAGATATTACGTCATGTGAGGTGTTGATATTTCATTCCTTGAGCCGTAACTCCCCCTTACATCCTGTGGGTGGAAAATAATCTCATTAGTCAAAGCTTTGAGTCGCATAGATCCCCTGGGAGAATTAGAGACAGATATAAAAGTCGAGACTCAGTGAGAAAAATCGCGTTTTTTTCGGAGCTGTCAGGCGACAAAGACCAAACGACATCGACCGCCGTAGTCATTGCCTGTGCAAAGTTTGATAAAAGCCGAAAAGACGTGTTTTTATTTGGGGAATTGACAGTCTGATTATTTTTGAAAATTGAAAGCTCTGATTACTTTTAACGAAACTTAGAAAAACTTATCATTATTTAGAACATTTGAAGCTCTGCTTATTTTCAACGAATTTCAAAAAAAGAATTATTTTTATTTAGAAAATTTGAAGCTCTGATTTTTTTTTTAACGAAACCTTCTCTCAGTTGTAAACTTTGAAATTCAGCCATTGTACATTCTGCTTTTAATTTTTTTTTTAATAAATATAAAGACCTTCGTAACTCATCCAGGCGTCTTCGAACTTATTCATTTACTTAGATTTTTTGGTGCCGTATTTATTTATTTTTAACACAAGTGTACACAAGTGTCCGATCTGGTTTGATATGGTAGAGAGACGGCTACCTGGCTTTTCAACGTAACTTTCTGAGATCAAATGAGCACAACGTGGGCAGAGAGTTCGTTGTAATAGACATCTTGAGGACCAGTTGCTGTGACGAAACCATCACGACTAGCGGAACGAAAGCTTTGTTATAATTAGTGCCGTTTCGAAAGCATCAACCCACTCAGGTTCCGGTTATCTTCATCGCAGCAGTTTCCGGTCCAGGGGCATCGAACCATCGGGCCGAGTGTCACAGGTGATAAACCGCAAATAATATATCAATCAACTGTGTCTTCATATCTGTGTTAATTTGTTTATGTACAATTTATAACGACTTGAGCCAATTATTCCTTTCCTTGAATAATAAAAAAAAACTATATAAAAATGAACAAATTATTCTTTTCCATTTTATTCAATAAAACATGTATAAATGAAAGATTGTCCCCAAAATATCCTCTCTTTCTTTTTTCTTTCTTTCTGTCTGTTCGTATCTTCTTCTTCTTCTTCTTCTTCTTCTTCTTCTTCTATGTGCCCTGTCCTTTCAGGATGTAGGCGATCATGGTTCTCCACGTCTCCCTATCCCTTGTGGCTCTTAGTATGTTTGCTCCTGTTACTCCTGGCAACCCCCGTTCCGTTATCCACTTGATCAGGCCCTGCAAATATGTTATCCGCTGCCTTCCTCTGTCTCTCTTTCCTTCTATCTTTCCAGTCAGGATCAGGTTCTCCAGGTTCTCCTTCCTCATTGCGTGTCTCAGGTACTTCAGTTGTCTCTTCCTGATGCTCAGTATTAATTTCCTTTTTGTTACCATTCTTTCCAACACCTCATCGTTGCTTGCATGCTCAGTCCACGATATTCGCAGCATCCTTCTGTAGAACCACATTTCCGCTGCTTCTGGTTTTTTCCTCATTTTCGATGATATTGTCCAGCATTCACTGCCGTATTGAAGAACTGACATCATATCTATTCAAAACTTACCTGAGATTACCACATCATTCTGTAAGACCACAAAGAGTGTAATCATATCTATTTATCTATCTAACGTAATCATATCTCTATGTTATCTATCTGTCTACCTGAGCACCCCAATGTAGTGTAATGGCTAGCAAACTTGAGTCGTTAGAACTTATTACAAGTAAGTATTGAGTTCAATGCTCACTAAATAGCCCATATCTTCGGCTTTGTGCCACATCTATGTCGCGCTTAAAAAATCAGCGATTTATCAACTTGTTAATCTCTATTTAGCCTACCTATATCTTTCTTTTAAATTTTATAAATACAGTAGCAGTAGCAGTAGGAGCGGCAGCCTCAAATAAACATTAGATCAGCAACAGCTCTGAAATATATAAGCATACGTTTTTCGGTCTTTCTTGTTTTGGCATGAAACCACAGTAAACTGCAAACACATTAAAGAACTAACCTTACTATTACGCTGAAAAGTACTGCACAAGCCAAAACTAGGACCTCCCCTCGAGACAATAAACCTTTATAGTACTAACAAACCCTCTTATATCAAAATTTACCTATTTCACACCATAAACTACAATCAAATCTAATTTAAAGTTTTATAGAAAAAAGTAATTTCCTAAATTTAAAATTAAGGTTAAATATACAAAATTAGATTAATTATAAAACTGTGCTTAAATACAAAAAAATAATCTATAGTTCTACAAATACATGAAAGATAGGTCCAATCCCATCCTTTCCCACCCTTTACACCTCCTTATTCTCCCCCTCTAATAAAACCAAAGAATAATAGCTAGCCAGGCGTAAAACACACATTCATGAATCAACTCTATCCACTACCCACTCCATTTTCTTCAAAATTCTAACGGACAATTTACAAGACTTATTCCATTCCCTAATCGCTAACCCCCGCCAACATTCCACACACAACTCCCAAGTATAAGAAAAGAGGTTTCAATTCCATTCCACACCACCTGATGTGACATTGGAAGTCCAATGTCAAAACAAAATGTAAAATTTGTAGTGGATATATATATATATATATATATATATATATATAATTTTGTACATGTTATAAAATATAATTTATAATAAATATTCACAGCTCTATATTATATATCGAACACTGTTTTACAGCACAAAGAATTGATGGAAATGATAGGCAACCTCGACATTTTCGGCAACGATATAAGAATAATCAAGAATCTCTACTGGCAGCAAACGGCCTGCATACGGACAGGTAACGACCTCAGTAGATACACAAAGATAGAAAAAGGCGTAAGACAAGGATGTGTCTTTTCACCGGATTTGTTCAACCTATACAGCGAGAATATTTTGAGGACCCTAGATGACACACCAGTATTTATTATTGGAGGCCACAACCTGAACAACATAAGATACGCGGACGATACAGTACTGATTGCGGACACGGAAAGGAAACTGCAAGATCTCATACAGAAAGTAGCAGTGGAGAGTGACAAGAAGGGACTACAAATAAACTTTAAGAAAACTGAGTGCATGGTCATCAGCAAAAGATACAACCCAAAATGCCAAATACAGGTGGGGGATAACAGAATCAAACAAGTACAAGAATTTAAGTACCTAGGAAGTGTTCTAACAGGAGATGGAAAGTGCGACACGGAGATCCGAAGGCGAATTGGCATGGTAAAGGACGCGTTCCAGAAGATGAGCAAAATACTAACACACAGGAAGATCTCAATAGAAACGAAGAAAAGAGTGCTAGACTGCTACGTGATGTCAGTTCTTCAGTAAGGCTGTGAATGCTGGACAATATCATCGAAAATGAGGAAAAAACTGGAAGCGGCCGAAATGTGGTTCTACAGAAGGATGCTACGGATATCGTGGACTGAGCATACAAGCAACGACGAAGTGTTAGAAAGAATGGCAACAAAAGGAAATTGATGCTGAGCATCAAGAAGAGACAACTGAAGTTCCTGGGACATGCAATGAGGAAGGAGAGCCTGGAGAACCTGATACTGACTGGTCAGATAGAAGGAAGGAGAGACAGAGGAAGGCAGCGGATAACATATCTGCAGAGTCTGATCAGGTGGATGACGGAACGGGGGTTGCCAGGAGCAACAGGAGCAAACATACTAAGAGCCACAAGGGATAGGGAGACGTGGAGATCCATGATCGCCTACGTCCTGAAGGGACAGGGCACATAGAAGAAGAAGAAGAATTTGTTCTTCGTTCCTTATTCACTTGGATATATATGTATATGTGTGTGTGTGTGTGTGTGTGTGTGTGTGTGTGTGTGTGTGTGTGTGTGTGATTTCATGACAACCAGTCTAAGAGAAAGAAAAGACCCTTTGAATTCTAAAATACTAAACTGCGGAGAAGCATGTGCGAAACCATTTAAAAAATCATGGCAATTCAACGGCTTAAAGTAGTAAAGGAATGTGTATAGAAAATGATCACCCACATCCGGAAGTGTCTTGGTTTAAAAAAATGAACTAGTAATGCAAAAATAAACTGTAGTTCAAATGTCTTTTATAAAATTAAGTTTTTAGATCTAAATTCGGCCAATTCTGTCTGTCTGTCTGTCTGTCTGTCTGTCTATCTATCTATCTATCTATCTATTTATGAAAGAAAGAAAATGTTGCTTTTTGTACTGAGTTCGATTCTGCGTGAGCACTCAGATTTACGAGAAAAATATTCTTGTATTTTCATAATTTTCGATTATAATGAGCTATAATAAAGATAAAATTAATTTCATATCATTGACAAAAAAGAATTATACGCGAAGAAGGCAAAACACAAACACACTCCCTCGTCCACCATAAGAAATAGAAAGAAAGAAATAGTCGCAGGTATCAAGGGAATAAAAAAAATCAAAGAAAACTTATGAGAAAATGTTTTTTTTTTTGTCGCGTGAAGATTGACGTGTCATGAAGTTTTAATAGCTAACTTTCTTCAAAAATCCAGCTCAAAGCAAGCAATTCTTTCCCCGGTAGTGAAACTGCTGCTAATTATAGACATATTTGTTTATCTTTCTGCCAGCGTTCTCGAAGGAAACAGCCGATATAAACATCGATATTCTTGCGGAATATTCATTTTACGGGAGAGAGACAGAGCCATGTATAACACAAATGCATTGCATGGTTTAATTTGCTAATTCTTAATTAATTCTTAATTATTTAAGTTGCTCGTATTTAGATACAACAAACAATCTAAACCTCTCGGAACTTCGCGAGTAATTACGGGGAAAAATTACCATCATTTTTTGGATAAACAGAACAAAGTTGCATCACTTGAATAACTCAACAAAAGATTTTAGATGACCAAAATTGATCAGTGAAGGTATTTAAAACTGTTTTTATTTGTTTATTCATGTTTTTTTATTATGTGACACTTTTTTTTAAAAGGATAGGATAACGAGAACGGAAAATATCTTTGTTGAAAAGATTTTAATTATCATACTCACTGTATAGCCCCTTACATTCATGCATACATTGCAACACGCACACATTGTATGTCTCTGGCGATACATATATAGAAGAAATATATATATATGTTATGAAAGAACACGTGCGGTTTCTATTTTTATTTAAATATACTTTTTTCTCACGTTGGAACCAAGGTAACATTTCATATTATATATATATATATATATATATATATATAAGTTTTTAAAATTTTTATAACTTTCAATGTGACATATGCAGTCCATGATACAGAAATTACCTCAGGAGAATTGGCTATAAAAACGAAATATACATCTGTGATCGTATTTAATTCTTCATGAAACGTAAGTGGTACTTGATAAAATTATGCAAATGTTTAGACACCGCAAATTCTTGTGTATTTTTTTTTAATCATATCACGCCAAGCAAGGCGAAAACGCCACTGATGCGCAGGGGGCTACGTAAGAGTGAAAAGATTGGAAAAGAGAAAAACCGGAAACCACATCCTAAACAGGAAACAAGGGATGAGCCTCTTCACCTGTTCAATAGACGTGGGTAGAGTGTGAACCGGGCGATAGTTTAGTCTATCTACTTCAATTGAAAAAAAAATAAAAATAAAAAAAAGGAGTGAAAAGATTGGAAAAGAGAAAAACCGGAAACCACATCCTAAACAGGAAACAAGGGATATACCTCTTCACCTGTTCAATAAACTTGGTTGGAGTGTGAAACGGGCGATAGTTTGGCCTATCTACTCCAATTAAAAAAAAGTTACGGGTGTTGAGTTAACTAAGTTTTAACTTAGTTAAAGTCCAATAAAAAAAAAGGTCTTAGAAAAACAAACAACAAAACACTCTTAAAATTAAGCATAAATAAATACAAAATCATGACTTACTAAAATTTCCAAAAATCTAGCTAACACGATTGCACGTGTGGCCGTTGACAAAAGAAGAAAGGAAAGGTTATTTTATCTACTGGCCAGAGGAATGGGTTTGTGGGTTGGTTAGAAATTCAATTAGCTAAAAAGAATACATAGGAACAAGGAATTTAACAGGACTTAAGTCCAATAAAAAAAAGGTCTTAGAAAAACAAACAACAAAACACTCTTAAAATTAAGCATAAATAAATACAAAATCATGACTTACTAAAATTTCCAAAAATCTAGCTAACACGATTGCACGTGTGGCCGTTGACAAAAGAAGAAAGGAAAGGTTATTTTATCTACTGGCCAGAGGAATGGGTTTGTGGGTTGGTTAGAAATTCAATTAGCTAAAAAGAATACATAGGAACAAGGAATTTAACAGGACTTAAGTCCAATCATTAACAACTTCATAAAATATCATCTCAGAATGAAATCACATAGGCATAATACACTTCAAATAAGATCTTTTATGCATGAAAAACAATTCTGAAAACAATTTTAGAGATCAAATGCAGAAAGAATTAATATATAAATGCATGCTCGCATATGAGCAAATAGACACAGATAGACACCTCGCACACACACATACATACAAGATTTTATGGGAGAATTTTTTATTCAGTATATTTCGTATAATGTTCGAGGAATCTTAAATCTGTATTTGAAGTTTAATATCATACTTTTACAATGATCATGAAACTTTAAAATTGTTTTTGGTGATTAATATCATATTTTGTACAATGTTCGAGAAATCTTATAAGTGTCTTCAATGTTTATTATCATATTTTGTACAATGTTAGAGAAATTTCAAAAGTGTCTTTGAAAAATAATATTATATTTTGTACATTGTTTGAGAAACTTTAAAACTGTCTTTGAGGTTGGATATCATATTTTGCAAAATGTTATAGAAATTTCAGATGTGTCTTTGAAGTTTATAAGGTATTTATGATCCAAAACACTTCCGTCATTTCGTGTCCATTGTATCAAATATGATATTAAATTTCAAAGACTCGTCTACGATTTCTTGACCATTGTACAACATATGATATTAAACTTCAAAGGCAGTTTTTAAATTTCTCAAAGATTGTACAAAATATGATATTAATTTCAAAGATACATGTAAAGTTTTTCATATCTTGTACAAATTATGGTATTAAACCGGAAGACACTTCTAAGATATTTCCAACATTGTACAAAATATTATGTTATAATTCAAAGACAGTTTTAAGATATCTCAAACATTGTACAAAATATGATAATAAACCTCAAAATTTTTAAAGATTTTTCGAACAGCATACTAAATGATATTAAACTTCGAAAACAATTTCAAGATTTGTCAAAGAGTGTACAAAATATATTACTTTCCAAGGAACTTCTGGAATTTTTCAAATATTATACATAATATGATAACGACATGTCTGAAAATTTCTCGAACATTCTACAGAATTTTAAATTAAACTTTAAATACAGTTTTAAGATTTTTTTAAAAAATTACACGATATGATAATAATCTCCAATGACACTTCTGAAATTTCTCGAAAATGATGCAAATGTGATAGTATTGCTTAAAAACATTTCTAACATTTATCAAACATTGTACAAAATATTATATTAAACTTTAAAGACACTTCTAATTATTCTCAAACATTGAACCTGGTATCAACTGTGATACTAATTTTTAAAGTTACTTCGATAATTTCCTGAACATTGCACAAAATTAAACTAAAAAATCACTTCTAATATTTCTCGAACATTGTACAACATATGATATTAAACTTGAATGACAATTCTAATATTTTTGGAAAAATTGTACAAAATATGATATTAATGTTAAAAAACATTTCTGAAATTTCTCAACTTTTGTAGAAAATATGATGTTAAACTTCAAAGACACTTCTAATATTTCTCGAACTTGGTACCAACTATGATATCAAACTTTAAAGTCACATTAAAATTTCTCGAACATTGTTCAAAATATGTAACTAAACTTCAAAGCCAGTTTTATAATTACTCGAACATAGTACAAAATATGATATTAATCTTCAAAACAGTTCTGAAAGTATTCAGACATTTTAAAAAACATGATATTAGTCTTTCAAAACGATTCTAGGAGCTCTTGGACTTTGCATAAAATATGACATTCATCTTCAAAACACTTCTGATATTCCTAGACCATTGTATCAAATATGATTAACTTCAACGAAATATCTACGATTTCTCAAACATTGTACAACACACGATATCAAACTTCAAAGGCAGTTTTAAGATTTTTCAAAAATTGTACAAAATATGATATTAATCTTCAAAGACACCTCTAAATTTTTTCAAAAATTGTACAAATTATGATATTAAATTAAAAACGCTTTTAAGATTTCTCTGACATTGTACAAAATATGATGTATAATTTAAAGACAGTTTTAAGATTTCTCAAACCTCGTATAAAAATATTAATCTGCAAAGAAACTTCTGAAATTTAATATGATTTCTTGAGCATCATATTAAAGATGATATTAAACATAAAAGACTATTTTAAAATTTTACGATCATTATACAAAACATGATATTAAACTTGGAAAATATCTGTGAAATATTTTGATTATTGTACAAAATATAACATTAATCTTTAAGGATATTTCTGAAATTTTCCAAACTTTCTACAAACATTATATTACACTTCAAATACAGTTTTATGATTTCTCAAACATTGTACAATATATGTTAATAATCTGCAATAACAATGATGAAATTCCTCGAACATTGTTTAAAGTGTGATATTAATCTTCAAAAATACTTCTAAAATGTCTTGAACATTGTACAAAAGATGATTTTCAAATTTAAAGAAACTTATAATTTTTCTCAAACCTGGTATCAACAATCATATTAAATTTTAAAATCAGTTCGAATATTTCTTGAACATTGCTCAAAATATGACATTAATCTACAAAGTCATTTCACACATTTCTCGAGCTTTGTACGATATATGATATTAAACTTCAAAGATAATTTTAAGATTTTTCAGACATTGTACAAAATATTATATTAAACTTCAAAGATATGTCTGAAATTTTTATAACATTTTATAAAATATGACATTAAATTTCAAAGACACTTTTAATATTTCTCGACCATTGTACAAAACATGATTATAAACTTCAATGACACTTCTAATATTTGTCACACCTGATACCAGCAATGATATTAAAATTTAAAGTCATATCAAAGATTTCTCGACCATTGTACAATATATGATATTAATTTTCAAAAACAGTTCTGAAATTTCTCAAACATTGTACAAAATATGCAACTAACACTCGGAAACAGTTTTAATATTTCTCGATCATTGTACAAAATATGATATTAAAACACTCCTGTAATTTTTCAAATATGATATTCAAAATACTCCTGTAATTTTTCAAACCTTTTACAAAAAATGATATTAATCTTCAAAAACGCATATAAGAGCTCTCGAACATTGTATAAAATATGACTAATTTAAAAAAAAACACTTCTGGCATTAACGACCATGGTACAAAATATGATATTAAAATACAAAAAAATTAATATTTTATAAACTTGGTACCAATTATGATATTAAACTCTAAAGTCACTTCTGATATTTCTTGAACATTGTACAAAATATGATAATAATCTTCAGCGACACTTATGAAATGTTTCGGACATTGTACAACATATGATATTAAACTTCAAAGACAGTTTTAAATTTCCTCAAAAATTGTACAAAATAAGATAATAATCTTTAAAGAAGACTCTAAACTTTTTCAAATATTGTAGAATGTATAATAAAGAATTGAAAGACGCTTCAATAATTTCGCGGACATTGTACAAAATATGACATTAAAGTTCAAAGACACATTTGAGATTTCTAGAAAATTGTACAAAATATTATATTAAACTATAAAGAAAGATTTAAGATTTTTGAAGCATTGTAAATAATAACATACTAATCTTCAAAGAAACTTCTAAAACTTCTCGAACATTGTAAAGAGTCTGATATTAAACTTCAAAGACAATTCAAATATTTATCGAACATTGTTTCAAATATGATATTAAATTTTAAAGACAGTTTTAATATTTCTCGAACAATTTGTGAAATATTATGTTTTACTTTAAAGACAACTTTATGATTTTCCAAATGTGTACAAAATATGATATTTTTGAAAGACACATTTGAATTTCTTCCAATATTGTACAAAATATGAAATTGAACTTCTAAGAAACTTCTGAAATGTCTCTTGTATGAAATCAAACTTTAAAAACCCTATTGAAATTTGCCGGACATTGTACAAAATATGATATTAATCTTCAAAAACGCTTCTAAAATTTCTTGAAAATTGTAAAAAAAATGATATTAAACCTGAAAGACCAATTTAAGATTTCTCAAACATTGTAGAAATAATAAAAATCTTTTAAGACACTTCTGAGATATCTCAGACATTGTACTAAATATGATATAAAATACATATATCGTACTAGATATGATATAAAACCTTTAAGACTGTTCTAAGATTTCTTGAATATAGTACAAAATGTGATAACAATCCCCAAACAATTTTAAAATCTGTTGAACCTTTTACAAAATATGATACTATATTTTGACAACATTATTAAGTTTTCTCGAACTTTATAGAAAATAATTAACTTCGAAGGGAGTTTTACGATTTATCGAACTGTACAAAATATGATATTGCACTTCAAATACTCGAACATTCTAGACAAAATAAAATGAAACCTCAGATACAGTTTTAAGATTTTTCAAACATTTTACAATATATGATAATAATCTGCAATGACGCATCTGAAATTTCTCGAACATTGCACAAAATGTGATATTAATGTTTTTACATGTATTTGCGTGGAATTTTTGGGATGATAAACTGTTAAATAGTGTATGTGCGTGTTTGTTTAGAAACGCTTGTCTGGTTGAGTGTCTGTTGAACGGTAACTTTAATTAATATATCTGTGTATGCGTATTAATACCCGTATCACGGGTATTAAAGCAATGTATAATTTTCGAATATATGTGTGAGAAATATTTTGGACGGTAAAACGTGTAATAATTTATGCGTGTGTTTATGTAGAAACGCGTCTGATGCATTTTGGACGTTAACGTTAATATAAGTGTATTTGTATGCGTGTGTACATTTCTGTGTATGTATGAGGACAAGCTGAAAATTTGATGTTGGTTGATAC
The DNA here is from genome assembly GCA_037127315.1 of Ascarosepion bandense. Lineage (NCBI taxonomy): Eukaryota > Metazoa > Mollusca > Cephalopoda > Sepiida > Sepiidae > Ascarosepion > Ascarosepion bandense. The sequence goes on along the minus strand of JBBBDQ010000611.1, from coordinate 142,196 downwards.
AAAGCCTTAATTTTATTTATTATTTTTTATTATTAATTTTATTGCACATCTTAATTTTAAAGAACCTTGATAATTCTATTGAAAGTCTATTGAAAGTCTCTCTCAGAGATCTGATGAGAACACTAGAATAATGGCGACTGCTATAAACTTTTTTGAAGAACTGATATTTCTAGTGACAAGTTTGTTTTTTGATACAATGCCTGATAGAATTATAATTAAATAAATTCACACCTTCGCTTCTTATAACCGACTTCATGTGAAACGACTACATAGAATCAAGCTCAGAAGATCGGGTCCCTGTGTCGGGCCAAGATATCTTTTCGTCAGAACTTATCTTGCACATTAAATAAATCTACCATTCGTCCGTACATTGAATATTGTTGCCCTATCTGGTCAGGTGCCCCTGCTATTTTTGACAAGATCCAAAGAAAGATCTGCAATGTAATCGATCCCAATATAGAGCTTGAATTCAGTCAATTTCTCACCGGCGATATATGGCTTCCCTGTATCTTTTAAAAATTGTTATCTTTCCCTAGTGCTCCGACCTTATGAATTTACCCATGATACTAGACTGGCAACTATGTCCCACCCTTTTATCATCAAAATAGCAAAACGTAACCGCTAATTTTTCACTACTATTTTCTTCTCTCGCACTTCCTTTTTTTGGAAAATTTCTACCATATACTTGCTTCCCTCATAGCTACAATCTCAAAAAGGTCAAGTTTAACGTTAATTGCCATCTTCTGTTTTTTTTAATCTCAAACTTTCTCTTATCCTTACTTTGACATCCCTGGTATCTTGTTCTTTCTTTTTTCTTTCCTTTTCTAACTTGTAGCCCCCTGCACGACAGTTGCGGTACTGCCTTGCTTAGGTTGAACTGATAAAAAAAAAATAGAAACTTGGTTCTGCAGAAGGATACTGATCATACAATGAACTAAATATAGGAGTAAAGATAAAATTTTAACGAAAATGGAAACAAAAAGTGCGAATGTTAAGCAAAATGTCTCTGTTCTTTCTAGAAGTTTATTTCATTTTAATATTTGTCAAAACGTTGTTCGTCATGCGTCTTTTGTACGAATAAAAAACATAATTGTTTGAGTATAACAAATATTAGTTTTCAATGAAGCGATCTAATCAAAAATTAAAAGATCATCATATGCAGGCTAAATACTTTTTTGTTCAAATGCAAAAATATTCTTAAAAAAGAAAATAATACTGACCTGCTACGTAATATATATAACTCCTCCTCTATGTCAGTGAATGCTGGACAGTCTCTTCATGGATGAAAAAGAATAATAAGGCGAGAAAAATGTTGTCCTATAGAATAGTGATTACAATACCATCAGAGCTTGGATGTGCTAATGGTCTAATGGATAACGACTTGAATTTGGAAATCAGAAAGCCGATTACCAATTCCAGGTGGTTTCATTATATTCACTTGCACGCAAATACCCTTGGAAAAGGTATGACTCTAACTCTGTCAGGAAACCATTATTGCCTTGAAAAAGTTTTTAAAATGTAAAAAATATTTTCTGCTTTATAACCTGTACATGGGTGATAAACCGTAAATAATATATCAATCAACTGTGTCTTCAAATCTGTGTTAATTTGTCTATGTATAATTTTAACCACTTCAGCCAACTATACCTTTCCTTGAATAAAAACAAAAAAATATATAAAAATTAACAAATTATTTTTTCCATTTTATTCAATAAAACATGTAAAATGAAAGATTGTCAAATTATTTTATTCCTGTAGTATTTCCAGATTACTGTTGCAAACAAAACCTTTAGATATGATGAAGAGATTCCTGGTTAAATCAGTTTGGAAATCTTCAGTCCGAAATATCCAAAATATTTTCATAAAATATAAGTGAAACGTTTTCCTGAAATATTAATGACATTAAAAGCCTTCAGCTAGTTGCAAAAAAATTATATTTATTTAAAATGAGTTTGTACTGTAGTGTGGCTCTTAGCAAAGATTTCGTAAGCATTTAGTCCAGTGTAAAGGTATAGTTTCACGGTTAAAATTACCAAAAGTTAAAAATGTTTAAGCAATATTTTGCGATTTTACAAAACATTTTGGATTTAATTGTACGATGAAGAATGAGAACGAAGAAATTCAATTTTCGGTTGAATTTTGGATTTGATGTTTTTAAAGACATTTCTGTTCTTTAAGGCTTTCTACTTAGATATTAAAATTTTCACAGAAAGCTATGCATTGATTGAATAGCCTGACCGCAAAAATTCCGCATTTATTAAATCGCCGGCTTTTAAATATGTTTTACACATTGTATTCATAAACAACCCCTATAGCTTAGGGGTTAGCGACTCCAACTGACACAAAATCTGTCGAGTTTCGATCTTGGCCAGAAGCAAGTGGATGTCTAGCCGCACTGATGAGCTGCGATACAGCGAAACATGCTTGTATGTGGGTGACGAATATATATATATATATATATATATATATATATATATATATATAGGATGTGCGTTTTGGTGCAGTGGACATCGATTCGGAACGGTTTTGGGTTAAATAATAGGACGGATAGGGTTCTATAGTCTCCCGCAGAAAGCAATGGCAGCCTACCGGGATAATCTTCTGCCCAGTCTTCACAGACATGATCGCCCAAAGTGTGTATCACGCATTACACTTAACTGACTGACTGAATCATAAATTGCTGATATATAGTCAACTATGGTTTGTCGAACAACTTAAGATTGCCTTCGAACTGAACCTGACCGTAATGAATATGAAATATTTTGTATAAACAAACTAGATAACGAAATCGCTGTCAGTCATTTACAATGAAATAAGAAACTTATATACATTTATTTAATATCTTGTTTCAAATCTTAAATATATTACTTTTCTTCCAAGTCTCTACCTTAGAATAAAAACACGCACACACACACACACACACACACACACACACACACACACACACACACACACACACACACACACACAGAGAAATTATATCTAGTGGAGTAACTTTTAGACCACCACAATTTACTTGCCTCATGCCGCTTCATCTTTAAAATAATTGTCTTGCTTTGACTATCATAGAGAAGGAATGATATTAGATAGCACTTCAGTAATCTTTTCGTTGATTCTAACTTAAATCAAATTAAATATATTAAGAACGTGTATAATAGATCGTTATTATTTCAAATGTTATCGAAGTGGAAATTTCTCGAGTGCGCAGGCGCATAGACATAATACAAACTATTTAAAGTAAAAATAAAAATGATATAGAAATTTTGAATTAAATATAAATGTATTAATAATTCATGGATAGATTTGTTAATTGTGAAAAGAATAACTTTAATTTCTATTCGCTTTAGTTCATTAATTTTAACCCACAATTAAAGTACGTTTTTAATGATTCCTCTCACTTATATTATGTATTAGGAAGAGTCTACTGAGATTTCTCAGATACGTAATGAGGAAGGAAGGCTTAGAGGAGCCAATACTCACAGGGTGAATAGAGGGGAAAAGAGATAGAGGAAAGTAGTGGGAGACATACTTGATGGACTTGAGCAAGTGAATAGCGTAGCGGGTTGCGGGTAGATACCAAGATGAAAAATGTTGAGAGCAAGAACGGTTAGGGAAAAGTAAGTTTTTATTAGAAATATAATTACAGCATTTTAAAATCGATAATAAATACAAGACTTTATTTCTATTCCTATAGATTATACCAGATATTTTGGCGGGCATTATTGTCTTTAAAAATTTGATTACAGGTGTATATTTTGTAACTTGGCCATTTTTTTGTTCAGGGATAAGTAAATGAGGATGTGCGTTAAAAGTGTGAGGTGTGTCAGTGTTACTTTTTTGGAAGGTCTGCATTAAAAATCAGCAGTTTATTTTTCTAATTACACACTGATATTTGACGTATATATTTAGCTATTTAGCACATGGCGTATGAGAATATCTTACACCTTATTTAATTTAGAGTAGTTTCAAACGGAATTGAATTAATGAATTGAAATTGCGTAAAACTTTATATTTTCACAGTATTTTCGATGAGAAATTAGGAAATTCCAAGCGTTAAGCAGCTTATGCACTGAATTTAGATTAATTCTTCAAACAGTCAAACACTTCCCTTGTACTCATACAACTTCACATTGCAAAACGAGAACTTGTTTGCTTACTCATGCCCATGAAAATATCCCTTATTTTCCCTTTCGCTGCAAAATATGTGGAAGACACTTCAATTTTATACGCCTGTAAGGACAACGTAGAAACATGCTGTCATAAACGCATAACTGAATTTTCAAGATTGCGGTAGTTCTCTCTCTTTTTCTCTCTTTACCAATTTGAAGAGGGTGGAAACGAAAGGGAAACTAATACTCAGCACCATGAAAAGTCAGCTAAAGTTCCTGGGACATGTAATGAGGATTGAGGGCTTGAAAATAAGACAGGGGAAAGCAACGCGTAACATAATTGACGAGATTGAGCAAGTGGATGGCAGAGCGTGGTTTGGGTGGTATGACAAGAGAAAGCGTCCTAAGAGGCACTAGGGATAGGGAAATAGGGAATGGCCATGGGCGCCTACATACAAAAAGGATATAGCAAAAAGAAAAAGAAGACACACACATACACACATGTATTTTATTTAAAATTTATTTACAATTTACATTTGAATGTAGAAAACAATACAATTTTTATTTAAGTAATATGGATGGAGAAGATAAGAATATTTATGTGTGGTTGATTTAACAAACAGAATGAAATTCAACTTTTAAATTTGAAAATATAGGTTATATGTTTGTGGAATACAGGATTTGTTCATTCAATCTTAACGGGAAAGTGTCAATCCGTTGAGATACAGTAGAAACTGCTCTTTTCCAGTGTAATGTAGCCATTATTGTTAATGGATTAATGTCTTAGCCTTTTCTGCATCTCAGAATTTTTTTAAACAAATAAAAAAGAAAGAAAGTATTTTTATTTTTGATCTGACTGAAAGGGGCCTTTGAGTATGATTATACTATTATTATTTCGGTTCAGAGTGAATTTTTTTTCAATTTTTCATAATCTCTTAATTTGTAGAAATTTTAATTTCTATTTAATATTATAACATAATATAAAACAAATTCTAGGATATATGTAAGTTAATCGGTATTTTTATAAAGAATTTTTAACCATATTCTAAGGTGAATATTTTGCAATGTTTACATATGATATTTATTTCATTACGTTTATTTAATAAATTTTTATTCTTAAGAAATTTAATCATTGATGTATATATATCATTAAGGTCTTTATATATATACCTCAAATTAGTGATGATTGTAATCCTGACAAAATAAATCAACGCAAATTAATGCTTATTCTGAATATCTTTTATATCAATTTGTACCTGAAACCATGGTGTTTGCATTGTTCCAGTGAAACAATTTATCTCTTGGTTTGTATCAATGATCAATGTTACTGTTCCTGAGTTAATTCCATTCCTATATCGTTCACAGTGCCATCACTATTTCTTTATGCATTTCTAGTTTCTTCTATAATTTGCACTTGATTTCGAAAGATTTCATTGTATTTTTAAAACGAATTCTTCATTCCTTTATGACTTTTAATCTCGAAGTAAGCAGTTTTTTTATTTTCTTCCTTAACTTGGAACAAAAAGCGTCACTGTCTTTATGCTCATTGACAGAAAAAGGAATTTCAAAATTGTCGCAACTTTTTAATCTGTATCTATCCATTCACTTTCACGCAAATAACTTTTAGGTAATTATTAATTCCATTCCCAAGCATGTCTATATGTACTATAAATAGTAGGGCAGACTGGATTAATTAGCTTGGGTAGGTAACCAAGTTACTATTCAACCTATAGAATGAAAGCTCTGAATGTAAAACCCGAGAAGGTTTTTGTGGTCACTACAAGAACATTACTCAGTTATAGTTCTGTATAAATTGCTGTTTGTGGTGATGAGGTTCTATGAATGGAAAGTAATATGGACAATGTTGTGAGGGTAAATATTGATCGTAAATGTAAGTTCCTAAATATTTAGATATCTAATAATCTCACCTTAGTATAGCACACCGCTTATAGTCTATAGCGATCTAGTGAGTAATATACTGATAAACATAAATCGTATACGACAAAAGGTCACCCATCAATGTTGAAGATAAAACGTTCACCGTAAAAAATAAATGCCTGTCAAAACAGATTTATTCGATATAAAATGATGTTAAAGACAACAAACTCTGCATGAATATTTTGATTTATTTTGATAAACTCAATAATTATAAAAAACATTTTCGTTTACGTCCCAGGTATATCCATTATATCACAACCTTTCTGTTTAGATACTCGAAAGTTCTTAACTACTTGGTTTCATGTCTGAAACGTAAACAATGTAATTGCTAAAAGAATTAATGGATTTTTATTTATTAATTTATCTTACTTTTATCATTTTAAGCGCTATTTTTAGTGGATACCCATTCGATGACACTCTTCGTGGCCAAGTCACTTAAAATATTTTACCTTATAACATGTATGCATATTTAAAAAAAATTGTAATTTGTTTTTGGGATACCATGTTTTATTCTTCAAATGGCATAGGCTACAGAAATTAATATGTGATTAACACAATATGTCAGATAGCAGAATAAATTATTATTTAATTATTTTACATTTTAATATAGCTAAATCCAGAAACCCAGCTTTAAGAGAAAGCAATATCGGTGGTAATCATATTACATTAGAGCCTCTGCTTTTTTTTTTGCTTTTTTCTAACCACCCTCATTACCTTCATATTTTATTATTGCGATATAAGTTCTACTTGAGTAGCTTCTTCCTACATAACGCTGCTTTCAGAAACCGATTCCCAAAAGTAGGCTTTTCTGATCCATTTCAATCTTAACCAGTTCAAGTTTAGGGTCAACCGTTATCTTCATCACATATCCCTATAAACTCTTCCTCTTTCTTTGTAACCTTCTACATTGAATGGTTCTTGGGTCTTGTAAAGAGTGGACACTATAATAAATAAAGAATTTCAGAAAACAGCATCACTAGTAACAATACTTGAACAGCACCATAAAAAAAACAATAAGCATAAAAATAATAAGACCCCTTTTATAACTATAGCCAAATTATAGTAACAGATTAACCAGCAATGTTAAGTCCACTTAAAAAGACGTTCATTACTCGCACTAAAAATAAGATAAATAATGCTCAAAAAATTGGATATTTTTTTAAAATATCGCAAAGACACAATTACCACATCTGTCATCAAACATGAGACAAGTAACTCTTCGATCAAGTGTCGAATGTTAGAACCATTGCTGATATTACAGCACCGTAGGATTCGATTGATAAAGTGAAATAGACCAGACATCACGCAAATGGAAATAAAGCATTGTGCAATACACGCTACGCTATGCTATTTACCAAATGCTACACAAACAGCAAATCTAATTCAGCATAAAATATTAACAAATTTTAAAACTAACAGATAAAAACTTCGGTGGTCCAAGCCATATTTGCCTGCTCCAAGATTTGATTATATTCTCTTGGTATCTGCATTGTCCTTCCGAGATGCGGACGGCCATGGTTATTGACAACTTTCAGTAATTTGTAGATCTAAGTTCTAAGCAATGCATGCTCTTCCAGATAACGAACGTTCCAATCTCTCGACTACACGACTATATGTAGTTAGTGTTTTTGTCATAACTAAATTAAACCAGTACACTGTTGTATTAAAAATGTTCAATATAATTATATTGTACAACTTTTTAATATTTTTATTTAGAAATCAGTTATTTTCGCGAGTAAGTTTTCTAGTAAATTAATGATTTTACCGTTTTTTCAAACGCTCAAACAGGGATCTTTTAAGAACACAGAACTGGAATTTTTAAACAACCGAAAAGTTTTCAAATTTAGGAGAAGTTACTTAAGGGTCTTAGATCACTTTCATCTATGATTGTATGATCTTAGTAGGTATTTATAGATATGATTACACTTGGACATAATTTCTGAAAAGGTTAACGAATTCCACTCGAAATGACTGGGCAATCTTTCTTTTATGCAAGTTTCGTTAAAAATTGCATACAAAGTGCTATAGTTAAATTTTAGGGACTCAGAATTCTAACATTAAATAATTGGCTTTGTGTCGCTTTTGGCCTCAATGGGCAGGTTTCTGGTAAATACCCAGTATGACTGAGCTTCGGACATATATACACCCAGATTCACGACAGAGAACCCTGATGCTCGCATAAACAAACAGACTGAAAGTACAACAAGCTAAACTGTGGTTTCATTAACACAAGAATGACGTAGATTCAAAACCAGCGAAAGGCACATTTTCTTTATTAACCATTCTTGAAAATCACAGACCGAAAAATGTAGCTAAAAAGCAGAGACGTCTCTACAAATGCGTATATATATTAAATATAGTAATATTATATACATATTTGTATGTATATCTTTCATTTGGAAACGAGTTATTTCCGCAACCTAGGCTTCAACATTTAGGTATTTTTAGGCAATTTATAATATATGATTTTCCAACATTTTCAAACGCACAACAGCGTTTTTTCCGAGCGTCCGACTGAACAACCAAAAGTTTCAAAATTAGGACGGATTTACTTAAGAATTTTAAACATTTTCATCTAAGTTTGTATGATCCTAGGATGTATGTTTGAGTGTGATTACATTTGGACATTATTTTTGATCTTTCATTTAGTAATTTTTTGTCCTGGAAATACTATTATGGCTAGCTTTTCCCTTGGCACAATCTCCAGACATCACTACCGTTGTAAGGTTTGGCTTTCTTTTTATTATACTCCATGTAATATCAGGATTTGTTTCCATTTTTTTATTTTAATTTCCCAACGTAGTTGGCTAGTTTAGTACATTTTTAAAAGTTTTCCAGCATGAATGTAGATTTGTGGTTATTATATCTGTTTTCTAAAATACCTTTTATAGATCTTATATATGTTTCTTTTTTTATCTATATCATGTATATCTTCCTTGTAAACAACCTCTTCTGTTTTACAAAGTGCGTCAAGTGGGCGTTCGTTTTTGTCCCTACAGTTAAATACTAAGTCTCTAGCATTTTGTTTTTTTATGTAATTTGCTAAATTACAAGTGCAGCAATAACTTAAGTTTTATTTAATACTTTATTTAATTTAATTCCAAATTTTATTAATTGATGTTCATTAATTAATTAAAAAAAATATTTGCCCTATTTTGGATTATACTTTCAAGTTAAACTGTGAGTGGAACTAAATAATGTTTTGATTTCTAGTACTATTTTTCAATTGTTAGTTTATTTCCAGTTCTATCGTAAATTCTAGGTTTTTGAAGAGTTTGAAAAGCATTTTATTTATTTTGTCATATTCTCTTCTGTTGTCCGTCGCTATCATTTAACCTTCATCTCTATATAATCTATGGTTGTCTATTTGAATAATCGCATTATTTTATTTAGAATGCTTAGTTCTATTAGTTCTATTATCGTTTTGAAAGAGTTGGAAAAATCAATTATTATAAATCGCCTGAAGATACCGAAAGTTGAAATCTAGTTTGCGAAAATAGCTCATTTTCAAATTTATTTACAAAGATCAAAACATACATAGAACTGCTCAACAAAAATGATAATATAAAGAAAATCTTAAAGACAACTAAAACAATTAAAAGCAAATACCAACCCCTAAATTTTAAAAACATACTAATCCCATCAAAATTTGAGCAACACACAACACAAGAGGTTACAAAATGCAACAAAAAAGATGTGGCGTATGCAACATAATAATAGAAGGAAACCACTTCAATTTCAAAAACACATTTACTTTCAAAATAAAAAAAATCTGAGCCGCGACTTTAAAAACGTAATTTATGCTCTAAAATTTTATGAATGCCCAAAAATATATGTGGGGGCGACACAAGACCTAAATAAAAAAGTAACCATGCACAGAAGAAACATTAAAATAGTCAATAACAGGAAATTGTACGTTTCCCAACATTTAAACTAATGTAGTGGAGGTAAATTCAGTGTAATCCCTATCTACGAAAATGCAGATTACAACACGCTCATGATGCAGGAAGAAATATTTATAAAAAAAATACAAACCTTTCCCCAACAAAACAACATGAAAAACTAATATTCATACAGACATTAAATTCAAACGCGCTAAAAAGTAAAATAAAATAAATTTTTCGAACCTTTGCTAAAAATAGTATTCCAAAAACAATAAAAGGAACTAGATGACCCGTAGAGTAGAATTGAATAAAAATCGTTAAAAAATTTTGAATTACAATGACGAAATCAAATTTTGTAAGTCAATGTAAAAACTTTTTCTGGCCAACGAAATGTGACTGACTCCCAAAATGGAGGAAATTTAACGTGCGACTGTGAAAAAAACAAAAAAAAAACAAACAAAACAAAACAAAAAAACAAAAAAAAAAACAAAAAAAAACAAACACGAACGCATATGTACTTTCTGACCTGCTCACCTACCACTTATCTATATCTACCCGACATTTTCATCATAAAACACAAACAGAGATCGATATGTAAGGTCCCAAGTTTATTCACCTGAGGAGAGTCAGCTTTGGACTCGAAACACGTGTAGCGACACAAATACCACTATGAATACTTAATATATCATACAAAATGCAAGTAATATTATTAACAATAAAAACAATAAATCTACACTTTAAACAAAACGTTCACGGTTCTTCTCACTTTTTTTTCTATATATATATATATAAATATATATATATAGTCATCGGCGCAAAGCAGATAAAGGAAAATAGGGAGTTTATAGTGAGAGAAAAAGTGTGTATTAAAGAAATGATAAGAAATGAACAGGATTGAAGAAGACAAAAGATGACAATTGACAATGCATTTAAATTTTTGTAAATTGTAGCTATCAGGAAAGCAATTGAATGGAATGGAATTCCACAGGCAGGTATGACGAGAAATGAAACCTTTGGAGTAGAAGTGGCATTTTCACTTAAGTATTTCAGCAGTAAAACGACAAAAAAAAATGCCAATTTAGTAGCAACTCCTCTGATGAACATTTTACTCCGGTTTTCAAACCACATATATTTACGTATGCTACTAGATTGGCATCAAGGTCCCACATTTTTATCGTCAAAATAGTTAAATGAAATCTCCAATTCTACTCGAAAAAATTTTTTTCTGGCACTTTCCGTTTGTAGAAATCCTTTCAATTTGTTTGCTTCCATGATAGCTACAATTTCTAAACTTTTAAACGCAACGTCAATTGTCATCTTCTATCTACTTGATTCTCGTTAACTCTTATAATTTTGTTGACATTTTCTGCACCTTTTTATACTGTAACACCCTGTGCATCAGCGGTGATTCTGCGTTGCTTGGTGGGTCAAATAATTATAAAAAAATTAAATTCATGTGGTCAGGACATAAAACAAACAAAAAAAAACTCGTCAAATCAGTTGTCATGAAAATATTTGTAGAAACGACAATAAAGCCACGTGATGTCGTTGATAAAGTGATTGAAGTAGAGATGCCAACTTAGAACCGATTATATTGCAGATCCTTCTTTGGATTTTGTGAAGAACCTCAAGATGAATAGCAGGAGCACCCGACCAGACATGTCAGCAGTATTTTATGCAAGGACGAATGGTAGATTTATAAATGTGCAAGATGGATCGAGACGAGAAAAGCTTTCTGACCCGACACAAAAAACCAAACTTCCTACCAATTGTCACAGCTATATATCCGATATATTCATCCCCCTAAGGTCGGCTGAAATATATATATATATATATATATATATATATATATATATATATATATGATAATAATAATAAGTATTATTATTTTTGTAACGGCATAGTGCAACTTGATAGCTGCAAAGTTTTGGTGTTAAAACACCATCATCAGGCAATAAAATGGGGTTAATTTATTTTGTCATATATAGATAAGGAGATTTAAAAAGTAAATATATAAATAAAATTGATCAATAAAAACAAGGTCATCCAATGTAAAGAATTAATTGGAGTGAGAGATAATGAAATTTCAAAGAACGCTGTATATAAGATTCGCTAGCTCGACGGTAGAGTCGTGAATGTTTTACCGTGGAAATCCAGACATGTCAAATTTTCAACTGGAAAAAGAAAAAGATAAAGCAGAAAAAAAAAAGGAAAAAAAGAAAAGGGAAAAAGAAAAAGAAAAACGGAAAAAAGGAGAGATGAATTCAAACAGTGGAAAAGATAAAAGAAAAGACAGCAATAGTAATTTAAACAATAGCCGGTACAATAAGCTAATTTGTTTAAGCTATAAGGGAATTTATATGGTTGTATATATATGTTCGTGTATCTGTATACGTGCATGTATTTGTGTGTGTATTTACGCGCGTGCGTGTGTAAGTGTGAGTGCCCCAGCCTGGGTATAATGCAGACAGGAAACAAACAAACTTTTAAATTTTATTGCCATAAATACATCAAGTAGGATATAAATTAGCGCTTCTTATACTGTCATCGTGATATCGCGTATTAGTTCCCAAGCATGACTTTGTCAAATGAACTGATTTATTAAGCTTAAGTAACTGGAAATCTGCGATTTTAAAATCTCTGTGTTGAAAGTCTGTTAAAAGTTGCATTCGTTGTTGAATTTAATGCGTCAAACGAAAAACAGTTAAAAATCCAGAAAGGGAGACAATTAACTTTTGGCTGACGAACGGAGAGGGAGGAAAGTATTTGGAACAAATTTCCCAGTCATTACATTTTTCAGACTATCAGCTCCTACCAAGCGAAATTTTCTCTAACTTTTTCTTACGTTCTCTCTAATTACTGATTTATCAGTTCACAAAAGACAAAAGAAAATGTACCGCTTCCTTTTTTCTTGTGGGACTTGAAGCCGTCATTGTCAAATATATCGCATTTCAGGAATACTATATATGTCTAAAACTGTATTAGGCAGAACTTTCAGTTTTTTTAATCTATGGCCTTAAATTGATTGTCTTTATTTTAAATCCACAAATGTTACATGATCAAATTTTTATAAGTTCTAGACATGAAAAAGAATCTTGAAGAATGTTTATTAAAAACTAGCACCGTATTAACATCTAAGGTTATTCATTTATGACGAAATACAGTAATGGCCTGGAAGTGAAATAAAGTCAGAAGAAAACGAGCGATAATAATTTCTTCATCATCCACAGCCCTAATCTGCAGTTTATACTGCAACTATGCTAAGCGGACGTTAGTTACAGTTTCAGGTGGAGAGCGCATAACATGGCATGATAAAAAACACAAGAACAAAACAAGACCAAAAAATAAAGGGGTCCCATCTGTGAAATTCTTTTCCGATTTCTTATTTTACTGCCATTTTTAATCTTCAAAGTTTTAGATGCAACATCAGTTACTATTTTCTGTATTCCTGAATCCTAATCTTTTTTGTCTTTTTCCTGCCTTTTTGCCTTCTCATTCTCTTTTATACCCTGTAGTTCCCTGTGTCTTAGTCGCATTATCTCCTTGTTTGGGGTGAAATGGTTAAACAGTGTATGTTACAACTCTCCATGATATCTTCAATGAAATTTCTCAACGACACTACAACACTGCAATGAAAAAAGTGCTGGGGGGATCTAGAGTATTCATCATTTCCTCACAGCGAACGCAGTTTAAAGAATTTTACAAACCCGCTTAACAAAGTCTTTTGCCGAACTAGAGGGCCCTTCAAATCACCAACCAGGTTTTAGTGAAGCATTTCGGCCCAGGCGCCTTAGATTATATCTCTTCGTAAGAATTATTTCGACTATGAAATCATGGGAAACACACGTGATATAATGCTTTACGCAACAACGCCTGAATGTCGGAAAGGCCATCCGTCGCTCGTATGAGGTGCTTAAGAGCAATTTGACATTCATGATAAAATGAGCACTCGCCTTAGGATAAACGGATAATCCTCCTCGCACGAATGCCCACTTCTCAAGGATAAATATTTCTTACAACTGTAGTCTTTTCAAAATTCTCCCTCACCATCCGTTTGTTAACACATTCGATCTTGAAACGCGATCCGAAGCGTATGTTGACAAAATCAACGCTACACTAAACCAGAAAACTTTCAGAAGAGCGAAAGTAACAGATCTCCTGGACGACCCTGGAGAGGCACGCTTTCCCACAAGCAAAACAAGTGCCTTACTAATCTTATTAGTATAGCACACGGAAGTGGAAGTAAGGAGAGTCGTAAAAAAGATAATCAGTAGCTGAATAAAAGTGAAATAGAATTAACCATGATAGATTTAAAGTTTTACTCAAGTCGGTTAAAATTCTAATGGCAGCAGATATCGTCGCTGGTAAGCTTGACTGGTCTTTTTTCTGGTTGTTGAATTTGGGAAATGTATGTTTTTTACTTTTTTTGCATATAGCGTTGGATAGCATTTTTTTAAAAATATATTTGTGCAAGTTAAGATTTCAGTTAGCTCTTTTTAATCGTTGAGGCAACAAAGTTTTTGAATTTCTAAGGAAATGTATCTGAAAACTCTTTTCACGACTATTAACGGATCTCCTGATTTGTTTTATTTTTTAAATTGGAGTAGATCGACGCCACTATCGCTGTTGATGCTCCTCCCTCTTCTTTTGAACAGGAGTAGAGGCTCATGCCTTGTTTCCTGTTTAAGAAAGTGTTCCCGTTTTCTCTCCTGTCCTCTGGTCTTAATAGTAGTGCTGCCGCAATCTTTATGCTATGTTTGTGGATGGTATGAACGTCACTTTATTATGAGAGTAGCGGGTCATAGTTGGTGCTCACAATAACTCATCAGATGTCGAAATGCAACTGATGTAGATTTGGTGCTACTTACCATTAATTTTATATACTGCTATCCAATGACTTTTGCACATCAGATGTAAATGAAATCTTCACACTACTTTTATCCCTTAAAAAGAATGCTCCCATTCTAGCAGTGCTCTTAAACTGAATTAGCACTTATTTTATCTTCCAACAAGTTATTCATTATAATCTACAATCTCCTTAATATTCTAGCAGAAATTCTTTCATATAAACCATGGAATAGTTTGAAGAATTTAGAGGTTATTTTTCAGGTTATTTAAAGCCAAAAATATTTTTAGATTGTAAGAATGTTTTGGAGATAATGATTTTTACTGATACATGTACTTCTAATGAAACCATAGCATGGAGAGGAGAAGAATTGAATTTATATCTTTCCCAAGAGCATCTTAAGTAAATATAAACCCAACTGGAATTAGAATTCAGTTTTCCATTTCTGAGCCCATTATCCATTACACCACTCACACATCCAAGATTACATCACCTGGTATTTTAAAGCAGTCACCCATCTTGGTACTGAACAGGCTTGATGTAGCCTAACCAGAGATAATACGAAAACCAGTGTTTCAACATGATATAGCTATAAGCTGACTATTGATATAAAATAAATTTTTTGGAAAGTCTAAAATATAAAACATTTTTTAAACAGTTTTTCAAAAATTCAGCATCATTTTTTCTCTATCTCTCTCTTTCTCCCTCACATGTACAACTTATATAATTATTTTGCTGGTTCTTTCCTGCATTTGAATCTTAGGCTTTCATTAATAATTCAAGGAAACTATTCTGCTTGTTCCTGTGTACAGATATTGTTTTTTGACCAAATAACTGCTTGAGAACTAAGATTAAAGGGAATGTAATTAAAATGTGCGTGGGTGATGCAGTGGGTTTTGGCGCAGAACAAGGAATCAGAGAGTCGAGCTCAAATCCCAGTTGAATTTGTTGTATTCACATACGTGCAAATACTCTTGAAAAATATATGAATCATGACTGGATTACTTCAACGAAATCTTATATCCACTGGGCCATATTAGTTAAATATCTTTCTAAAGCAAAGGTGATCAAAAACTAGGAGAGCTGAGTTACTAAAGGGAAATAACTTAAACTGGGGTATTCAGAAAATGCATGGAATGTGGAACTAGAACAATGGAAAAAATAAAGGGCTCTGTTTCAAATTCTAGTGTGTATCACCTGAAGAAGGCTGGACCGTACAACAGCTAAAATATTATAAATATTACAATAAAGGTAAAGACAACAGTCTAAACAAAGTAAAAAGACTTTATGAATTTAACCGCAGTACTAGATTGGTGGCAAGGTCTCATCATTTTAAAGTTGAAATGACTTGATATAACCATAATTTTTATACTAACAATTTCTTCTATTGCATTTCTTTTGCCTGGGACTCTCTTTTTGCTTCTATGTTACCGGTTACCTTTGATCTTCAAGAATTTAAATGAAACGTCGATCGTTATCTTCTGTCTTTTAAATTCTTTCTCTTTTATTTTTCTCTCTACTTAACAGTATTTTCTCTTTATTTTTTCTAATACTCTCTAACACTCAGTAACCCTAACCCCACCTAGAGACTTGGTAGCTTTATTGCCTTACTTTGAGTGAATGATTAAAAAAACAGTTGAAATTTGTAATACACGTTATGAGAAAATAATTTTTAGAAAATTTTCCACGAACAGAGTACAGAGAAGGAAAGAAGAGCAGATGAGAACTGTAATCAATATTCTTCTTCTTTTTTCTTCTTCTTCTTCTTCTTCTTCTTCTTCTTCTTCTTCTTCTTCTTCTTCTTCTATGTGCTTTGGCCTTTCTGGACGATCATGATCCTCCACGTATCCCTTACCCTGGTGGCTTTTAGCACGCTTTCTCTTGTAACAGCTCGAAATCCCTGTTCTGTCATCCACCTACTCAGGCCCTTCAAATATGTTATGTTGTGAATGAATAGCCAGGTAATGACAAAGAAGAGAGATAAATATTTAAACGTTTCTAAGAACAATAAGAAACAGAAAAAATGCATCCAAAAGCAGCATGGCATATAAAACAACGTAGAATAAAAAGCGGAAATAATTTGATGTGTATTTTTTCTGAATATGCGGCGTAATAGTCACGATTCAATTTTTGGGTGATTTACGAGTGTCAAGGTGAAGACTTAGTATGGTGGGTTGATATAAATCGAATTTAACACACTACTTGGAATTCAAGGACAGATTAAAATTAATATAAATTCCTAAAAACTCTCCGAGTAAATAAACTAATTTTTCGTTTTGCTTTTGCTGTTACCATGAGGATTTATCCGATTCTTTGAAGAAGTGTGTTCAGTTTATAAATTTTAGACACTGTCTATTTGTTTTTTTTAGATAAATAGACCCGTTCTTGCAGAATAATGTGTGTTAACGAAACCATGTGGCCACGTGGAATAAATTGAATATTTTCAATAATTTCGACAAAAACTAACAAACAAACGATGTTTTGTACTTGTCCCTTTTTAAGAATCTATTGAAGCATTCATATCTTTGTCAAAGTTTTTTGTTTGTTTTGTCATATAATTCTATTAGAAATTTTGCAACAAAATTTGCTTCTCTAAGGGATAATTGAAATCGGGACAGATACTTCATACAAAGTTTCTTTCATTCAGTCAAGATTTGCTCAAAGTTAGTGAAAGTTCTATGTTACTTCACACACACACACACACACACACACACACACACACACATATATATATATATATATATATATATATATATATATATAAAGAGAGAGGATGCAGGATAGTTACTGTTACAAAAGAAAAAGCTATAACTTGCAAAATATTTTTGTATCAGCATACATTTTAGTACAAAGTAAGTATTGATCTTCTAATAACACCAGAAAATCTCATTTATTATGGTTACCTTTAGTCT
This sequence comes from Ascarosepion bandense, assembly GCA_037127315.1. NCBI lineage: Eukaryota > Metazoa > Mollusca > Cephalopoda > Sepiida > Sepiidae > Ascarosepion > Ascarosepion bandense. The sequence goes on along the minus strand of JBBBDQ010000611.1, from coordinate 124,507 downwards.
TTATCGCATGTCAATGTCATTTGAGAAAGTCATTAATTTAAATCTTTTTTTAAATGCAGAAGATGTTATGATATTTGTATTATCAATGAGTATGTGACGGAAGAATTTGGTTGATCGCCATAATTATTTAAATGAGACCTAATAGACTAATGTTCAGAGAGATATAACATAAGTTTTTTTGTGAAACATTTCGTACGATATTCAGTACAATTATTTACTAATTTGGCTTGATCAAGAACACAGTTCTTTAAAAAAGATGTAATTTCGTAAATAGTATTTTTTCTCTGCATTTTAGACCTTAAAAATAATCTAAATATGATAAAATTTGTTTGACCTTGAAAAATATTGAGACATTCGTGATTCTATCAATTTTTTTTCACGCACTGATACTATTTTTGACTATCTGTTAGTTGTCATACGGCCACTGGGATAAACGTTACTAATAGGAAGCGTATGAAACCTTTAACGCTGCACGAACACACTGAACACCTTACGGAGAGATCACGGATATTGCCGGTGTCAACCTTTCAACTGACAGTCGTGTCATTGAGGCGAAGTAACAAATTGTATTTTTCTGTTAAGAGAAATGCGACCAGAGTTAAAAACAACCCCAAGTGACTACGTATACGTTACCAAAAACAGAGTGAAAAATCCTTAGGAAGAGAATATTCGTCCTGTTTCACTTAATTTGCACAATGGTGCACAGACACACACAAAAATACACACAAAAACACACACACACACACACACATACATACATACATATATATATATATATATATATATGTACGGACGTTTCTTTAAAAATGACAGAAAATGTGTAAGTATTAGATATTTTGTGTTAATTTCATATTTAATAAAGCATGAATAAAAAGCAACCGCTGCTCAGATATTCTCTTTTTCACACTCTCTCTCTCTCTCTCTCTCTCTCTATATATATATATATATATATATATATATATACAATTGTTCAAACTTTATATAATATATATATAATATATATATATATATATGTATATATATTATATAAAGCTTGAACAATTGTATACATATATAATTGTATATATATATTATTTTTTTTTTAATCATTTCACCCCAAGTAAGGCATTCCACTGCCACTATTGCGCTTGGGGCTACATAGGGGGAGGTAAATAGGAAGAGTGGTTAGATATAGGAAATGTCAGAAGGGGGGTGATAGATAGTTGGATGGGTAGGAAGAGTGTTTGAAAGAATGGAAGTTAGTGTGTTTGAAAGAATGGAAGTTAGTGTGTTAGGAGGTGTCTATTGACCTTACATTTAAACTCCTGGAGATTGTAGCCGTCGGGGAAGCAGTCATGTGGAAGAGAATTCCACAGTCGGGAAGTGCGAGAAAAGAAACTGTAAAAGGGTGGGATCTAGTTGCTAATCTAGTATCTCGTGCAAATTCGAACCTAGGGAGCACCAGTGATCTAAGTTCATCGGATCAGAAGCAGTGAAAGTATTTATAGAAGAGACACAAGGAAGCCACGTGAGAGAGAGACTGCAGGCGGTCTGCTAAGTCGGTATCGATCACATTACAGACCCTCCGCTGTACCTTGTCTAGAAGACCAAGGAGAATAGCAGGGGCACCCGACCATATATGACAACAGTGTTCAATGCATGGGCGGATGGTAGATTTATAAATGTGCAGGATAGATTCAGACGTAAAAAACCTCCGGGCCCTGCACAGAGAACCGACTTTCATAGCAGCTGATTTAGCAATGGATTCGATATAGTCATTCCACTTGAGGTCCGCTGAGAGTGTGAGACCAAGGAGGCGTAGTGTTTTACTCTCTGGGAGGCAAGCCTGGTTCATGCTAATGGGAGGTAGGTGCGATTGTCTACGATGATTAATTGATAGTAGCTTCGTTTTAGAAGCATTAAAATTTACGAGCCATTTCTTACCCCAGTCCACTACGGATTGGAGGTCCTTTCCAAGCTCGGCTGCAAGGTTAACTTTGTCGCCAGCACCAGATTTTTGGTCGAGGCGAGAATAAACTGTGGTGTCATAGGCGTACATACCTACTTGGGATCTTATGGTATCAGGGGGATCATTAATGTAGATCAGAAAGAGCGTAGGACCTAGGATATAGCCTTGAGGGACACCCGCGTTCGTATGGTAATTTTGGGAGGCATGTCCGTTTAATACCACCTTCAATGTGCGGTTAGAGAGGAATGACTGGATCAGTTCAAACAATTGTCCAACTATACCATAGCTCCGCAGTTTGCATAGCAGGCCAGCATGCCAAACTCTGTCGAACGCTTTAGAGATATCCAAGGCAACGGTTCGGGCTTCACCATTCATATCGAGTGCCTGATATAGGTACTCGGTGATGGTCGTTAGCATATCAGCAGTAGACCTGGTGAAGCGGAAGCCATACTGTTTGTCTGAGAGGAGCCCATGTGCCGTGAGATGCTGAACGATCTCGGCGTTGATAATAGCTTCGAACACTTTGCCGAAGATCGGAAGAAGGCTGATAGGTCGGTAATTTGCGGGGTCCGAGGGTTCTCCAGTGTTTTTAAATATAGGAGCTACAGAGGAAGATTTCCAACAGGCAGGAAAGCAGGAAGCAGATATGCAGGATTTGTAGAGCTTAGAAAGTACAGAGGAAAGTTCGGGGGCACATTTCTTTAAGACTATAATTGGGATTCCGTCCCCTCTGCTCGCTTTGTGAGGATCAAGTTTTGAGATTACCTTAGAGACAAGCGAGGGTGTAATATAGACGTCATTCAGTTGAGCATCAGTTCTAGGTAGGAAGTCGGGTGTAGAAACTCTAGACGAGTCCAGTCACGAATTATTCGAGAATCTGCGGGCAAAGCATTCAGCCTTGTCTGCTGGGGAGTTGAGGACCTCAATATATATATATATATATATACATAGAGAGAGAGAGAGAGAGAGAGAGAGAGAGAGAGAGAGAGAGAGAGAGAGAGAGAATATCTGAGCAGCGGTCGCTTTTTATTCATGCTTTCTAAAATATAACTGCCAGGAAATTTCAGCTTAAATCTCATTCGTCTCCATGGCTCTCGCCCGCTTGCTCGGCCGCCATTGCCCACCGGAATCATTTCTTCCGACTCTATCGTAGCTATATCTATATATATATAGAGAGATATAAGTGTTTAAGCTCTATTCTGTATCGAGCCCTCTTTTTAAAAGTATATGCTTGAACACTGTTTTTTTAATCTACGTGTTCTTTCACGTTTTTGTAATATATATATATATATATATATATATATATATATATATATATATATATATATATATATATTGCGCAGTTGAAAAGAAAAGAAACCTGTAAAACTGTAGAACTAGCGGAACAGCCACAGTTCGGTGGAAAAGAGAAATTGTTTTTATCACGAGCATATATTTACCATATAATTGTCTTATTCAGGAATCCCGCAAATATCTATCAAACTAGACAAGTTGGCGAATAAAGTTTTCAGATTTTCCTACACGAACATTCTTAATCAGAATTTCATTTTTACGCCTGAAGACCATATATTCCTGTCTTTGGCTTAGCATTTTGGTATCACCCTTATCAAGAAATTATTTTGACCATACAAAATTTACAATTATCGCACTTACCACGACACACATATTTAATACTAGAATTTCGAATTTTATATATATATATATATATATATATATATATATATATATATACGTATATATATCAATATTTTAAAATCTGAATATACATATATATATATATATAGAGAGAGAGAGTTTTAGCTGATTCAAACAAATTTGCTTTAATTGGATGAAAATTGTTTATATAAAGATATACATACATAATAAAGTATATCTATATATGTACATATATGCATACAAATATGTATACACACAAACATATATATATATAAATAAAATGAAAATTATATTTATATATACATATACATGCATACAAAAAAAATATATATGTATATGTATGCATATAAACACACACAGCTTTAATAACTTGTACGCCAAAAAAATATTATGGTTTTTATTTCAAAATTTATAAAAATATGATTTTATTTAGGAGTTATTGTCACTCTTTGCAGTAGTTTAATTTGCTTTTTGTGTTGAAGATACAATCAGGTAAATGTTTACTTGAGCTATTTATATTGCAATTATTTTGGGGCCTTGACGAGAAAGATATATTGCAAAACTCTGCGTCCAGACAACAACCAAAACATGAATTATTGCTAATACGGAAAAATAATATTGATTGAAATTGATTATAATTAATTAATGAAAAGTGGAAACGACATGAAAAAAATGGGAAAGTGTATATGCGTATTCGTTTTGGAATGTAATGATTTTATGTTTTGCACATAGATTAAAATGGCTGGAGCGGATTTATTGTTTTCTAGTTGCATTGTGTGTTTTTATTTGCTAAGAGAATAAGGATGAACATAATTATGGAAATTATAAGAGTATTGGAAGCCGAAAAGACAGTCGATAAAAAGAAAGTATTTGAGTGCGAAGAACAGCAAGTGAAAATCGAATAGAAACGTAGAAAGTGTAACAAACGCAGAGACGAAGACAGACAAAGAAGAGTTAGAAAAGTAATAAAAAAAAGAAAGGACAAGGATAAACATCAAAACGGTGCCTTCACTCATCAGGGCTAAATTCCATCGGCAAATGAAGACATCATCATGAAACTTTGACGAAAAATTCGAAGTCGGCAGGACTCTGCTCAATTAAGTGACAAGCTTCTCTACACTATTTTTATTAACGCTTTATTTCTATTCCTGTATCGAAAAATTTACGACAAAATACCTGTTTGCCAAAATTTATTTTTTGTCAGTAACCCGCTAAAAGAACAACAACGCAACATTATATATATATATATATATATATATATATATATATATATATATATATAATATTGAGTTGTTGTTTCTTTTGGCGGGTTATATATATATATCTTTAATCAAAAAGTATATTTGTATATAATAATATTTGTATGTATAATATTTATCCCGTTTATTTAAACTAAAAACCGCTAGGATTTATTTTTCAATACGATTGATGCAACTTCCCTTGTTTCTATAGAAACAGATTTTTTCTTTTTTCTTTTTCTTTTCTTTTCTTTTTTTTTTCTTTTCTTAGCTTACTTCCCTGTCAACCATACCTTCCCAGCTTTTAATTTCTTCCTTTTTACTTCTTTCCTTTTTCTTTTATTCTTCGCCCTTTCATTTCTTTCGGCCAGACAAGGCTAAATTTCAACTTTTAACTCTCGACTCGAAGAAATAGGGGTTTTCAATAAATCTAAAGATAAAAAATAAATATAGATTTCTGCTTGCTTTTTTTATTAATCCCACCCCTTTAAATTTCCGTGATGAAAAAATTTTTTTTGAACTTCCGCCGGTAAAATATCTTTGTTCATTTTGTTATTTGGCTTTTTGTAATAAATTCGTTGCTGATAACGCAAGAAATTTCGCGTAGAAATTTCTCGTAGAATTTCCCATTCAGCGAATTTGAGCATCGGAATTTGTTTTATTTTATAATTGGCTCCGTAATTTGAATATAAATTGCATTAAAGCCTCCATGGATTAAAGTTATAAAAATATTTTACTCCTACCCTTGGTAGTTGAGCTCTATCGGTTTGATCCCGGATAATTTTTCAATTACCCAACATCCCAAATGCAAAGTGGAGAGATTTACCCAGGTGTATTATTTGAAGAATATACCTTACCCTAATCTTCATTCTTTTTTCATCCCCTTCACAGATAAAATTGAAAATTTTGTGAGGAGGCTACGATGGAAAGCCTACTTCTTTCTTCAATCCACAGATTCTTCGTCTCGTCCTACGGAGTACTTTAACCTCAAAACCCAACGAACACCACCTGTTTGTAAATTTCTGGACTCTTTCGAAAAGGACCTCTTTCGAAAAGGACCTCTTCAACATTATCCCCAAAATTAAATTACGAAAATCTCCAAATAGTTTCCAAGATTTATTAAAAACGGATATTAGAACTTTAAAAAACTCTAAGTACCTGTGGGTTAAGTCGGATAAATCCAACAATATTTATAAATGTGAACCTTCTAGTTACACCAATCTCCTTAAAAATAAAATAACCAGTCAATACAAAATAGATAGCGGAAGCAAAACTTTATCTGAAACAGACATTGACACAGCTAAATTTGCAAATGATCTAAACATTGGTGATAGAATAGGTAAAGTATCTACCAAAGATGCTTACATATTATTTAAAGATCACAAATCTAATTTCCAAAATAAGTTGCAAACTAGACTAATTAATCCGACTAAAAGCGAATTTCTAGGGAAATTTAAAAAAAGACTTAATTGAGAAGTTACAATCTACTTTGCACCCAAACCTCTGGAAAAGCTCCACTGACACAATCAATTGGTTTAATAACATCAGAAATAAATCAAAATCTACCTTTCTTAAATTTGATATTGTAGATTTCTACTCTTCAATATCCAAGGACCTTCCTTTTTCTTTTATTCTTCCCACTTCCATTTCTTTCGACCAGACAAGGCTAAATTTCAACTTTTAACTCTCGACTCAGTTAAGAAGTAGGGGTTTTCAAAAGATTTAAAAATAAAAATAGATATAGATTAATGTCTGTTTTTTTTATTAAACCCAAAAAAAGATGAAATTTTTTTGAAATTCTGCTGGTAAAAAATTTTTGTTCATTTTATTTGGCTTTTTGTAATAAATTCATCGCTCATAACGCATGAAATTTCTCGTAAAGATGACCATTCAGCGAATTTGAGCATCGGAATTAGTTTTATTTGATATATATATATATATATATACTAGTAAATACAAAACGAAGAAAGCATTCATACAACGTCCAAAACATTAATTTAAAACAGTGCTCGATATATAATATATAGAGCTGTGAATATTTATTATAAATTATATTTTAGAACATGTACATAATTATTCTATATATATCCGCTACAAAGGTATGTTTGTTTCGACATTGAAACTTCAATGTCTCATTAGGCGGTGTGTAAAGTAATGGAAATCCTCCTTCCTTATATTTATTTAGTTTTGTTAGAGGTGTTGGTGGTCTATATATATATATATATATATATATTTATATATATATATATTTATATATATATAGTCTAGTCACTAGATAATAAAAACAAATCCGTCTAGAAATCAAAGACTCTCATTTATCAACCACTTTAAAAAACACCCTCTCCAAAAATTCCAACGATCAGAGACTTATTCCCCTAACATTAACCCCCACCAACACCTCTTTCCATTAATTTACACACCGCCTGATGAGACATTGAAGTTTCAATGTCGAAACAAACATACCTTTGTAGTGGATATATATAGAATAATTATGTACATGTTCTAAAATATAATCTATAACCTTGAATACTACGATGACAACTACTAGAGAAAAGTAATTCTAATCGCATGAGAAATAAATATTTCAGTTGCTTGCCAGCGTATATAGTAACCAAGTGTTTATAAGTATTGTTACATTATTACTAATTTTTTATGAATGGAAATCACTGAGTCTCACTCGTTCTTATTTCTGTTCTGAATTTAAGCGATTTAATTTGAAAGCGGTGGAACGTATCCGCTGTAAATGCTGTCGCACAAGACAAAATGGAACAAAAACAAAATATACTACACTGTTGTAAAAAAACGGTGTATAGAATAAAGACATGTTTTCTTTTATTTAGAAACTTTGTTTTTATGAATAAATTTAAAGAAACTCATGTGGGGCAAAAAAATTGAGGAAAGAGAAAAAAAAATAACAAGGAAAACGAAAGACAAAATCGAAGTAAAAAGGAGAGGGAATGAAATATAAGACAGAAGAAAGCGGGAATATCAAAATATAATATAAAAAACATGCATAATAAAAAAAATATGTAAAATGACGTGAAATAAGAATCTTTCTTCATCGAAGAACAACAAAGTTAGGCATGAAATAAGCTGTACTTCCAACACCACAGCTTATCTGTTTATGTTTCTGAGATGAAGTATTATAAATATCTACAATATTTGCATTCTTCACACATTTGTCCTAATCTTTATTGCCATATTCACGGCATTTCGGTAGTTATTCGCTCTGGCTTTTTTCAGGCGATGTACTTTAGAATTTCAAACTAAAAACTTTATTTAGTGTACAGAAGCAGGTTGTTCTAATTCCACATGCTATGTTAATCCCTTTTCCGTTAATTATTTTACTTTAAAGTTAATTCCATTTAAGTAATTCCTTTTTTTTTTTTTTGATAACTAATTGATTATGCCAAGGCACAGGGCAAATGACAAGGAATTAGAATTATCATGGGAGATCTGAATGCCAAAGTTGGCCATAGAAGAGAAGGTGAAACGGTCGACAACTTCGGACTAGGATACCGCAATAGCCGTGGTGAGAAATGTGCCCAATGGTGCACAGCAAATGACTACATAATAATCAACAACTCGTTCCAAGAGCATCCAAGAAGACTATGAACCTGGAGAAGTCCAGGAGGAAAAACTAAGAACCAAATGGATTACATTACTATCAACAAGTGATTCAGAAATACAGTCCTTCAATGCAAAGCCTAACCAAGTGCTAACTGCGGAAGCGACCCCCCTGCCAGTCGTATGCAAACTATGGATAAAACTAAGGAAATTAAAGAAACCTAACACAACCCTCAGACTGCAGTACAATAGACACATGACCGACCCAAACCTGCAGGAATTGTTTACGGAGAGCGTTAAAATGATATACGAAGGACAAATTGGAAATTAAAGCTCAAAATGGGATGCGCTCAGAGAGATTCTAGTGACATCGGCGAACGACATCATTCCTAATCACACCAGAAGAAAAACGAGTGGATCACCAAAGAGATTCTTGGCCTGATGCAAAACGACGCCAAGATTGGGAACGGAATGCAAGAGACTACACATGGAAATACGGAGCAAATGTAGACAGGCTAAAAAAATGTCTCAACGACAAATGCACCGAAGTAAAGAGATTGAGCACAACAAATAATGGAAACATGTATAAAAAAGATGAAGGAACTAACAGGGCAAAGAACATGCTCAGCAACAGGATGTATAAAAGCAAAGGATAGCACACTAATGCTAGAAAAAGAAAGTAATAATTCATAGATGAAACGAGTATATCGGAGATTCCTTCCACGACAAGAGAGAGCAACCAACAATGAACAAAATTACGGATGGACCGGAAATATTAAAAACCGAAGTGGAATCGGCATGAGCCAAATTGAAGAGAAACAAAGCAGCGAGGCCAGACGGGATTGTAATAGAGATGTTGATGTCCCTAGAAGACTTTGGCGTAGACAGATTAACAGAAATAATAAACGAAATTTACAGCAGTGCTAATATAGCGGATGACCTAAGCAGATCAATCTTCATAACACTAACCTCAGAAGCCAGGTGCAAAGGAATGTGAGCTCTATCAAATTCTCAGTTTGATGAGCCATATAACAAGACTATAAAAAGAGCGCGCAGCAGAATAGACCCAGAGATAAGATAAGAACAATGTGGATTCGTTAAATATACCGAAACGAGGAATGCTATATTCATGCTCAAAATGCTATCTGAACGAGCAATACAAATGTAGAAAGAACTTTATCTGTGCTTTATAGACTACGCGAAGGCGCTCGACAAAGTACGACAGAAGGACTTGATAGGGATGCTCGACAACCTCGACCTTTTCGGAAAAGATGTTCGGATAATCAAGAATCTATACTGACAGCAAACTGTACGGATAGGAAATGAACTCAGCAGGTATGCAAAAATACAAAGGGGTGTAAGATAAAGACGTGTTTTCTCACCGGACCTTTTCAACCTGCACAGCGAAGCAATTATGAGAGAAATAAAAGCCTTGTCAGGATTCGAAATTGGCGGCCACAATCTCAACAATATCAGATACGGAGATGACACAGTGCTGATAGCAGACACAGAAAGGAAAACGCAGGATCTTCTGCAGAAGTTAGCAAAAGACAGCAAAAAAAAGGACTGAGCATAATCCTCAAGAAAAACTTAATGTATGGTCATCAGCAAAAAAAAATGAAATACCTTGGAAGTGTTTTGACAGAGGATCTAAAGTTCGACATGGAGATCCAAAGACGCATTGGTATGGCGAAAGACGCATTTCAGAAGCTAACCAGGGTGCTGAAAGATTGGAAAATCTCATTAGAAACAAAGAAAAGAGTGCTGGGTTGCTGTGTGATATCTGTCTTTCTGTATGGAAGTGAATGCTGGACGATCTCATCAAAAATGAAGGAGTGACCTGAAGCAGCAAAAATGTGGTTTTACAGAAGCATGCTGAAGATACCATAGACGGAGCACGTGTGCAACGATGAGGATGCAAACGGAAAGAAAACTGATAATAATTATCAGGAAGAGACAAATGTGATTCCTGGGACACATAATGAGGAAGGAGGGCCTGGAGAACTTAATACTTACAGGTCGGATAAATGAAAGTTGAGACAGGGAAAAGCAGTGCTAGACGTACTTCTTAGGTAGGAGTAAATGGTTGGCGGAGCGGAGCTTAAAAGAGATACAAGAGAAAAATATTGAGAGCAACAAGAGACAGAGCCATGAAAGTCCATGATCGCCTACGTCTTGAAGGGACACTGTACATGAAGTAGAAGAATTGTTTTTAATAGAATTAACTGTAAAAAAGAGATCTCCTCAAAAAAAGTTCATGGCGCGTTTAATTAGAACAATTTACCTCCATGCACTAAAATATTTCGGTTTGAAATTCCAACATATAAGGCCGGAACGTAAGACGACCAAAACGTCGTGAATATGACAATAAATATGAGGACAGTAGTCCGAACGATGCAAATACTGTGACTTATCATTAAAGAATAAACCGCCTTAATAATTCTAAGAATGTAATTATCAAGAACAAAGATTATATAAGTAAAGCGACCGCATAATCATAGCAAAAATATATATTTTACCTTGATCAAGGGATGTCGGGTTAGAAAGTTACTTATCAAATAAGATCTCATTTCTTAATGTAATTAAGATTTATTGTTTTTCTATAAATGTTAGAAAATAAATAAAAAAATTAAAAAAGCAACGTAACTGAAAACCATTAACAACTGAATATATTCAACTGTAAAATAAGTTGTATTAAATTCTTTTCAGGTGTAACATATATATATGTATATATATATATATACTCACTTATATATATATATATATAAGTTATATCATCTCAAGTCTCACTAATCAACAAACAGCCTGTGAGACCTAGCGAACCCAAGGTTCAGTTTTGCCAGGAAGGCAAATGTCCAACAGGGAAAAAACACAGACCAAATATTAATAATATGAAATTATTAAATGGAGCAAAGGATTGGAAAGTTTCAGCAGATCTGAAGACATCTTTGAAATTTCCAGTGCACATCCTCCAGACAGACAAGCGTCCTGACATTTTGCTCTGGTCTGACTCTAAAAAGAGTATATTTCTAATTGAACTTACTGTCCCTTGGGAAGAAAATTTTTCAGAGGCCCATGAACGAAAGAAAAATCGGTACGAATTCGTGCGTGCCGAATGCATAGAAAAAGGATGGACATGTAATGTGATGCCTATTGAGGTTGGCTGTCGTGGATTTCTAGGACACTCCACTATTTCATTTCTTTCGAAAATAGGCGTCACTGGAAGGGATTTAAAGAAGCAAATATGTCGCCTTCAATCTATTGTTCGACAAGCGTCATGCTGGATTTGGCGCAATTCGAAGAAATTCGCAAAGAAAGGATGACGTCGTCTACTTCTTCCGTTCTCGTTCTGCTCTTGAATTTTAAAAAACTGTTAAAGCGTTTTCATCTGTCTCAATGTGCCAATTGATTTTATTTTTCTGTCATTTACTTTGCCCAGTAGCGATTGCTGCTGGTGGTGCCAGGGGTGGCAGTCCCGCTTTAAACCACCGAAACTGTGTATTCACCCTTGGTTAGCGGCTGATGAGGGCAAAGTAAATGCACATGTGGTCATTGGTCACATGTTGTATGTAGGAAAAAAAAAAAAAAAAAAATATATATATATATATATATATATATATATATATATATATAAATAATAACTGGCTACTCATATCTAAATATGCCTGCCTACTAAAGCGTTTAGGTAATTCCTGTTACAGAGCCTGCTCAATCAATTACATTTCTGTTTGTTTAACATCCCCTAAACACACACACCGTTATGGTGAAACAACCTATTCCTCAGATAATGGGCTCTCCCTCCTATATTAATAAGAGTTAACGGGAAGTTAACAAGTTTTTGGGAAGTTCATAGAAGTTCTAGAGAGTTCTTTACATTTTTATTGGAGTTCAGTAGAACTACTAGGCAGATGATATTAGTCGGCAGTTAGCCGAATACTAAGAAGTACGCTTTCAGTGGAAGATTACAGAGTGCCTAACATTTTGGGTGCGTTAAGTGGATTAGCAACCGACCTAGTACGATTATAAACTTCAGTGCAAAAACTAATCCACAACACACACACACACACACACACACACACACACACACACACACACACACACACACACACACAGAATTTTCGGAAGTTTACCAAATTGGCATTACCCGTAATATTTGAATTTTTGTTTTTATAACATTATATTTTTTTAATGGGTACTCGTATTTGAATGGAAAGTCTCTTTCCATATGTGTGTGTGTGTGTGTGTGTGTGTGTGTGTGTGTGTGTAAAGTCTTTTTTCATATATATATATATATATATATTATGAATTGTACATTGGAACATGTACAAACTACAATCTACTAAAAATTGTACATGTTTTTCGACATTTTTTTTCATCAGGTAGTTAATAATGATGATAATTAAAAGTTATTATTGAAAAGAAAATTTTAAAAACGCACTTCCTTTTATTTTTGGAAATCTTTTCGTACGAGGTAAGAGGATATTAAGACAGAGGGTAGATAAGATAAGAAAGTAAAACGAGTCTGGGACTCTCTTCTAGCTTCTACGTTACAGATCACCTTTGATCTTCAAGAATTTAAATGCAACGTCAATCGTTATTATCTGTCTTTTTAATTTTCTTTTCTTTTATTATTCTCTCTACTTAACAGTATTTTATCTTTTTTATTTCTCAAACTCTCTAACACTTAGCAACTCTAATCCCGAGAATTAATAGCTTTATTTCCTTCCTTAGGGTGAACGATAACAAAAAACAGTTGAAATTTATGATACACATTATGAGAAACAAATTTATAAAATTTACCACGCACAGGGTATAGCGAAGGAAAAAGTTATTATTTTCAGCCTTTCTTAAATGTGGATGATGTGATAATATTTGTATTATCAACAAGTAAATGACAGATAGAATTTGGTTGGTCTCCATATTTATTTAAATGAAACCTAATAGACTAATGTTCAGAGAGATGTAACGTAGGTTTTTTGTTAAACACGGAGTAAGATATTCAATGCAGTTACTTAATAATTTAGATTGATCAAGAACACAGCTCTTTAAAAGAGATGTAATTCTATAAACAATATTCGTTCTCTGCATTTTAGATCTTAAAAATAATGTAAGTATGATGAAATTTGTTTGACCTTGAAAAATATTGAGTCATCTGTGATTGTATCAAATTTTTTTCCCGAGTAGACACTATTTTCTCGACTGTCGATTAGTTGACCTACGGCCATTGTCTGTGATACACATTACTTATAGGAAGCGTACAAAACTTTTAACGCTGCACGAACACTGACAAACCTTACTAAAAGATCATGGATATTGTTGGTGTCAGCCTTTCAACTGGATCCCGAGAATATCTACGGAACTAGAAATGTTGTTCGGATAAAGGTGTTCAGATTATCCGACACGAACATTCTTAATCAAAATTTTATTTTTACGCCCGCAGACATACATTCTTATCTTTGGCATCACCCATACCCAGCAAGATTTTTGTCCATACTCAAGTTACAATTATTGCACTTACCACTAGGTAGCTACATAGCTAGTACTCAGAATTTCTTCAATATATATATATATATATATATATATATATATTAGAATCTGAATATATATATATATATATATATATATATATATATATATATTAGGTTGTCCCAGAAGTTCGTAAACACTTGCAGAAAATTTAAATTTTCTCGCAAAATCAACAAAAATTATTGCTCAAAGTAAAGACCATCATTTTCCAAGACTTTCTGCCATCGATTTGCAAGCTTTCGGATCTGGTCAAAGTACCATTTAGCCGGCCTCAAATCAAAAAATTCTTGACACGCTTCTTCGACTTCATCAAACGAGTCGAGTCGGCAGCCCTTCAGAAGGTGTTGTATTGAGCGGAAAAGGCCGTAATCTGATGGAGCACAGTTAGGAATGTAGGCTGGATGTGGCAGAACCTCAACGCCGTCCAGCTCTTCAAACTTGTCTTTGGTCTGCCTGGCGGTGTGTGGCTTGGCATTGTTCTGCTGCATCAAAGCGCGCTTTCGGTTGATCAGAGCCGGGTATATTTGCTACAACTTTTCGTAGACCCGCTCAAGTTGCTGACAGTAAAGTTCGGCACTGATGGCACGACCATTCGGAACCAACTCAAAATGCAGAATTCCTTCAAAGTTCCACCAAACGCACAACATGACTTTTTTGCCGAATCGATCTTGTTTTGGAACCGACGGTGTCTCTTGCCCGTTCTGAACCCATAGCTTGTCTCGATTGTGCTGGACCAGATAGACCCATTTCGCAAGTGTTTACGAATTTTGGTACAACCTAATATATATATATATATATATATATATATATATATATATATATATATATATAGTTTTGTCTTATTTAAAGACGTTTGCTGAAATTAGATGAAAAGTTATATATATATATATATATATATATATATATATATATATATATAGTGATCCGCAGACAGATCTGCTTCGCTGTATCACAGCTCATCAATACGGTTAAACATCCGATTGTTTTTAACTCATGATTGAAACCCGACCGAATTGGCGTCAGTCGGCGATTCTACTTCTGAGCTATGGGCGCTCGGTAAAAGGAAGCAGACTTTTAGCGTATGATGTATCATACGCCAATATCCAGAGTGCTCTAATTCATTACTAAATGAGCGATGTATGTATATATATATATATGTGCGTTTGTGTGTGTCTTTGTGTGTGTGTGTGTGTGTGTGTATGTGTGTGTGTGCGTGTGTGTGTTAGAAATCAACTACAAAAAGAAAATACTGAACAAAACCAATAACAACAACATTAACCAGGCAATTAACCTGAATAAACTTTTCACTCGAAAACAATTGTCTAACCAGCAATATAGTATAAAAGGCGATCGGGCATACAAGATTAACAAAGACAAATAATTTACATAGGAAACACATAAACAACATTCAAATAAATTTCAACAATCATGAAACATCATTTGAAACAGAAAGATAAGAAACAACACAACGCTATCAAAATACATATGGACCTTATGATGATCGTTTGTGATGGTCTCTTGTGATGATCGTTTGTGATGGTCTCGTGTGATGATCGTTTGTGATGGTCGCTTGTGATGATCGTTTGTGATGGTCTCTTGTGATGATCATTTGGGATCGTCATTTGTGATTATTATTATTATTTGATTTGCGTCTATCTTTACTGCTTTTCAGTGGCATTAGTAAAGCTTTAATAACTTGTACGCCAAAAAAATATTATGGTTGCTATTTCAAAATTTATAAAAATATGATTTTATTTAGGAATTATTGTCACTCTTTGCAGTAGTTTAATTTGCTTTTTGTGTTGAAGATACAATCAGGTAAATGTTTACTTGAGCTATTTATATTGCTAAGCAATTATTTTGGGACCTTGACGAGAAATATATATTGCAAACTCTGCTTCCAGACCACAACCAAAACATGAATTATTGCTGATATGGAAAAATAATATTGATTTAAATTGATTATAATTAATTAATGAAAAGTGGAAACGACATGAAAAAAATGGGAAAGTGTATATGCGTATTCGTTTTGGAATGTAATGATTTTATGTTTTGCACATAGATTAAAATGGCTGGAGCGGATTTATTGTTTTCTAGTTGCATTGTGTGTTTTTATTTGCTAAGAGAATAAGGAT
Organism: Ascarosepion bandense; assembly: GCA_037127315.1. Lineage (NCBI taxonomy): Eukaryota > Metazoa > Mollusca > Cephalopoda > Sepiida > Sepiidae > Ascarosepion > Ascarosepion bandense. The sequence continues at coordinate 108,437 of JBBBDQ010000611.1, read as the reverse complement.
GAACATAATTATGGAAATTATAAGAGTTTTATTGGAAGCCGAAAAGACAGTCGATAAAAAGAAAGTATTTGAGTGCGAAGAACAGCAAGTGAAAATCGAATAGAAACGTAGAAAGTGTAACAAACGCAGATACGAAGAAAGAAGATAAAGATAAAAAGAGTAGGAAAAGTAATAAAAAAGAAAGGACAAGTTCTAAACTTATTTGTAAATGGAACTTTGTGTGTGTGTGTGTGTGTGTGTGTGTGTGTGTGTGTGTGTGTGTGTGAGTGTGTGTGTGTCCGTTATCTATAGATTCCGAAACGGCTGAACCGATTTTCTTGAAAATTTACACAGTTGTACTATAAGCGTCTGCGAGTGTTCTTAGCTAGGTTTTGTGTCGATAAATATCGAAAATCGATAATTGAAAAAATCGGGTTATAAAAGGAGAGGTCTGATTTTAAGCAAATTTGATACACTCATAGACAAAGACATAAGAAACGATATTCAGAAGTTTCAAGGTTGCAGTTCTTACAATAGTGCAGAAAATCGATAATATATATGTATATAAAAGGCAAAATGTTTGTGTGTGTGTCTGTTTATCTGACTGTATGTCTGTATTTTTTCAAACCTTTTATTTTAGTTTTTGGTTTGGCTTTACGTAGGTATATGATACCATTTACTCAGAGGACTTATTTAACCTTCAAAATTCAGTTTACAACGAAAAAACTTATTTGATATTGATACCAGAAAATCAAAATTTGACTTACATCCATTCATTTTTCTTTCAGTCTACGGTTTCGCTTTAACTGGAAACAACTATTACTTTTTAGTCTTTCGTGCCAATGTTCAAAGAGTCTGAGCTCCAGGACCATGGATTAGTTTTAAAGCTTTCATTACACCCGAGCAACACCCAGCTATACTGCTAGTTAATTATAAAAGCAAGAAACAATATGGATAGAAGTGTAAAAAAACAATAACAGTTCACAGAAAGAAAGAATGGATTGAGTGGAAGAAATAAGACTGAAGAGAAATGAAATGAAATGAAGAAAAAAGAATGAAATAAGGTGGAAAGAAATAAAAAACGGATTACAGTTAGAAAAAAGCAAATAAAAACAGGATAAAGCACAGAAAAAATGACAAAGAAAAAAGAAAGAAATATAAATTAAAAATAGAAAAAAGAAATGAAAATGAAAAAAGAACTAATGAAAAACAATAGAACGAGTATCAAACCAAGTAAGAGTCGTCTATAAAAAGCCCAGGAGTAAAAGAAAAGAGAAAAGATGGAAACTTTAGGTCATGAAGATAGAAAATGTGAAAAAGAAAAAGTTTGAAAGACAAGAAAAGAAATGCTTGATTGGCAAATGAGAAAGCAGACAAAATAGGGAAGAAATATATAGAAATGTAAAAAACGGCGTTTCTAAATGGTGAGGAAAAGACGAAAATGTGAAAGTGAAGAAAAGGAGACATAATGAAAATATCAACAGTACAAAGTTTTTGAGAATAATAGTACAGTAAATAACTAAATACAAATAATTATGAAGAAAGACGAACGCCAGAAGAAACCCATTCTGTGAATTTTTAGAATTTTAGGAAATAATAATGTAATGAAATATTCAAAAAAGAAAGTGGAAAGTAAACATTCGAAGAAAAAAATAACTTAAAGGGAAAAATATTACTTTAAATAGTCGAAATTTGGCACATTAAATATTTTTATTATATTATACATTTATTTAATAGTTGTTTTCTTGTTTTTATTTCTAGCAGTTTTAAAGGAAATAATTTGCAGTCGTTTTAAATCTAGGATACAGAAATAGAACACAATCCGAATTCATCAATGTATGTTGTCATTTCTGGGTAGAAAATAAATAAATAATTTAAAAAAAGCAGCGTAACTGAAAACCATTCGCAACAAAATATATTCAACTGTAAAATAATTCACATTAAATTCTTTTTATATATATATAACAGACCACTCATATCCGAATATGTCTGTCTACTAGGCGTTTAGGTAATCCCTGTCTATTTGTGTTTGTTAAACATATATATTTATTTATCTTCCTCAGTCTACGAGTATCTACCATTTTAAATATGTATCTATCCTTACTGCAGCATAGAAAATTGAGAAATTTGCTCAAGTGAAATATAGTCTCTGTTCGAGCTCATTTAAATCTGTTGTGACCTAGTGAATGGTTTAAGAAATAACAAAACAGCTGTTATAGAAATATTGTATATTTAACAGTAATATATATATATATATCCGAAGCCTAGGTTGCGAATTCAATATTAAATTTAAAATGTTGATTGTGAAAGCTAGGTTGCGGAAATAACTCATCTGAAAATTTTGCATAGCCTAGTATTTACAGACCCTTTGTTGCTGTCTGTTTCTCTTTCTCTCTTTCTCTCTCTCTCCCTTTCGGTAGTTCTGTATATATATTCTTTTTTAATTAAATATTTGTTGCTGCCGTGTTACCAAAAGATCGAGAAATATTTATAAGATATCAAAGAACATTTTAAGTATTTTTTTCTTTTTGTTGGTAACGAAATACTATTTTTTTGTTTTGCAGATGATATTCTGTCATTTGCCAGCTTAGACTAGTTTGTAAAAAAATAAATATAACTTTCTTTCTTTCACCCATATTCAATGTTTTGTCTTGTTTGATATTTCCCTTTCAGATTTTTTATTTTATTTATTTCTTTTGTAATAGTTTCTAACTAAAATGAATTAATATTGAATTTAAGATTTAATATTGAGTTTTAATGTAAAATTTTGCATAGCGTTATACTTACACCACCCTCCTTGTTGCTGTCTGTTTCTCTCTGTCTCTGTCTCTCTGGCTCCTTATATATATATATATATATCGCAAGCTGCGAGGCTATGGTATAACTGGACAATTGTTTGACCTTATCCTTTCAAATCGCACAATAAAGGTAGTATTGAACGGACATGCCTCCCAATACTATCATACGAACACATGTGTCCCTCAAGGTTCTATTCTAGGTCCTATGCTTTTCCTTATCTACATTAACGATCTCCCAGATATAATAAGATTCCAAGTAGGCATATACACTGATGACACTACGGTTTACTTTCGCATCAATCAAAAATCTGCCGAGGCTGACAAAGCAAACCCCGCTACCGAGCTTGAAAAGAGCCTCCAATCCGTGGTGGACTGGGGTAAGAAATGGATCGTGAATTTTAATGCTTCCAAAACGAAGCTGCTATCTATTAACCATCAGAGGCAATTGCTCTTACCCCCAATTAGCATGGATCAGGCTAGTCTTCCTGAGAGCAAAACACTGCGCCACCTCGGGTTAACTCCCACAACAGGCCTTAAGTGGAATGACTATAGAAAATCCATAGCTAAATCCGCTGCTAAGAACGTCGGTTCTCTGTGTATGGCCAGGAAGTTTTTCCCGTCTGAAACAATCTTGCATATATATAAATCTCTACATATCTCTAAATATCTACCATCCGCCCGTGCATTGAATACTGCTGCCATATCTAGTCGGGTGCTCCTGATATCTACCTAGGTGTCCTTGACAAAATCCAACAGAGAATCTGTAATGTGATCGATCTCAACTTGGCAGCTCAGATGGAGTCACTTTCTCACTGGTGCAATGTGGCTTCCTTGTGTCTCTTTTTTACAAATACTTTCACGGCTTCTGCTCCGATGAACTTAGCTCACTGGTGACCCCTATATATGAATTTACTCGAGCCACAAGATTAGCAGCTAGGTCTCACCTATTTACTGTGAAACCAATAAAATGTAAACGCCAATTCTACTCCAGTACTTTCTTTTCTTACACATACCGCCTCTGGAATTTCCTTCCATTTACTTGCTTCCCCGACAGCTATAATCCCCAAGTATTTACATGTAAAATCAATAGTCATCTATCTCACTAACCTGTATCCTCTCTCTCTCTCTCTCTCTCTCTCTCTCTCATGCTCCTTTCTCCGTCCACTCCACTCTCATCACTATTTTCATCCTTCTCTTACCCACTTGCTAACACCCCCTATTATCTGTTACTCTTTCTCATAACTTTCCTCCTATGTAATTCCCTACAAAACAGTGGCAGTAAAATGCCTTGCTTGAGTCGATATTAGTACAATATATATATATATATATATATATATATATATATAGATAGATAGATAGATAGATAGGTAGATAGATAGATACCTCCACTTTTCAGTATGAATTTTCGATACCTGATTTTAAAATGAAATTTTTAAAATAAATAAGTTATATTTTAGCTTTAAAATTAGTTTTAATTGAAAGTCAAGAGATTAAATTTAGTTATTCCAGTAAACAAAATACACTGGCGTATTTTAGCCCGAAATTATATTGATTGGAATCTAAACATTTTTAGATTAAAAAAAATTTATACGTACCGCCATTTTTTTGATTGATCGACACATTTACGTAAACAGTAGCCACATTTCTGTTTTTAAAATCTGGCAAAAAGAAAATATACGTCGCTGACACGTTATTGAAGTCAACTTTTTAAATTAAAACTTACCTTTATCTGATTTCAAACTATTTTACTTGCTTACTCTCTGAAATATTCGGTAAAACCCTTTATCGGTTACGGTAGCCGTTGTTATCAGTGTTTATCTCAGGTGCTGCCAGCTGTAATGACAGCCAGAATCTGTCAAGAAGGCTAAGTAGGGAGGCCATCGGCGACAAAATTATATCGAATTTAATTTTTTATGTAAAGGAAGACAACCCTTGAATCACGTGAACTTTTAATGATAAATATCACGTACAGCCACCCGTACAAACAAAGATACGGGCATTCAAAATGCACACAATTAAAATGTTTTAATAATTTTAAAAATTGATGGGCTCAATCATTTGTATTAAGCTTTTACATTTTCGATTAGTAATTGTAGTGTTCATGCATTAATTACATACCCTAGCCGACCCATTAAAGGAAGAAATGTACAAATAATTTTGAACCTTTTTATATCATTATAATAAAAAATTAAAAAAAAAATTTTGTCAGCGAGTCGCGGCCCGTGAGAGAGAGAGAGAGAGAGAGAGAGAGAGAGAGAGAGAGAGAGAATAACATTTTACTGGTGCCTGGTACTCCTTATCATATTGCTTATATTTATAGGTTTGTTGGAATTCGTATACATATATGCATACCCCAGTCTTACATTGTCTATGCGATGTTTTGTCTGACCCAATAATAATAATAGCTGGTATGTTATTTAGTCAACTTTGAACCTGCATCCCACAATTTGGGAGACTGTCACCTTATCTACTACAGCTATGGTACCTACGGTGATTAAACAGGTCCTAGGCCTGCGGTTGTTATGTCACAAACCTTCTCTCAATTCCACCTTTGTTTTACTATCTCTTAATTATTTTACTATTTTTCTTCTTTTTTTTTTCAACTTTCCCTCTGGGGGAAGAGAGAGAGAGAGAGAGAGAGAGAGAGTATTTTGATTATGTTCAGTAGAAGTCCGTTTCCTTAATGGCTTTCTATATAGAATGAGCCAGATCTTATTTTAAAGTTTCTCATCAAATTACGAACATTTTAATTCCCAGTGCCTTTTAAACTTTAGCTGGTTTTGTACTTGATAGTATTTCTTAATAAAAATTCTCAGAGAACCGAGAAAAAAGAAAAAAAAAACAAAAGAAAAAAATAAAACTGAAACGATACCAACTAAGACGTCGAGATTCAAACAACAAATATAACTTCTCTCTCTCTCTCTCTCTCTCTCTCTCTCTCTCTCTCAATGCACCTTTTCTCTTTCGGACTTTGACAAACAAAGCTCACCACAAATTGCTCTCATTTTGGCTCTGAGTTGCTAATTCTTCTTGAATATCACTCTTTTCATTATGTTGCTTTTTCGACAATCCATTTGGTCAAAGTTGTCAAATCAGTTACAAGCTCTTTTCCAACAGTTCATTTGACTTAAATATGTGTTGTGGGGGTTGAATGTAATATAGTTACCTCCACTTTTTCGGCATGATTTTCGATATCAATGTTTAAAATGAAATTTTTAAAATGAAAAAAAAAACTTTCTTGAAGATTTCATTTTAGATTTAATTAAAAGCTTAATGGCTAAATTTATTATTTCTATTAAGTAAAAAATTCTGGTGTATTTCAGATAGAAATTATATAGATTAGAATGTCACATTTAATTTTGATTTCTTAAAAGAATTCTTAAAAGTGGTCATTTTCTTAATTTTAAGAAATTTGTAAACAAATAGAAATTCATCGATTTTAAAAATATTTCAAAAGATTTCTGACACTTTATTTTAATAAAATTAGAAAATTGAAAGTTAAATTAATCTGATTTTAAACAGATATTACTTAATTATAGCATAAAACGTAATATACAACCAATTAATAGCGAATGGTCGTGTTCATCTGATCGAACGTTTGACGGATTGTTCAATGACGAAGCGATGACAGCTGCTATGCTGACCATAAATGACAATTTTCATAACTTCAATAATAACTTCATAATAATGGCAATTTTAGTCAACCATATATGAAAATAAGGAACATATTATGTAAATAAAAATTAATTAAAAAATTTATAGCACGACTACGTTTAATAATCTTTGCAATTTTAGACTCGTAAATTTTGTTTCCACTTAATCATTTTATAACCTCCAGGAAGTAGCTCAATAGAGAATTTTATATGATTTTAAATTATTATAAATTGTCATAATTAAAATGTGAAAAAAAAATGAAAGATTTCTTGTAAAAATTCATTATTCATCAAACATTTTTATTTCTTCGGACAATAATGTTGTTAACAATGGCAGGATATCTGTATCGTGAGCAGGCAGATGTGATTTTTACGTACGGCCGCGAATGGCAATAGACGAGTGACTGAACGGCTATACAAAATTGCGTTTCCAGACAGAAGGCATTGAAATCCTCCAACCTTTGCTTCTGTTTATCGTCGCGTTACTGAGACAGGATCCGTAGCACCACAAACTATGGATCGAGGAAGACCGAGATTTGCTTTTACTTCTAACCATAAAGAACACACTCTACAATCTTTCGGAGACAATCCAACACGCGTCAAGTGGCCGTAGTATGTCTTACATCTCAAAGTATCACATGAAGGATTCTTCAAGAACAGATCCTCTATCTGCATCATTTTCAATGTTTACATGGTTTTTCGCAATCTGATGACTCGCCACGGCAAAACATTTGCCTATGGTTTATTGAACAAACAACCCGTCGTTTATCTTTTCAGTCTTGGTTATACATAAGGCAACATTTGAAGAGATGGAATAGCAAATGTACGCAACCAAAATTTGTGGGTGGCTCGGAATCCCCATGGTAAAATACAGGCAAGACACCAACATCAGTTTAAGATTAATGTGTGGGCTGAAATTGTAAGTAACTGTTTGGTAAATTCAAATGTTTTCCCAGCGCGTCTTACAGGAGTTGTTTACATGGGCTTTATTTTTAACACAATTCAAGACCTATTATCGAAAGTATCCTGCTAATACGAAAATATATGTGGTTCATGCATGTTGGATTTATAGAATCGGGACAAAAGAATACAGTTTTCTCACAGAGATTTAATTGGAGAATACGGGAGCCCAGAGAGAGATTCGCAGCCAGTACACAGTAGTCCAAAGTAGCTCTGTTCTTCACTCATCGAGAAGATTATTAAACAGTACTCGTCAGCTTCCAACGCGGACATACTCAATATACTACGGCTTTACTTCCAGAGACTTGTGCATATACTTTTTACTAACCCACGTTCCTGGACTACCAACCTTCATTCAAGTCTGTATCTTTATGTTAATACACTTATTTTCTATCTCAATTACTGGTCGTTGTTCATTTATTTGTGCGGGCCCCATTCCCAGGATCCACAACAGGTACAACGATGGCAATTTGGATATAGTTGATATGGACATTTTACTAAATTTTGTAAATTTATCTTTGACATACGTTGTATAATGTGTGTGTGTTTTTACGAAGTAAAATAGGCGGATAAGTCATAATAATCGGATGTCTGATCATCATCATTAAACACCATACGCTTACAAGAGTAATTTAGATTCATATCCTATTTGCGATATGTAATCTCTTTGAAAAGTTTAGAAATATTCATTTATATTTAAAACTAAATCGTATGAAATTTATTATTTTTCAAACATATTATCTATCTATCTATCTATCTATCTATCTATCTATCTTATATATATATATATATATATATATATATATATATATATATAATTTTGCAATATATTTATAGATTGATGATAAAATGCAATAAAGAATCTCACCTGATACTGTATATTTTTCTTTTTCTTAAAATAAAATAATTGTTATTGATTTCTTTTAAAAGATCAATATTTTGCATTTCATTTTACAGGTCGTTGGTGCATCGACTACAGTATAGACGCCATCATGGCCTCAAAGTCGACGAAAGAAAAATGCTTGAAGACAAGGCGAAATTTGGAGGAGAGATATAATGACGTGAGACTTTCGGTAAGTGGAAAGTGTATATTTTGTTCGATTTCATCTTTGTTATCAACTTCATTTCTTCTTCATGTGCCGTGTCCCGTAAGGACGTAGGCGATCATGGACTTCCACTTTGCTCTGTCTCTTGTCGCTCTCCATATTTTTTCTCTTTGTATCTCTTCTGAACCCCGCTCCGCCATTCATTTGCTCAGATCTAACAAGTATGTCTTGTGCTACTTTTTTCTGTCACTGATTCCCTTTATCCTACCTGTGAATATTAAATTCTCGAAATTACTAATTATGGTATTGTGCAAAAATATGCTTAATTTTTAAAGACTTCTTTAATGTGCGTTGCGAGTTCTTCTACATTATCGCTTTTGATTAAAATGTTGTCTAAGTAAGCAGTAGCAAACTTCTGTCCTATAAGCATGGTATTAATAGTCTGTGGAAAGATTACCGGAGCTACTTTGATCCTAAATGGCAATCTGTTAAATTTATAAAGTCCTTTGTGAGTACTGATACATCAAATTTTTGTACTTTCTTCTTCTACTGGAATCTGAAGATATGCTTCGCTTAAATCAATCTTTGAAAATACCTTATTACCGTTAAACTTGGTAAATATTTCCTCCGGGCTTGGTAATGGGTAGTAATAATTCTTGATAGCATTTTTTAATCCAGTCGAGAAATCTGTGCAAACACCAGTTTCGCCGGATTTTTTCTTTACGTAAACCACTGGTGCTGACCTTTCACTGAATTCGATTAGTGAAAGGATTCCGGTTTGTACCAATCTATCTAGCTCTTTGTCAATTTTGTCATGGTTGCGAAAGGCACGTTTCGTTTTTTCTTGAATACTGGCTGAACATTTTGCGTTAGTTCAATTTTAACTGCAAGCTTATTACATCGTCCCAAACCACTTGAGAATACTTCGGAAAATTGACTGCTGTAGTTTTTCTTTTAATTTTGTAGCTTCTGACGGCTCGCAATCTATTTACTTACAAAAAGAGCTAATGGGTAAATCCCATACGTCAAAATTTTGCAACCAGTCGGTGCCCACCAAATTTTCTGCGTCTTTCATTACAAATATTTTCAATTTTTTCATCTTTCCACGGAATTTTATCTCCTTCAGAATTGACCCGCTTTCCTGTGACGATTTTCTGTGTATGCATCATGGTCGGTCTATTTAGCTTCATCCATGTTTGTAGATTAATCATAGTTAGACCCGATCCTGTCTCTAACTGTTGTTTTACCTTCTTATTTAAAATCTCGAGTTCTACCTATTTTCTTGTGTTTAGTTTGTCTTCGTAGTCCATTCTAGGAATTCTTATGCTAGTAGTACGTCTTTTATTTCTGCATTGAGATTCTTTATGTCCCATTTTCCACAAGCTAAACAATTCTTGTATTTAAATCGACAGTCTTTATTCCAGTGGAATCCACCACATCTGTAACATGCAGATGGGGGGGGTTGATTTGATCTCTGTCATTAATCGTCTTATATCTTGTAATTTTTTCTTTGTCATTTAATTTTTGGTTTTCATTTGGGGAGGGAGAAAATCATAAATTTTTGTTCAACTTACGTATGTGTGCTACTCCCGATTCTTCAATTACTTTAGAGTCTTTTTTGATGCTCAAGCATTTGTGACAGTCTTCTGACAATTTTTGTAGCGTTAATCCAGGCTCGTTTTAAAGCTTTGTGAGCATTTTTTATGCATTTCGCTGTCCTTGGCTGAGACTAATCTTTGTACGAATATAAGACATTTAAAATTGTCCAGAATCAATTCTGTCATTTTAAAATCATCGCAATGTTTCTTAACGGTTGCGGCGAACGTCGAGTAGCCCTCATTTTCGCTTTTTAAGGGGTTGAGGCATTTCCACCTTTTGGGAAAAAGTGAAATCTTTGAACTGAAAGCTCCGTAAGGCATGTAACTGCCTCGTCAAACGTCAAATTGTTTGTTTTTTTCGGCAAAATATGTAATTCACAACTTTTGTGTACTCCTCTGTTCCCAATTTCCTGAGTAATAACCTTAGCCTTTTTGCTTCTGTCCAGTTTTGGCACTCTATGTTGAAAATATCTTCATGGCGTCGCCTCTTTTTCAATATTAATTTCTTGTGCGTCAGCTGTCAGTTTTAATAGTAATTCCTGGAGTTGTATTTGTATCTCTTTATTTATTCTTTGTATTTCCATCTGTTTTTTCTCTAATTTTATTTGTGCTTCCATCTGTTTTTCCTCGAATCTAAATTATCTGTCTTCATTTCTTCTTATAATCTCAAGTATTGCTTTTTGAAAGTCTTCCATTTTTTGCTTTGTTTCCGTGAGGGGTTTCACATTTTTAACCGCTGATTTTTGCATTAAATCTTGTAAAACATTTTCCTGCTTTTGATTGTTGTGTAATTTTTTCTTTTCTTATTGGTCGCCAATTAATTGTGGTGACTTGCTCTAGGAGAAAAATATTGACTTTCAAACACCTATTTGTTGAGGAGTTACGAATTTTTTTTTATCTCTATCAATCCCTGAGTGGTCGCTTAATTGTTGTACCAAGTGGTTTGCCAATTTCTATGGAATGTCTTTCTTTTTGCTCCTTGTGTCCTTAAAAATCTTCGTTACCAAGCTGTTATACAACCAGATCTTTTAATTTCTGCAGGAAAGTGCGAGAAAAGAAACTGAGAGTAGAAGTGGCGGTTAAATTTTAATGTAAAAGGGTGGGACTTTGTTGCTAATCTAGAAGCACAAGTAAATTCGTGTAGACAGGGAACCAGGAAGATAAGATCGCCGGAGTAGAAGCAGTGAAAATATTTGTAGAAAAGACAGAGGGAAGCAACATCCTGTCAATGAAAAAGTGACTGAAGCCAAGCTGTCAAATCGAATCGATTATATTGCAAATCCTCATTTGGATTTCGTCTAGAACTCTGAGGTGAATGGCAGGAGAACTCAACCAGACATGGTAGCAGTATTCAATGCACAATCTAATGGCAAATTTGTGTATGTGCAAGATGGATTCTGACAAGAAAAACTTCCTGGCCCGACCCAGTGACCCAACCATCGTAACAGTTGAATTAGCTATTGATTCGATGTAGTCGTTCCACTTGAGTTTCTCTATGATCTTTAAAAGAGAGCAGCTTCGATTTGGAAGCATTAAAATTTACGAGCCATTTCTTACCACAGTCCATTACATATAAAAGTCCTTTTAAAAGAAACAGCGAGGTTTACTTTGTCAACCCTCGCAGATTTCTTACTTAGACGGGAGCAAATTATGCTATCATTTGCATTGATGCTGACGTGGAAACTGATTACAACAAGAAGATTATTGACAAAAAGCCTACGATCTAAGATAGAGACCTGAGGGACACCTGCATTCGTATGATAGGATCTGGAAGCATGCCCATTCAATATGACCTTCATTACGCGATTTGATAAAACGATGAGATTAAATCTAACAAACATTTGATTATTTCATGTAGCTTGCACAAAAGGTTAGAATGTCCGCTTCACCAGGTCTACTGCTGATATGCTAACGACCATCACTGATTATATATACCAGGCTCTCGACAAGAATGGCGAAGTTCGAGCTGTTGCCCAAAGTGTTTGACAGTCTGGAAAGCTCGCCTTCTATGCAAGCTGTGAAGCTATGGTATAACTGGACAATTGTTTGACCTAATCCATTCATTCCTCTCAAATTGCACAATGACGGTAGTACTGAACGAACATGCCTTCTAATACTCCATATGAACGCGGATGTCCCTCAAGGCTCTATCCTAGGTCCTATGCTTTTCCCGATGTACATTAACGATCTCCTTGGTGTAATAAGATCCCAAGTAGGCATATACGTTGACGACACCACCGTTTACTCTCACCTTGATCAAAAATCTACTCAGATTGACAAAGCGAACCTCACTGCCGAGCTTGAGAGGATCTCCAATCTGTAGTGGACTGGGGTAAGGAATGGTTCATAATTTTTAATGCTTCTAAAACGAAGCTGCTACCTATTAAACACTATACATAATCGCTTCTACCCCCCCCCCCCACCATTAGCGTGGATCAGGCTAGCCACTTTAAGAGCAAAACACTACGCCTCCTTGGCCTAAAACTCTCAACAAACCTCAAGTGAAATGACTATATCGAATCCATAGCTAAATCCGCTGCTAAGAAGGTCGGTTCACCGTGCAGGGCCAGGAAGTTTTTCCGTCTGAATCTATCCTGCACATAAATAAATAAAGAAATACCATCCATGCGTGCATTGAATACTGCTACCGCATCTGGTCGGGTGCCCCTGCTATTCGGGGTTCTTGACAAAATGCAACGGAGAATCTGTAATGTAATCGATACCGACTTGGCAGCTCGGCTGCAATCGCTCTCACCGGTATGACGTCGCTTCTCTGTGCCTCTTTTAAAAATACTTTCACGCCTCTGCTCCAATGAACTTAGTTCACTAGTGCCCCTTATTTAAGAATTTACACGAGTTACTAGACTAGCAAATAGGCCCCGCCTTTTTACAGTGAAATCGATAATATGTATCCTCAGTTTCTACTCTAACAGGTTCTTTTCTCGCACTTTCGACTGTGGAATTCCCTTCTGTATGCTTACTTCCCCGACGGCTGCAATCTCCAGGAATTTAAATGTAAGGTCTATAGACAACTCCTATCTCACTAACCTGCATCCTTTCTCTCCAGCTCTTTTATCCATCCGCTCCACCCACATTACACTGGTATTTTCATTTGTTTATTACCCTCCTCCTGACATCCCATATAACCTACCCATCTTTATAATCTCTTTCCCTTATGTAACCCCCTGCACAACAGTTGCAGTAAGACTGCCTTGCTTGGGGTGAAATGATAAAAGAAAACCATTAAACGCTTTCGAGCTTCGTCGTTCTTATCAAGAACCTGGTAGATGTATTCGATGATGGTCGTTAGCATATCAGCAGTAGACCAGGCGAAGCAGAAGGTATACTCTTTGTCAGAGAATACTTAGAGTACTTAGAGAATTCGACAACCCCAAGACATATCAGCGGCAAGTGGGTCAGAAAGAAACAAAATTACCTAATTAATTGACATAAAGAGAAGGAATAAAGTAAGTTGACAAACATTATAAGGGAGAGACGTTTGGGAAGAACCTTGATTGTGTAACTCCTGAAAGGACAAACCACAAGAAAGGAAACAAAGGGATTAAAACTGACCTAGCAAAAGGTTAGCATTTAAGAAGAGAGTACAAAAGGTAGAATTAGTATTGTCGTCACCTTATTAAAAATAATGTTCAACGTCCTGTCGAATACTTCTTCTAAGTCAACAGAAAAAAATACATTCTGATAAGCATTAATGGTATTGCCTGTGTGAAATATAACAATTTTATTATAATTTAATTAAAAAGTAAATCTAATCTAGTTTTTGGATATATTTAACTTTACATTATACCTAAATTCAAACATAAATATATGAATTTGTGAATACATTTCTCCAAGAGTTAACATTTATAACACTGAACAAGCGACATACCAAATAATGTCTTACATACACTTTTAATTAAATAAATTCTTGTTATTATCATTAACTTAAAACTTCTGATATGTTGATATTTCAGTAACTTAAAAATATATATTTACATCTTCAATTAATGTTACTGAATACAATTCTACTCTCAGATTGATCAGGAAGTCTGTAAATATTTAAATTCCGAAGACATTTTGAAAGTATTTTAAACATGACATGTGCGCATGCGCATAATCGTACGCGTTCAAGCACGCCAGATATCCATTGATATTTATTGCTTAATAAATATTTTAAAATTACATTTTGAATAACCAGGCGTTCTGTATTAGATCTTTCGAATCTGTGCCACTTCTAACAGCCATTATAAGAATATATGTTAGAAATATACTACAGGCTGCAATAGATTAATTATTATCTAGATTATGCAAAAATGAAAATAAGACTGACATCCCATTTTAGCAGATATCTTTATCAAAATTTCAAAAAAATATCTTGAAATACTAAAGAGTAGATCTATTTAATAAACACGACATTGTCTTCAATCACGACGACTTCGGAATCTCCTGTAACTTTTTTGGACGATCTTGTTTAAGTTGGGGATTGATGCTATAACCCTCTCCTTCAGTCCATCGGAGAAAATTGTCTGACAGCCATGACTGGGTTATCTTGCATGAGAAGCATGGTGCGGAGACCTGTTGCCAGATATAGTGTCTTCAAGCATCCAGATCTTAAGCTAGGGCTGTACTATACCTTCAAAGCACTTGATGTAGGCCTCCGTTTTGAGTCTGAGGCCCTGTGGGAAGATGAATAGAAGGTTAACGTCGCTATCACTTGTTATTACTTCAAACGCATTTTTAATCACCATTAGACACATCAACTCTTTCTGAATTAAATGCACTAACCTCAGATTAAGACTCAGAGACTCTTAAAGTTTCCCATGTGAATACCAAGTAGTTTAGCATGCCAATTCTAAATTTCTGGCGTGGTGAACTTCGTCATGATGCCCTTTTTTACAGTGTTTTACTATTATTCAAACGCCTACCCATATCGATAAACAAAAGATTATTCACAAACTCAGTTGACATAAAAATAGTTAATGAAAACGAAGAAACACAGGATTCATCACAAAAAAAAGAGCGGATGCTCAAAAACACTTCCCCAATCACAACAAACTATCAAACATTAATAAAAAAAAAGTCAAAATCAGCTAAAGTTGCAAGGAAAATATGAAAAAATAATGACCAAACACAACAAGAAAATATTTAATAAAACCAATAACGACAAGACAAACCAGCAAGATATACGAACAAATATAACTGTTGAAAGAAGAACAACTTTTCTCTTAATAATAGATGTCTTATCAACAACATATAATGCAAAGCTACCATAACAAATAGCACCACTACAGACGAAAAATTAGGTAAGAGCAACAGAAACATTGTTTAAAAAAGATTCAATCATTGCAAAACATCATTCAGCACAGAGAAATAACACAAAGCTATCAAAGTGTATATGAAACCAGATAGAAAACAACATTACCACCAACATTAAGTGTCATTTAGTAAAAAAGGGCACCACCACATGGCAGTATTAGCAAAAGTTGTATGTTATGCCTGGAAGAGAAGCTAGCAATAATCATTTTAAAAACCAAAGTAAAACATTAAACAAAAAAAACGAATATTCGTCTATATTTCTGAGATGAGGTATAACTTACAGTATTTACATTATTCGTACAATTGTCAACAAAAATGAGGACAATAGTCCGAACAATGTAAATACTGTAAAAGGAATGAAGTAATAGAAAAATGTAGACATGCGAATATACACAAACAATAATAAATAACAACAAATAAAACAAAAAAGAAATATACAAACAATATAAAATATTAAAAAATAAAATTATAAAAACAACTACTAAATCACGATAATAATCAGAAAATAATAAACAAAAACAAAGCATACAAAAATATAAATACGAAAAATAAAATACAAAGACTAAATCACGACAAAAACAGAAAAAATACAGCCAATAAACGAAAAAATAAAAATAAGTAAGTAAATAATAAAATATAAAAGTACATGTAAAGTCCGCAAACTCAAATATACACAAAAATGCTCAATCATGACCCAGAAAAATAAACCGTCATGTACCCACTATTTAGGAAAAGGTCAACTCAATAAAAAAGAGGTCAATGCAACAAAAGAGCTCAACCTAATTAAACATTCATTCACGCATACAATAAAAAAATAAAAATTATATAAATCAAACAACGACATATTGAAAATAAAAATAAAATTAAACAAAAAGAAAAAGAAAAATCAACCAATCATTAAAAAGTATAATCAACTAATCACGAACAAGATCACTCCCACAAAATCCAACCATATTCTATATAAGCAAGAAAAAAAAAACGAGACCTAACGGCAAATAACCCTGAAGAGTGAGAATACCGCAACTGTGTTCCCACGAAACTTTGAAGTCGGCATTAATTTTCTCTATTAAAAAGTAGACTCTTTGTACTTATCAACGTTCTATTTACACCAAGATATCGATCTATTTACGATAAACAACTTGCTAAAATATATTTTATTTGGAAAAATACTGAAAAATAATAATATATATGTGTATGCAAGTACACACCACGCATGTAGATTCCAGGGATTTCACTTTTGAAGATATAACAATTACTTTTTTGTTAACTTACTGACATTGAATGCTTAGTTTCTTAATATCGATCACTTAATATATAAAAACTGTTTGTCGTCAAAGCGTTATCTTTCCTGTTGAAGTAGATTTTATTAGTGGGTACTTTTGTCAACATTTCTGGGGACTAAATAAAGAAAAATATTTTACCACGATTAATTTTTTAAAAAAGTGATCTATTTTAATTAATTTTAAATATTTTTATGTCACCATCCTAATGAATTCCAGCACCGTATTTCAAATACGAAATTTAGATTAGATTTTATTTTGTAGAGTGTAAATGCAGTATTTTTTATATATGATGATGGATTTCATTTTTAATTCGACCTAACTTATGAATATTCTAAAAGTGATTTTAGTTGGCCTAAAAATAGTCCTCACAATCCAGCAGAGGGCAATTACCGTTTAAAGCACGCATACCAGGTCCAAGTTTTTCCGAAATGCGCATAGTTTCACTTTTCTTCAGTGAATTTCTTTATTAATAATCTTCCCAAATGTCCATATTTGCTCGATTTGAATGAGATTAGATGCATTCTTCTAAAACAAAAGTGTTACTGAACGCAGGATGAACTTACTGTACAGTACATATTTATACATTTCGAATGAACAGGCCAGGTAAATGTAAACAAAATGCAAGGTATCCGCTAAAATAATGTTGAGATTAATAATAATATTAATAATGATACTACTACTACTACTACTACTACTACTACTACTAATAATAATAATAATAATAATAATATATGCAATCATGGGTAGTCGTAAATCCAACGTATGTATGTGGATTAGAAGAGCATTCTTCAAAAGGACATTTGAATTCATACACAATATTAGTTCTATCAACACCAGTTGCAGCTAGAGAAGGATAGTTGCTCATTACCAGGTTAGAGGTTTTGAAGTTACTATAGTATATAATAAGTTTTAAAGTTTTGTTAGAATCAACAGGGTGCATTATAGACTTAAGGTTTTTCTCATCTATGCTGTATTATCTGTGCATTTGTCCTCTGTAAAAGAGGTTAACTGAAAATAATTTTCTGGGTGTGTCACTTGTTACCCGGCTCTCTAGACGATTAACTACCCATTTAAATGATTCTAGCACCATTACAAAACATCTTATGTCACATACTATTTCCCTTCTGCATTCTGACATTCGTAAAATCCTTATAGACAATACTAAAATTATCGATCAACACACAGACATTAGACGTCTTAACATTTTAGAGGCACTACATATCAGAAGTAATGGATCTCTTATTAATCGAACAGCTTACCAAATTTCTGGACACATTCTTCAATGCGTATATTTGAAATATAATTAAGGTAAATAATTCTTTCTTCAGCGTAATTAGATAATTCATATAATTACTTCCCTTGAATTTTTAAATTCCCTAATGTATTTTTATGGTATTTAAAAATTTTTTTGCAACTCTAAATATTCCACGTACTCAGATAATTCACGCCACCACGTGATCACATATTTTCACACTCGCACATGATTACATTATTACTTCCCTTGAATTTTAAAAAAATTTTCTTAACGTTTATTTTGTTCTTCGAAATGTAGTAACACATTCTGCTGCAAGGCATTTGTTGATGTTTAAAATTGTAAAACCGTAAAATTTGACCCTGATGATAAACGAGGACGTTCGAAAGTACTCGGCTAACATATGGACATAATTTGTATAAATACAATTTGAAAATAAAAAGCCTAATTAGAAAGAATGAGAAAATACCAAAGAAAATCCGCAAGACTAAGTTGTCTCTATCGTTTAATACAACGTGTTAGAAATTAATTGAGTTCTCTCGGGAACTGGCGTGTGTAAACACTGCTGATATACAACACGTTAAAATTTCCCTTCTCTGATACCATGCGTCGATGGCTTAGCAAGTAGAGACTCCGACTGACACCAAATTGGTCGAGTTTCGACCAGAGGCGAGTGGATGCGTCTAGCCACACTGATGAGCTGTAATACAGCGAAACAGGCTTGTATGTGGATGACTAATATATATATATATATATATATATTCGAACGTTGTAGTAAAGGAACATGTTTTGGGGGGATTAAACAAACAAAATTGCTAAAAAACGATGTACTATTTTTAAAAGGGAACTAATCACTATTCTAATTATCCATTCATTCTTATATTGTTCTTGTTTATGATTTGCATTATATTATTATGCATTTCATATCTTCAATTATCAAAATACATATCGAGATATATATGTTGATGTGTACATTTATTGTTTAATTTTAAATAATTGTTATTTACGAATTTTAATTGATTACAAATATCTGTTATCACTAAGAATCTTTATATTCTTAGCAACTTTTAATACGTTGCAATTACTATATTATTAGCGACATTTAATACATTCCAACATTTAATACGTTGCATTTTACTCATACATTGGCATGAATAATTCTAATACAGGTTGGTTTAAAGTAACTTTCTATTTTATGTATGAATGGCCAGCCAGAAGTCTTGACTTAACACGTTGTAACTTTTTTCTTTGGGGCTGGTTGAAGAAGCAAATATACTATACCAAAACAAAACTTTAGAAGAATAAGAAGGGCGAATACAAAAGGCTATATCTTCCATACCACATGAGTTCCTAGTGAAATCAGATGAAGCCTTTTTTGGACGGCTCTAGAAGCTGGTAGTGAAATCTTGTACCCATATCTAATTTGAAATAAAAACCCATGCTAAATGCTTTCCTTTGATATCCATTTCTTGTAAAATTATAGTTAATAAATAAATGATAAGTATTTTAAAATGAGGAATAATTTTTCCATCATACTGTATATTTAAACTTAAAGGTAACATTTTTCTTTTTTATGATAGAGACCTGAAATTGTAGGAAAAGCGTTTAAAGTCTTAACGTACTTTTCGTTTAGCTTTCAGTATCGTCGATTACTTTCTCTATTATTTATCATTCCAATCGTTTTCTTTTACATTTTACTGATATTTTTTCTTTGTCTTTTTATCTATTATCTGAATACTAATATGTTAATAGTAATTTAATAACTATAACTTTTCCATTTGACGACAAAATGTTTACTCCGACGTCCACTGGAAAACGTTTGAATATGTAAAGAGGATACATCAAGACTGATTTTATTCAAATGATCCAAGTTTTATTTTTCTTTTGAATAATATTCACAAATATCATCGTCAATGTACGTCAGCCAAGAACAATGTTAAAAAGCGCAATGAATTTAAGAAAGGCAGCAACCTATAAAAATTTTAACTAAAGAAAATCAACCAAGCATGATAGCGAGTGAATGCATAGGAATTGCAGGATGCTATGAATAGATAGACTTTAAATAATTCTATCAGAATTTAATAACTATGGACCTGTGTCAAATGTGTCAACTTTCATCTTTTCTTTGAATGCCAACTTTCTAACGGTCAAAAAAGAGATCACTAAACGCTAAGAACACTTCTCAAATATTTTAAACATGGGTTCAAATGTTGCTGATAATCTTTTTAAAAACTTAACACATAGGCATATTCTTAAAGGGTTATTAGCTACTCTGTTTATTGCTGAGAGAAAAAAAAACATAGAACAATTGACTAATGGGAAGCACTCTGGTAAATATGTCATACCAACAGAAATGTGCAAATATTGCAGCAATCTCCTGGTTCATAAACTTTGTAATTTATTTTATTTAAGTTGGGATTCAGGATCACTTGCTCATGATTTTAAAGATCCTTTCATTGCCCATTTAAATACGAACAACAATAATAAATGCGAATGTGACAACCATAGAGGTGTTTCACTTATGTGTGTTGCTGGAAAAATTATTGGCAGGATCACCTAAAACAGACTCCACAATTCTCTGGCCGATTAATTGTTGTCAGAAGGCCAGTTTGGTTTTTGGTCATTTAGAAACACTGTGGACATGATTTTCAGTTTAAGACAACTACATGAGTAAGCACGAGAACAAGTCAAGAATTTATTTATTACTTTCGTTGATCTCACTTGGGTTTTGAGACCATTCAAGGTATGCTCTTCCAATTTTCCTTGGTAATCTAGGTGTTTTTGAAAGGATGCTCAGTGTCATCTTGTCTTTCCATCAGGGCATTATGGCCTCAGTTAGATCCAGTGTCCGTTCTCGTCATTGCCTTTCATCGAAGCAAATAATGTTGTGTTCTTGCACATCTCTTATTTACTTTGTATTTTTCTATTATGCTGGAAATTGCCTTTGATAAAACTAAAGGTGTGAGATTTGGATTTAGGACAAGTGGTGGCTTGTTCAGCCAACACCCCTTCAAAGCAAGAACTAAGACGCTTATATAAATTCTTCGTAACCTGCTCTTTGCAGACGATTGTGCATTCGGAGCCCATACCTTTGAGGATATTCAATGAATTGTTTTCTCGTGTATCATAAGCTTTTGATCTAACCATAAGCATAAAAAGATGGAATATGTCCATCAGTTTATCTGTAAATATTCCCCAACTGTTGATCCCACTGTTTATGTTGAGTTGAAAGACTTGAAAACTGTTTTTTTTCCAGATATCTTGGTTCCATTGTATCCAACGATGATAAAATGAACAAAGAAATTTGACTTCACGATAGAAAAGGCTTGTTCTAGATTCGGTAGTCTTTATCACAGGCTTTAGAATATGATTAATGCTTTTTTTTATTAAAGGCGAAAATCATAATAAAATTTAGGTAAGACATCATTCTCGTTCCATCGACAGTAGAATGTAAAATATAATTTAAGGGTATGCTATATTTATGGGTAAAAGTGCTCAGTATCAAAACTAGAACATATATAAATGTACAAATAGTTTCGTGCATCAGGCTTGAAGATTGCGTTCAAACATGAACACCACTCATTGTACATAATTGGTAAGTATCTCTATGTCGACCAACGAAGCCCAATACATGCATATTATAATACAATGAATTCACGAAAAATACTGTTTAATTTAGGTTTCCTTCTTTTTGTTCTTTGTAAGGTGTTGAATTCCGTGAACAGCACTATGTCAAAATGATTGTTAATTCCACATTATCAGAAGGTTGTTTTTAGAGAATATTTGAATTTATTGTATGATGCCCATCATCCGTGTGTGTGTGTGTGTGTGTGGCTGGAAAGAAAAGTACACGCACGCATATACATATACGCACGTGTATATATATATATGCCAGATTAAATAAACTGCAAACATTGTGTCTGCTTCTTTGTAATAAAATCCGTTCATACTCATGGATAATCTTTCGCGTATTATAATTAAAATATGTAAGAAATGAGCTGTAACTTTAACAGATGATTATTATTCCCAAGAACTTTTAATCTTCTTCCGAGATCATCTTTAGATGCGTGAGTTGTGGTCACAAAAGATAACCGCAAACTGTAAAATTTCTTCTCTCTTCAAATATAACGGTCGACAAATTGCTTAGCGTTCATGAGAACCTGAAAATAATCCAAAATCGAATTTTCTTCTGCTGTAATGTCATGGTTATGCATGTATTAAAGCATGAAAAAGCTGTTCTTTCTATAAAAATATAAGGATATTACTACTGTATTCATAGCCGATTCTGTTAATTGACGGTTAAGTTTTTTTTAATGAATATAGTCTCGAGGATCTGTAGTTTGGTTTTGTTGTTTTCATGACGTAGGATAGTTGTGTTATCGATAATACAACTATTCTACACTAGAGATTAAAGGTAGTTTGGCAAAACGAGAAATGAAGAATACAATCATCTGTCAAAGTTACAGCTAATTTTTTACATCTTTCAATTATAATACGCAAAAATTATCTGTGAGTACTAACAGATTTTGTTAAAAATAAGCAGACACAATGTTTGAAAGTTATTTAATCTGACATGTCTAAAATAAAGTTTGCTGCCAAAATACACACACACACACACACACACACACATATATATATATATATATATATATATATATATATATAGCGATATATATAGCGATATATATAGCGATAAACAATCATACTCCAAATTTCCTCTTACGAAAAATAATACCCTATGGACTCCACCAAGCGGACGCAACCAACACTTGGATCAATACGCCAACAAAGCCAGACAACACATGGACAACTTCTTAAAAAATAAAGGATACCAAACAAAAATACACAACCTATCTAAAGTAGAACACCAAGCCATCTATACACTTAAGAACAACCGAAACATAATTATCGTACCAGCCGATAAGGGCGGAGCTATAACCATCTTAGACACTAACAACTATATTAAAGAAGCAGAATCACAACTTCAAAATAACAAGTTCTATGTACCCTTACCTCTAGATCCGACTAGCACTTACAAAACAGAATTATCACTTCTCATTCAGAACCTGAATCATGACATAAAAAATAAAATAAAATCTTTTATTCCTGAGAACCCCAAATCAGGCATTGGTACCCTCACAGAATTTATATCTGGATACATAGACAATATCCTAAAACCTTTATTACCTGACATACCTAGTTATATTAGAGACACTACTGACTTTCTCAACAAGTTACAAAGCATTAATTTAGTCCTAGGTGATAATATCATAGTAACGATGGATGTTACGTCTCTGTACACGAACATTCCACATGTTGAAGGAGTAGCAGCTTGCCATGAGTTCCTTAAAAACAAATTACCTAACAACCAAATCACAGATTTATGCCAATTAATAAATTTCATCTTAACACACAATAATTTTAAATTCAACAACAAACACTATTTACAGATTAGTGGCACAGCAATGGGCACGAAAATGGCACCTAGTTATGCCAATATCTTTATGCATATTTTAGAAAAAAAGATACTAGACAGTTCACAATACAAACCATCACATTATTTTAGATACATTGATGATATTTTCTTAATATGGACTCATGGATTAGAAAAATTAAAAAACTTCTTCACTTTCTGCAACAACTTCCACAATACAATCAAATTTACCATGGAGTACTCATACACATCCGTCCCTTTCTTAGACGTCATGGTAAAATTAAATAAACATACACTTTCCACCAGTCTATACAACAAACCCACAAACCAACATAAATTCCTACACTTTAACAGTTGCCATCCCCTCAAATTAAAAAAATCTATCGTATACAGCTCATTTATTAGAATAAAACGCATTTGCTCAGACCATCCAGATTTTCTAAACAACATTAACAACCCAATAAAACAGTTTCTAAAATGTAAATATCCAATAAAAATAATAAAGGAAGCACTACATAAAACCATCCACATAGATCGTAGCACACTTCTCACATACAAAAAATGAAAAGATAACAACCGAATTCCCATGGTTTTTAACCATAATCAATATTCCTACACACTTATCAAAAATTTAAAAAATGATTACAGGAACCTCCAATCAAACAAAAACATCAAAGACATTTTCGATAAACCACCCATAAATGCAAAGAAACAAACACCCAACCTATCAACTATCCTCACTTCTAACAAATATTTAAATAATACAAACCTATCAGGGAATTTAAAATGTGGGAAGCCTCGCTGTTTAATTTGTAAACATTTAATAACAGACAAAACATTCTCTGTACCCAACACCAAAATAAAATTACACCCACCAAACCTTACTTGTGACAGCAAAAACATCATCTACTTTCTCTTCTGCTCAATTTGCCCCAACAGTGGATATATCGGCGAATCCGGTAATAGCTTTAGATTTCGCTTCAATAATCACAAACTAAATATACGACAAAAAAATGTATACTCCCCAATTGCAGCCCCTTTTAATCAACCTGATCATACTTTAGAAAATTGCAAATGTTTACTAATAGACTCCAATTTTAGTTCTACATACACACGCAGAAAGAAAGAAACATACTGGATTTTAAAATTAAATACACACAAGCTAGGGTTAAATAGGGACTTAGGTGTGTTGAATCTTTACAAATATTTCAATAGCTAAAAAATTTTTTTTTCAGATATTCCAAGAAATTTTTATCTAAAACAAACAGACTTTCTCTACGGACGTGCCGCATGTTGTGAACAAACACACCACGTGATGTAAACAAAAAAATATTCGAACGCTATCGTGAAATACGTTTCTAATTCAAATTTAAAAATCAGTTGTTTCTGATGAAGGACCGAGGGCGGTCTGAAATATAAAATATAATAAAAATAAACAAATACTGTTCAAAAAAAGTACATTTTTAAATTCAAAACTTTTTATTAATATTCTTTCCTATATATATATATATATATATATATATATATATAATTATGTCATCATAAATGAAGAAATATTTTCCTTAAATTGATATATAATTTATTATTAAATATAAGTCGATTTAATGTTTACCAAAACGATCGAGTAATCTTCGGCTCGAGGGAACCTCGCAATATGCTCAGAAAGCCATCCTTTGAATTCCGGGCTTTTTACGAGGATCGAATAATATATCCAACCCTACAGAACTTTTTCCACAGACACAAAGTTACAATATTTGCTATGGGAAAACACGATAGTGATATACTCTATCACATTTTTTATCGTAAATGTTCTGACGAACTACATCTATTAGTTCCATCAGTTCAGAACATTACAGCTAATACTCGCTATGCAATGTACACAGGGACGAATTACCCTCATTGCCTTCGTAATTTATGGATAAGAAGAAACAGCTTCTCATTAAGAGCTGCTGTTTGTAAATTAATCTCTAAAGAAAATTCTTAAATCTTACTCTTCATGTCTAGGGTCAACTGTTACGTATCCTACAGTTTCTGATGATCCATAATTTCTGCATCTATAAAAAAAACCTATTCAGTAAACCCTACCTTAAGATGATCTTGAGACTTGTTTTCTCTGATCAATAGCATAAAATATGGGATTACTGAGAGAGAATTTACAGGACACAGTCAGTTCCCGGAAAGTAAGAAAAATTGCTTCGATAGATTTGTAAATCATAAGACAACATTGTTTATTTTAATAAATTTGTTAAAAGGCGTGTCAGAAAAGTAAGTGCCTATAAGTTTACATTCTTTCTTCTTAGACGACGCAATTTCCTCGTTGAGATTCTTCATTAATTAACTAGACTCATCAATTCCAATGAATATACAGAAAGCACATTTATTTCTACCGCCATTCCTTTTAATAGCAAAGAGAAAAATAAAAACCTTTTCCTGTTCGTCAAAGTGCTTTAAATTTATACATATTTTTATTGCAATATGTTATTGAAAAGTAACAGCTGCAAATTCCACGCCAGATGCTGCGTTTTACTTTCAACTCAAAATAAAATTAAAAAAAAATCAAATATTTCTTTGGTGCAATTTATGCAGACTTTGAAGAATTTAGATATTGTAAAAAGTAATTGCCACCCGAGGATCAATAAGAGATTTATACTGCAAATTAGCATATTTAATAGTTCCATATTGAAAAAAGAAAAGAGATTTACTTCTTCATACTATTTGCAGTCAACGCAGAATAAACTAAATTGGTTATAATATAATTGTTCTTTTACGTTCTGTTAGAATCAGTCAAAATTAACGTCCTGTAAGCATCATCCAAACAAAACAATCTTTCAGCAAACGCAAGATCAGTTGAATTGATACAGTATTACCATGTGTTAATCATTATCATCATTACACCACCACCATCATCATCAGTTGAACTGATATTACAGTCTGTTCATCATCATCACCACCACCACCGCAAACACTCTCATCATCATCATCATCGTCATCATCAGTTGAATTGAAAAATACAATTTGTTTATTTTCATCAACACAACCACCACCATTACCATCATCATCATCATAGTCACCCCAACACCACCACGAACATCATCAATGTTGTTTTAACTTAAATTTTCACGACAATTAGTTCATCATCATCATCATAATCACTACAACCACCACTACTACCGCTACCATCTCATCATCATCATCATCATCATCATCATCATCAAAGTTGTTTTGACTTGAAAACACTACAAATTAAATTTCTTCTTTTAGCAACTTTGTAAGTAACTGTTGCTACCTCCCTGCAAACCTCTCTGTTTTTTGCTAAATCACGAATGTGCTACAAGCATTCCAAGCTCTTTTAAGGTTTTTACGTGAAATATTATTGACAGTCTTTTGAACGTCACTGTTCCATGTGCATATCACTGTGGATCATCCAATATCTGTTGATGCTATTCTGCACCTGTTTCACAAGATATTAACTTCTGCTAACTCATTATATTAATTTCAAGTTCTTTGATTTAGGTATCTTGGGAACAAAGTACATCGATATCAAAACTATCCATTTCCCCAGTAATTAATTCCTGCTTATCTTTTTTTAAAAATCCTCCAGCATTAAATTTCTCGATGACAAAATTTAATATGGAATATACTTTCTGGCGTAATGGTGAACGTTTTCAAGTATAGTCCGTGAACTTATGGCAACTGTTTTGAGGGGTCCAAAGATAAATTTTAACATGTTTAGCTAGCAATAATGAAACATATATCACTAGTACCTTGAAAGTATTCAAAAATTATAATTTGAAAATTTTGAATCTCGTTGTTACGTTTGGGTAGAATCAATCAAAAATATCTTCCAGATATCCTTATGCTTAACTTGGTATAAAAGTTTACTATAAAACCTTTTCAAGGTTATTAAAGCCAAAATATATTTTTGGAGTGTAAGAAGTTTTTAGAGATGATAATAATTTTATTATGAAAGTCTTATTGTTTAACTCATAGCTGAACAAAAAAGATGGAGAATTGAGTTAAAAAGGTGATAACTGATACTGAGCTATCAGAAAGGTACGTGGAACTAGAACAATCTACTCCGTTAGGATCGAATTTCCAATCACCTAAAGAGGGTGGGAGCGTACCACCGTCGAAATGTTTTAAATATGCCAACGAAATTGAGAAGATCTGTCTTAATAATATTAATACTGTAAATTATTACAATACCTCATCTCAGAAATATAAACAGATAAACCTTGTCTGACTTTGTATCTCCTGGCTATTTTCTGATAGTTGCAAATTACACGAAACAACTTCTTTTACATGTTTATTTGTTGGAATCATTTGATTTTCGTGAATGTCCCAGTTTATTTGTTTAATTCTGGTTATGTTAGAATAGCTTCTTTTATACACACATATGCGGTGGATGAATCTATTTTTGATTTTACATTTTTACTCGCGAATTTTTTTTTTTTTTAATCGTATCACCTCGAGCAAGGCGGTAACACCACTGATGTGCAGGGGGCTAGGTAATAGTGAAAAGATCGGAAAAGAGAAAGCCGGAAACCATATCCTAAACAGGGAACAAGGGATGAGCCTCTTAACCTGTTCAATAGACATGGGTGGAGTGTGAACCGGGTGATAGATAGATCTATCTACTCCAATTATTATCTTCGAAATCAGCTCATAGAATATTTGCGTAATCTTTCTTGTTAAATATTAAGTCCAATGTACCTTTTTTAAGGGTTTTTCATCTGATGTTAATTAGCTTTATTTGGTCTATTTTAAGATTAATAATAAAATATTAATTATACTCATAAAGCTAATAACATCTGTAAATTACTAATGTCCCAACCCAGGTGGATTAAAAATATGACAGGAGAGTTCCATAAAATTAATACTAAATTATTTGATTAATGGCTCTTATTAGCTAATCAACTGACCGAAAATTTAAAAATGTTGATGTTTCATTCACGCTGGCTTTGTCGTATTGATTGCCAGTTCAACTGTTTTTTCTCTCGAGACAAGCAACGTTTGTACAAAACCTTGTGTTTTTACATTGTTAAAGAACAGAAACATACTTTCGAAATATTAGTTAAACATTGTCATGTCTTTTATTTTTTAAATCGCGATCTTCTCTGACGTAATAGTAATATTTTCCATACTATCGATATTCAACAAACCTTCCACGTCAGTGCGCTAATATATCTATTTTCGCACTGACGTACGACGTTTGTGGTATATAGTTACCATCATGGTTGCTATCAATGTTGCAGAACCTTAAACCGGGAACTAGAAATGCTTGGCATCAGAATCAAACCGCCGCAGAAATCGATATTACTAGGATCTACTAACTTCCCGTGAAAGGTGTTCCCTGACTGAGGTCAAACATACTTGACGGAAAGGACCATAATGTAAAATCTTCAGTATTCTATGATAATTCTGCTTGTCCTTCTATTAGTTAAATATTACGTCCTGCCAGTATCTCACGAATAAAATATACCATGTTGATCCCTTGAGAAGGCGGAAAAGTGTTTAACGTGTGTATCAACGAAAAGCTGTAAATTTCTAATCTTTTCATTTATAGGCCTTATTTATGGTTTCCGTTTACTTTTATTTTATTTCGCTTAATTGAAAGGGCTTTTAACTCTTTAACTCTCACCATTGACATTACCTTTTATTAACTTATGCAAATATTTTAATCTTATCGTATGATATTTTTTGTTATAGCTGAGTGCTCTAGAGAAAAATTTCATCTACGCTGCGGAAACCGGAGACATTCCAATCATACAGCGCATTGTGCAAGAGAATACAAACTTCAACATTAACTACACAGATAATCTTGGACGAACACCACTTTGCTTAGCTGTTGGTAACGAACACCTTGAGGTAAGGTTATACTTTTATATACTGTCTTAATAAATTAGATTTGAACGTAATTATTCAAATTTAATTACATTTTATTTTCTTATAAGAAAAAGAAAATATAAATTGAAGCAGTAACCAGTAATTTTCGGAAATAAATACATACCAGCGAGATTTGAAAGTGCTTCTCGTACCCTGGCGACTTCATAATTTTTTTTACCATTGCCAGTAATTTTCAAAAGCAGTCGTAGAATCTAACAACATTAACATTGTTATAAAGTTGATGAAAGAAAAAACAATTCAGTATTAAAAATGAAAATCCATATTCTAAGAAATTCAGACCAATAATGTCCTACTAATAATAGTAGATGGGAATTGTTTAAACAGAGGACGAGAAATGTGGCACCAAAGTCTGAAGGCGGACTGGAATGGCTAATAATGTCTTTCAAAAGCTAACAGAATTATTGAGAAACAAGAAAGAATTGACTACGAAATGTCGTTTCAATTTGAAAAACTATTTTCCCTCTTTCTGTGCCTCAAAAATGCAAACTGCCTCTTTTCAGATAGTAAATATAAGCATCATTTTTCTTATTGTTTTATTTAAAACTTCTTTGTTGCTCTCATGCTTCGTCTATGGTATTTTCAACATCTTTCTGTAGAACCACGTTTATGTTTTATCAAATCTCTCTAGAAAAAATGACTTAGAATTCACTACCATGTATTTATATAAAGTTGCAGTTTGGTACGTTTGTCTTTTGTTTCTAAGGAAATCTTATTGTTTCTTAATATATTGCTTAGCATTTGGAAGGCATTTTTTGCTTTTCCATTGCGTTTTCGGATTTCGGTCACATTTTTTCGTCGTTTGGAAGTTTATTTAAATCAGGATACTTATTAATATTTATTTTACATATTAAGTATCCATCTCCTGAAAACATTGCATATTAAGATAGTTTTAATAATACTAAATTTAAGAAGGAAATGATTTGTGATAAAAAGATTTCAAGTCAAAAACATAATGATAGGTTTGCGCTCTAATAGCTGAGACTCAAACTACAATTTTAAATATTATATTTGATAACATGTTAGACAAACTGACATATAAGATGTTCTCTGTCATTTCTGGTCTTACCGGTGAGAATTTTATGCTAATGTCATCTTCAGTATGACAGAAATATAAACTTGGACAACACGCTCAATTTGCAAAGTGGGAAATATCTTTCTAACTCGTAAAATATTGATTGTTATATTTATATTATATTGATTGTTTTATTGTTTTTTATTAACTTTTACTGATTATTTACATCGAGACAATATTTTAGATTGTAAAAAATTTTGAGAGATAGCAATGATTTACTGATACAATTAACTAATACCTGGAGGCAGAAGAGCTGGAGTGATACTTTTCTCAGTGGTATTTGTGCGTAAGTAAATATAAGGAACCCAACTGGAATTGAAATTCGTCATTTTGATTTTCAGTCCCAAGCCGTTATTCTTTTCTGTTCGTTTCGTTTACCCAACATAGCGAAATTTTATTAGAAAATTCTTTTAATACCTTCTACCTTTTCAATACGTCGAAAACACAATGAATTTTTTTCAACTTTCATTTTTAAAAAGCCGTAAATGTCATGACAAAATGAGAAATTATTACTTTAAAAATGTGCACCTCATCCTTGAGAATGATCAAGCTAAATAATCACTACTATTTATCTGCTTGTTAATGTGTATAACTGTTGTGCATTTTAAACAGGGATCAGAGTACCGTATCTTTTCAATTTTCCGGTAGTTCTGAATGAATAAAGTGTTTAAACGAAACGGTAGGAGGAACACAGACATACAGATGTACACGCGTACTCGCACAGATAAATATACATCAATTTATATTTATTTACACTATTTACATTTTGTTGCCATATTACGGCGTTTCGGACATTGTAGGCCCCGGGTTTCTTCAGGTCATGAAAATTGTGACCTGAACTTTTTTAATAAAGGATTCAGTTAAAAATTCCATTTTTTTTTTATTAAAATATAAAGGAGTCAGTTAAACCTTCTAACAATCTTCTTCAGAGGACGCCTTACATGTCACTTATTAAAACAATTTGCCATAAAAATGGTTTATTAATCCAGAATTGAAAATAACCCTTTATGAATAATTGGATAAAAATGCAAGAATTCTACATAAATCACAATAACAAAAACATCTCGCTATTATAGAGGCTTTGCTTATCAAACATTTTGCTCCTACTACCAGTCCTAAATTATTTAAATGGAGAAATGATGTATTGAAATCTTTATAATAGAAAAATGCTCATACAATTTCCAGTTGCGTGCAACATGCGAGAGCTTGCAGTGAACGTCTCTTTTTAAATAAATAATACAAATTAAATTACTAACGTAACAGTCAAAACACAAAGGAAAAACTAACAAAAGGAAATACATAAATAGCCTTGAAAATGCGTAAAGGCGAAAGCGCTTCTGATGACAAAAATTATAAACAATTTTTATATTATTTATTCCCGACAAGTGGGAAATGTGTTAGGGTGTTGGAAAAACATCATAAAAATAGATAAATCGACATTGTGGGCTCTATTTAATTACATATGTGTGTATATATAGTCATCCGCAGACATATTTGTTATCACAGCTTATCAGTACGGTTAGCCATCCAATTGTTTCTAGACAAGATTGAAACCCGACCGAATTGACATTAGTTGGCGATTCTACCTGTGAACTTTGGGCGCTCGAGGAAGGTAGACTATATATATATATATATATATATATATATATATATATATATATATAGTCTGACTTCCTCTTCCAGACTATATATATATATATATATATATATATATATAGTCTGCCTTCCTCTACCGAGCGTCCATTGCTCAGAGGTAGAATGCGGATGACTATATACACACACACACGCACACACACACACACACACACACACACACATATATATATATATATATATATATATATATATATATATATATGAGCACTTGCAAAATAGTGGTTGGTTGAACCAGCAAATGGTATATATATATATATATATATATATATATATATATATATATATATATATATATATATATCAGTATATTTCGTTTATGTAGCATTTCTGTTATTGTTTTCGGTGTTTTAGTTCAGCCTTACTGATATTAATGCTGTTATGGGATTGTGCCACGTTATATTCAACTTCAGTTTGGCTATTTTTAGTATCACGTAGTGTTTTTGAATCTCATTATTTAAGTGTTGGATTGAGTGTTTTGCTATTGTTATTTGTCGTAAAACAAATTTTTTCGGAATGTTGTAGAGTTATTTTTCTTGTTGGCTGTCATTTAAAAATTATGTATTTGGCAGCAAACTTTCTTTTATGCAGGTTTCATTCATTGAAAATGACAGACATGGTATTATCATTAAGATTTTCATATTATTTTTCATGTGTTCTTATGATTTGTTTTCAGAAGTCAAAATATATAAGAATTGTTCAAATGATTTGCTTTCCAATAGTCATGTGTGTGTTATATTCTGCACACGGTAAGCACAGTGTTTACAAGTTCATAATTGATATCATTAAATGTAGTTTTTTTTCGTTCTTGTTTATAATGCTTCCATTATTTTTAATTTTATTTTGCTTGTGGATGATACCGTTATGTGTGTATTTTCAACAAATTTATCACGGAAAAATATCTGGTAGATTGTCTTGCGTGCTTAAATGTGATCCGATTTTTTTTTAAATTCCGTCTGAAAAATGCAATGTCAGACTTCTCGTAATCCTGTCGTAGTGTGGCCGATGTAATTTTTACGAATTTGAATTGTCCAAGAAAACATTTTTTTCAAAAGACATGTAAATTCGTAAACGACACTAGTTCTCTGCAGTTTATATTTTGCAGGTGAATTGTTATTATTGACGATGAGGTTTACAGTTTTAAATTTTTGAGTAATTTAGTTTTTTTGTTTTCTGAGTTGCATATTTTCGGATGATATTTCGAAGTGAAGATTCCTTCTGTTTATAATTTCTATGCGTTTTGTTCTAGTAAAACATTAATTTTATTGTTTTAGTTCCTGATTAAATCTTTATTTGTTGTATAAGTTTGAATAAATCAAATGCATGGTTGTGAAAAAATTTTTCGCTAATCATAAATCCAATAATTACAAAGATCTTGCTGCATGTATGCTGGAATACTTTTGCAACATTGGTGCTAACATGAGAATCAAAAATCATTTCCCTAAAAACCACCTGAAAAGATTTCCCGAAAACTGCGGAGATGTTAACGATGACCAGGGTGAACTATTCCTCAGAACATCAAATTTATGGAGGAATGATACCAAGGGCATTGGAATATCAGAATGATAGCATAAAACGGGGCACTGCACATCAGCTTTCCTGGCAGTCAAGAAAGGGGATGTTTTTCCTAAATTTGTCAAGTTAATTATTTATGCAAGAATTTCTACTACGGACAGTTAGTCACATTTTGCTTTGCATAAATTTTTGTTGTGCTTTATAGAGAATCTGATATACTGACACAGTGCGTCTTTTGTGTGTTTTTGTATATTTTACTAACAAATCAACTACATTTTTTGTAAATTTGCCATTAAGAATAACATAAGAGGTCTTTTATAACACCCAGAAGTATATTTATCACCACGAAAGCGATAGATACAATAGATTTTAGGACTACCGTAGTTGATTTTTCTTCTTCAATTTTAAGTCAAAAATTTGCCTAATATAGCTATATTTTGACAAATACTAAAGATTGGCCATTCATAGACAAACCTTCTGACATGATAAGGCAAAATGAATGTTATATTCGGAATCAGCATAGCAAAATTGATAAGTTTGACTTAGAATAATCTAATAACCATGAATTTTGTTTGGTAAACTAGTGTAATCCGAAAATAAGCTGTAAGAAGATATTAAGCTTTTTTTCTTTGAAGATTCAATCCATCTTGTAAGCAATCAGCGTAGATTGAGATATTTTCTAAAAGAGGTGTCAGCAGTTAGATTAAAGTAGTTCCTGTCGTTGATTAGATGGATATATTTTGGCAACTGTTCTTCAATGTATCAATAGAGAATAAGTTCGGTGTAATCCGGTTGTCAGTCGCCAAACAGGGAGAGATAAAAAAAATAACAGATAAAACAAGGAAAACAGCAGTGTCCAACAGTGTTTAATGACTTTAATACAAAAAAGACTCACATACATACATACATACATACATACACGCACACAAGAAGCAGTTCGTTCTGACCGAAAGACGTCAATGTAGTAAACAGATATTAATTTCTATATCGCATTATTACTTGTACATGATTTACATGATGAGCGCGAAATGTGTGTGTGGAAAAACTTGCAAGAATGAACGAGGTTTAAAGATTCATCAAGGTCGAATGAAATGTCTGGTTGAAAAGAGACAGGAGCAGCGCACAGGGCAAGACCCTGGTCAGACGCAGGAGAAGCGGGGTCAGGAAGCAAACCACAGTACCAAGTCTCTCCACGCAAATGTCATCCCAAAACCGACATCAACGACAACTATGATTAAATGGCCCCCTTCTAACAACTTAGGGGATTGGCAGAAATTTGATAAGGATGTTTGTGAAATAATACAGATATCTTCAAAAGGCAACATTGACTCTCGGCTAAAGATGTTAACAACTATAATTACTAACTTCGCATCCGAAAGATTTGGGTTTAAACAACCAAAGCAGCCAGAGAGTTCTTATAAAAAGAATCGGCGAGCAGTAAAAATAAAAGAGATCAGAGGAGAGCTCAAATCCCTGAAGAAACAATATGCAGCCGCAGATCCCGAGGAACGACCAGCCCTAGAAGAGTTAAGAGGTATACTAAGAACGAAGCTTAAATCTATACGAAGAGCGGAATGGCACAAGAGGAGGGGAAAGGAAAGAGCCAGAAAACGGGCAAACTTCATAGCAGATCCATTTGGATGTGCTCGTAAATTACTCGGTGATAAGAGGAGTGGCCAACTGGAGAGCACGGTGGAAGAAATAAACGAACATCTCAGCGTCATTTTAAGTGATCCAAGGAGAGAAGCAGAGCTCAGCGACACTAGTGCCCTAATTAACCCAGAACAACCAGGCGTTGAATTTAATGCTAAAATGCCAACATGGAAAGAACTTCGGGAAGTGGTTAAGGCAGCTAGAACAGGATCATCCCCGGGCCCTAATGGAGTTCCATACATAGTGTATAAACGATGTCCAGGAATTTTAAAGCAGTTATGGAAATTGTTGCGCACTATCTGGAGGAGAGGCAGAGTTGCAGATCAGTGGAGGAAAGCCGAAGGCGTGTGGATACCAAAAGAAGAGAATTCAAAAAGTCTCGACCAATTTAGGATAATATCCCTACTTAACACTGAAGGAAAAATATTTTTTAGTATTTTGTCAAGACGTTTATCCAAGTTCCTAATAACGAACAAATACATGGATATATCAGTACAGAAAGGAGGCGTCGCTGGAATGCCGGGTTGCATTGAACATATTGGCGTAGTTTCACAGATCATACGTGAAGCAAAAGAAAATAACGGAAATCTAGCTGTGTTATGGCTAGACTTAGCAAATGCATATGGTTCAATCCTCCATAAAGTGGTCGAGGAAACACTCCGCAGATATCATGTTCCCAGTTTCGTTAGTAATCTAATTTTAGATTATTATAATAACTTTACGTTAAGAGTTTCGTCAAATACAACAATGTCGAGTTGGCATCGGCTAGAGAGAGGAATAATAACAGGCTGCACGCTATCAGCCACTCTCTTTTCTCTAGCGATGAACATGATAATAAAATCAGCAGAAGTGGAGTGTAGGGGTCCAATGGTAAAGTCTGGAATTCGACTACCTCCATTGAAAGCATATATGGATGACATTACAGTAACTACAACATCAGTAACAGGCTGCAGGTGGTTATTAAGGGGCTTAGAAAAGCATATAAGATGGGCACGCATGAAATTCAAACCAGGTAAATCCAGGTCACTAGTATTAAAAAAGGGAAAGATTAAAAGTACGATATTATTCACAGTCGCTGGCGAAGTAATTCCAAATGTTACCGAGAAGCCTGTAAAGTATCTTGGCAAGTGGTTTGACAGCAGCAATAAGGACAATGCAGCAATCAAGAGGTTATGGGCTGACCTAGTAGATTGGCTAAGGAAGATAGATAAATCCGGATTGCCGGGCAAATTCAAGGCGTGGTTGTACCAACACGCAGTTCTACCGCGGACATTATGGCCACTAATGATATATGAGATAGCTATCACTACGGTAGAATCAATGGAAAAAAAGATCAACGGATTCTTAAGGAGATGGTTGGGTTTGCCAAAGTGCATGAGTACGGCGGCATTATACGGGACCTCAAACGCGATCCAGCTACCACTAAGCGGTCTCAAAGAAGAGTTCGTGGTAACACGTACAAGGGAGGCGATCTTGTATAGAGACTCTAAAGACCCAAATGTATCAGAAGCAGGTATTGAGATCCGGACAGGAAGAAAGTGGAACGCAGTTAGAGAACTAAAAGTAGCGGAAGAAAGACTTCAGCAGAAAGCTATTGTCGGCACAGTGGCAAGAGGAACAACAGGCTTGGGCTACATCCCTAGCACAAGGTTCGAGAATGTGACAGAGAAAGAAAGAAGAGTACTATTGCAAAAAGAAGTAAGAGAAGGTATGGAAGAAAATAGACGGGCTAAGATGGTGGGAATGTCACAGCAGGGTGCCTGGACCAGATGGGAAAGTTATGTTCGACGGCGTATAACATGGCCGGACATATTGAGGTCAGACTTTAACCTCATTAGATTCAAGATCCAAGCAGTATATGATATTCTGCCAAGTCCATCAAACCTTCACAAATGGAGCAAAAGTGAATCCCCAGCATGTCAACTGTGCGGGGGTAAAGGATCATTGCAACACTTACTGTCAGGATGTGCTAGAGCCTTAAGCGAAGGGCGTTATCGCTGGCGACATGACAGCGTTCTCAAAGTTATAGCTGAAGTGATTTCGGATGCAATTAAAGCAAATAAATTTAGTCCCGAAAGGCAAAGAGTTAATTTCGTGAAAGCCGGTAGCACGAAACAGTCTGCACAAATAAGTAGAACTAAAAAGCTATCTGCACCGGATTGGCAATTGCTTGTTGATTTGGAAAGACAAACAAAGTTTCCTACAAATATCGCAGAAACTAAGCTTCGCCCAGATATTATTATTTATTCAAATTCTGCGAAGAAAGTAATAATGTGGGAACTTTCAGTCCCATGGGAAGAGAATATGGAAGCAACGCATGAAAAGAAGATAGCCAAATACCAACCTCTCGTAGAGTCATGCCGAGCTAATGGATGGCAGGCAATATGTCAGGCAGTTGAAGTAGGGTGCCGCGGATTTATCGCAACATCGTTGAGTAAGGCATTTACGAGCATCGGCATTTCAGGAGTATCGAAAAGAAAGGCCCTGAGAGATATATCAAATGCTGCAGAAAGAGCAACGAATTGGTTGTGGATAAGAAGGGCGGACACCTGGAATGGTAAAGCAGTTAAAAATTGAATCAAGGTTTTTTTTTTTTAAATATGATACACGTGTGACAGTTATGTGTAATTATACATATACACGTGCGTATGTGTATATATGTTGCTTTTTGGGAGTATACAATTTGTAAATAGTATTTTAACAACATTGTATTAAAAATACTTGTCCTTTTCAGGTGACAATTGCAATAGTTCTAATGTATCTGTATGTGTACTATATACATATACGGTATATGTATTTAAATAAATATTTAACTAATTAGAGGGGGGATTATAGGTTTTGTAAACGGTTAATCAAAAATTGTATTATTTTATTAGACATTTACATGTATAGTTTATGAATTTTTTAGTTTCGTGATTTTTTAGTAATTCCATACGAATTTTAGTTTTAAAGGACGTACGCTATAATTTTTTCGCACGTGTGTTAGTCCACGAAATGAGTTAACTTTTTAGTCGTTTTTATGATATTGTTTAAGATAGTCTTATTAGTCTTTTACACGTAGATTTTTAAATTAACAAGTTGGTTACAACCTTAATTTTATTGAATTTTCGTCTTAGGTCGCAAGCATTTTATGTTTTGAGCGTTTATCTTAATTTACCGTTAGTATAGTGATAACTAATTTAAAGAGGAAATGAGCGTGTTTAAGTTAAGAAATATTTTAGTTATAACTTGATAACACATATGTGGTGTAAAACACCCGTATTGAAGAAAAAAAAACAAAAAAAAACTCATACATACCTGTTTAAAAGAATAATGGGGCAGGTGGGGACATCCTGGAAAAAAAGAAAAAAAAAAAAAAAAATTGCTACACACTGATGGGCTGTGGCAAAAAATGACATTAACTGCTCTAAAAGCATAAATACTGCCATTTAACTCGTTTGCAAGTTTCATATCGAGATGGGAGTTGGCGGGAGACCAAAGCCGACTGGGTCACTTGGACGAGGGAGTCTGATGTTGAAAGACCCGAAACTCCCAATGAATCCAAGAGTAACATCACTGATGACCCATCTCGACGCATCTATTGGGATGTATGATATAAGTATCTGCCAATTTATTTTACAGTTACCTACATCTGTATGCACATACCTAGGCATATTCCTGTGAAGCGGTTTCTTTTGTTCTAACGTTCATGCAAATCTATTATACAATTTGCTAATGTGACTAAATTATTGAAATCTTATAAATCAGTTTCGTGATTCACAATGTCTAACAGGATTAGATTCGTCATACTTATGAATATCTATTATTTAAAGACTTGTTAACAGTTATCGGCTTTTGCCCCGTATTTCTTCCTTTTAATTTTAGAAATTTTGCGGCTATTGATAAAGAGCTTAAATCGAAGATAAGAATACACTCTATTTCGTGTAGACATGCATTTGCATCTCTTTTACTTCGGAAGGTCAACCATACTGTCAACCATACCGTCACTACTCTTATCGGGATATATAAATATATTAAGATATTATTTTACTTTTTATGGTTTGATTTAAAAGGCTGCTTGATGTAGGCCATTCGAAGCTCCACCGGACGGGGCATATAAATTTCCTGAGACAAAAGTAATACGAATTCATGTCCTGCAGAGACTTTTTCTGTACGCAATATTTACTAATGGCTGTAGAATAAAGATCTGAATCATTACGAGGAAAAGCGAAAAAAGTAAAAAATACTAAGCATATATTCATAATTATTAATGCGATTTATGTAATTTCTTGAAATCGTTCTGTTTGTAACTAATAGATTATTTGCATTAAAGTCGTTTTAAGTTTTCAGAAGTTCAAAGAAACGTATTTGATGATTGAATGAAACTACTAAGAATTTATTTAAATAGAATATTTTTGCCAAAAACACGATAAAAACTTTAGATCAAACATAATATTTTTATCTATATCTATGGAATGTGGAAGCTAATATTAATTGTGCATTTCTGACAGGAATTCAAACATCGATCACTCATGTGACAGATAATTTCCACTGTATAATCTTATTGAATAGCTATTATTTTAATTTAATTTAAATATTTGAATAAAAATATGTGGTTGAGCATTTGTTGCGGACTTAGAAAGTGTCTGTCATTCTAATTATTCAACTCGCAGTTTGGCTTCTATTGCCGATGGATTGTTTACAACTTAGTTTTTCGACGGAATCATTGCTTCAAAACTAGTATAAGATCTCAGAAACATAATATGTTGACACTTTTTTAAAATATGAAATCATATAAATTTAATATTATGATACAGCTAAACTTTAAGGTAATCAATTTCGGCTACAGAGGACTTCATTATCTACGGATAAAGGGCAAAAAGGCGTTTCCTTCTCTTCTTTTTGGATAATTTGTTATTTTTTAAAGAATTTCTTTTCATTTTTACGTGATGATAAAACAAAGAAAAATTTTATGGAAATTAACTGGAATGGTTATGTTTTGTTTTTAATTTCTCTTTTTTGTTTCTTTATCGAAATACAGAATGCATTATTGTTGAAAATTCAGCACACATCAAAGCCTGAAATGTGTGGTAGACATAACAGAGAGGATCAAGCACATCCAGAACTCAGGGACGGCAATCAGTGCTCAAATCGTGGAAAACGCAATGTCTCCAAAATAAATACGAGGGTTTTGTACGCTGATTGTCAATGCAAATTGTTCAAATTCTGGCTCAACACTGTTTTTGCCCTCAAATCAGCTTCCACTCTACTAAGCTAAAGTCAATAAATAACAAGATATATGAGGAAAAATTACCTCTTCTACGATAAAGCAACGACTAAATGAACTTTTCTTTTCTAATTCTAAAACATTTTTTCTAATTAATGCCAGGAGTAATCTTTGCAAATAGCTTTTAATTTGATTGAGAGAAGAAAGCCGTAAACCTCATCAAATAAATGACACTATCAATGCGCCGATGGCTCGGTATTTTTCTCCAGACTTTCACTAAGAAAGAAAAAATAGAATGTTTATATTTACTTGCTTTATTCCCAAAGCGTAAAGATTTTTTGTGGCTTAGTGTTTGATCTTGCATTTTGACTTAAATAACAAAACATCGATGCCTGCAGGAAAGAAACGAGAAGATTAGGTTTCGTTTTATTTGTTAGCCGAAGAACTTTTGAAAATACACACACACACACACACACACACACACACACACACACACACACACACAGACGGATACTGAAAATCTTTAAGTTTGAATCACTTGCCAAAATAAGAATTACGATTATAGTAATTGAAATAGTGGTCAACAACAATACCCTATGGTGAAGGTCTTCTTCATGTTTACAGGCAATATTCAGTCTATCCTGACAGCACTGAAGCATGAAACAGAATGTCGCGGCTGGGTGTCCACCTACTGTGTATTCATTTTTTCATTCCAATACGCTCTATCACTGATATTGAACACTTTAACCATAACTATAGCATGCCTAAAAACTATATATATATTAATTCATTCTGGCACAAAGGAAAATGAGAAAAAACAGTGTTCGGGTAAGATTATTTTGCGCCAAACTTTCCACTACAGGAAAAAAAGCACACGCCTTTCATGCTTTTTTTTTAATCAATTGCCATATGTAATACATGCTTGGGCGATCATGTCTCGATTTTCTCACAGCAAGTTGCCATTAGTTTCCATGCTAGACTGGATGCTAACGAAGGCTGTAGAACACTATCTGTTTTGCTATTTACCCCATAAGCAGAGGGAGAAGAGAGGGATTAGTACCTTTCTCCAGTGATCCCGAATTCTTCTAATTCCTTCTTTTCCATCTTCTTATACTGGCGAGTCGGTACTTTTTATCACATTCTTTAATGTCTTTGCTTCTAAAACCGCCTTGTGTATCATGCACCGCCTGCCAACAAGCAAAGGTATACAAACATACAAAATCGCCTATATAGACATTAGAAATACCATCAGCTAGATTTCACACAGTCCACATAGATATAGTAGGACCACTCTCACCAGCAAAAAGCCCAAATAGCAGTTACATCAGTCCGTATAGATATATTCTCACATCTATTGACCGCACAACTCGTTGTGTAGAAGCACAACCAATCAGCGAAATCACTGCAGCTAGTGTAGTTGAGGCTTTTATAAACACGTGGGTCACACGTCGGCGTGTCCCGCTGCATGTTATAACCGACAGAGGCCGACAATTTGAAAGTGAGTTGTTTAGTGAAGTAGCAAAAATAATTGGTTTTTATAGACTACGTACGACAGCTTATCATCCTCAATGTAATGGTCAGATTGAAAGAATGCACAGGACCATTAAAACTGCTATTATAGCACGAAAAGAGTCCTGGCTCTCAGCTCTTTCAATAGTACTTCTTGGGATTCGCAGTATGCCCTATAGCTCTGATTTTTCTCCTTTTCATGCTGTTACAGGCACACAATGTTTGCTGCCACAGCTACTAATAGATAGCACAAGCGAGGAGGCTATAACTCAAAAGTTCACAAGAGATTTACATAAAACCATGTCACAAATTGATGTGAGAGACTTCACCAAAAGAGTTAATAAGTCCGCAAAATCTTATGTCCCAGAAAAACTTCAAACTTGTGATAAAGTTTGGATTAGAGTGGATCGTGTTCGAAGACTATTGGAGGCACCCTACTCAGGTCCCTACACAGTCCTTCAGCGAACATCTAAATATTTTCTGGTTAAGATAAATGATGATATGGATACTCAAGTTTCTGTGGACAGGTTAAAACCATATATAGAAGTACAAAAACAAATAGTAGAGAAACAAGTAGAAGAAAAGATGAATAAAAACAAAACGCTTAGTGATTCAGAACAAGAAATGAATACAAGAAATAAAAAAAGAAGATTCTCCCATGATAAATACAAAATCTCGTTCAGGTCGAAAAGTTTCCTGGAAGAAATATAATGAGTACTATTATTATTAGTACAGTCCGTTCTAAAGGGGGAACTTCTGTTATGGTTTATAAAATGGCGAGTGTTCTAAAAATAGAAAAAGATAGACACACTGACTCCAAGAATTCAAAATCGGGCGGCAAAATAAGGAACCGTTTCTTTTAGTAGGAGTAAGAAGTAGGAGTTAAGGACAGTAGTTTTGTGTAGGAGATTTGAAAAGAGGAGGACGCTAGTCAGTTGACCACTAGAGTCCAGGAGGGATAGGCTCGTTTACTACTAGCATCCCACAGTGAAGAGAATTTAGCTAGTCTGTATACCAAAAATAAACATCATTAATTCAAGTTTATGTTATATTCTAATTATAACAAAACGAAGCAATACAACAAGAGAATCATGTATGAATGTGCTGGTTTATGAGTCGGTAAAGTTAGTATAAGCGTGAATGATAAAACAAAGTCTATTTTCGTGTAAAATTCTTCGGAAATAATGTATACACGTATTTTTTTAATAAATAAATATGTAAATTTTTAAAGCAACTTGTTAACGGTTAGAATCTTTCAAAGTAATATGTTTTAAAATACTAAATATCTATGTATTAAAATTATTACAAATATAATTATTTTTAGATTCGTGGATTATAGATTTGTGGAAAAATGCAGAATAAATGTAATATTTTAATCGTATGTTTATTGCTGGTAGTAATGCTATTAGTATGTAGTTCCTCCTTAAAAGGTTATATTCTTTTTTAATTAAATTAGCATTTGAGAAGTCAAAATTGTATCCTACGTTGTTTCGATGTAATACAAAAGAGTTGGAACCGATGTCCAAACGTAAGTATATTTTACATATAAAGGGAGATAGAGAGATAGAGAGAGAGAGAGAGAATTTACTAATTCATTTTTTATCG
This sequence comes from Ascarosepion bandense, assembly GCA_037127315.1. Classification (NCBI taxonomy): domain Eukaryota; kingdom Metazoa; phylum Mollusca; class Cephalopoda; order Sepiida; family Sepiidae; genus Ascarosepion; species Ascarosepion bandense. Next base: position 64,998 of record JBBBDQ010000611.1, on the reverse strand, counting down.
ATACAGTGATATATATATATATAATATAGAACAAGTTAGGAAATGGCTCTCAATATAACATGTTTCACTTTTATTAAAGCTTCTTCAAAGATCTGGTTAAAGATGAGGAATGAACATCGCTTCTCAAGTGTTTTAAAACGATGGATGATTTTTAAATATGTGCGTGAGAAATCTTGGTTGATATAGTGCATCTCTTCATATCTGTCATATGAGTGTTGTAAGGTATTTGAAAAAACTTGAGCATGTGAAACATTTTTATGCGTTGTTGCCTCAAAAAATATTTAAAGGACCCAATTTCTCTCTAAGATTTTCTGCTCAAATGCAACAAAAATCGCACGTTTTAAAAAGAACTAAATCATGTGATGAAAAGGATAGTTTACAACAATGTAGAGCGAAAAGTGTTTTGTGGAATTAAAATGAGCCACTGATAACAACTCAAAAATTTGGTCAATATCCGTAAGTATTGCTGTTTGTTTGGTGGAAGTAAAAAAATATTGTTTCTTAGAAACCCCTTCTAGGAAACCAAACTTTTAGTTTAAAGTATATTTCCCATTTAAAATGATTAGAAGCAGAAGTTGATGAAAATCATCAAGAATTACAGATCTTCTATCAAAACAACGCCAGACTTCACATCTGTTTAGAAAATAGACAGAAATTGGTGCAGCTTGATTGGAAAGTCTTACTAAACCCGTCATTTTTACTTGAACTTGCACATTCAGACTAGATGATAGATATGGAGATTTACTTTCTCTTTTTCCGACTATAATTTGTTAATCTCTTTCAAAATGACTGTTCTTTTGAGCACTAATAGAAAAATAGCTGTAACAGATTTTGTTTCTGAACGTAGAAATACTGACAAAAAAAAATCAATGTTTATAAAAAGGATGTACACGATCTAAAGATTGTAAAAACTTACACAGTAGAGTTGGTGGCATTTATAAAGAGAAAAGATTAATTGAGCTTAGTGATAGTTTCTACAGAATGAGAATAAGGCCACAATCTTATTACTGTTAACAGAAGAATTATTTTTTTTAACTGTATCAAAGCTTTCACTTAATTAATGGTATAATCTGCACTTGAGTGCGTTCTCTAGATTAATCAAGTGTATGTGCGAAGTTGATTCCCAGTATGCTAACTGACCCCACAGAATCACTGATGGTTGTGCATATGGAACTGTCCAAGATCACTAGCACTCAAAGGTCAACTTTTCCCCTCTATGTCCTCATTAAAAGATGGAGAGCCATTACTGAGTCGGAAGTAAATTATATAGATGATTACATACGAACACTTAAAACTTCGTTTTGTTCGTTTCAGTATGTCCTTTTTGTTTCGAATATAAACTCTGTTGTAATTTTAAAAATAAGCATTGCATACTGACCAATTATTGTAAATAGAATTGTTACTGAATAAAAGAGAAATTGTTAAAAATATTTAGGAAAACCACGTATTTTGCTTGCAAATCGGTAAATATCACGTATGCAAATAACATTATTTTTGTGAAAGTAGCCGCAGATGTTTTTGAGCGATCACACAGTAGCTTGAATACAGTTTAGTGGGACTAGCAAATTGTAGTTTACCTATTTATATGTGTTGATTATAGGATAAATAAAGGGTACAGTAAAATCAGACGACAGAAAATTGATAATTGATTACGTGTCGTAAATACTGCAAAGGGTGGGCAAAAGTAGGCTTACACTTAGTAGGTATGGACTTTACATTTTTCAAGCATTTGATTACATTTATACTTTTTTGTTACAATAATATTTGTTCAAACTCTTTATATAAATGTGTTTAATACTTTACCTACATTTTTAGGCCAGTTTAATCTCTTAAGTACTCAAAATGTCTTTCAACATGACAACTTTTTCGGACCTTTCCTGAACACTATGACACACAGAACTACACTAATCCCAGTCTGCATCAATTTTAATAAACACTTCTGATATATACTCTTTAAATTCATCTACTGCGTGGTAATTTCTCGCATAAACCATATTAATTTTATCACTCGTATGGAACTAGCTGTAACATAACATGAATGGTAATAGTCCAATAAACGGAACCATCCAGATGAGAGCGTGAGACCGGGTGTGTTTGTAGGATCACTGTAAAGCTGAGCACCTGGAAAGTTCTCAGTATACATATATGGGTCGAAAATTAGAGAAGCATTCATTCATGTGTATCGTATAATGAGAAAGCAAATAGAGCCCATTTCTCTCCATGCCTAGCCTCTGATGATGTCCTTCAATTTGAAAACTCACCTTGGTCACAGAAGTTGATTACATCGGGAAAAACTTTGCCCTGATCGATGGCTTGAGTCTAGAAACAAACGCTGCCGTGCTATAATCACACTGGCTGCATGTATATTTGTGGAGCTCAGTTTACAGCATTACAAAAAATGCCATTCGCCTTTTGATTTTCATTGTTTTAATCTATCTGGGTGTCTAGACACTCTCCTCATTAGAAAAGCCTAGTGGGGAAACGGTTTAGTTTCCGATGACACTACCAGGCGGCAGATAGTATTTTGTTACATGCTACGAGTAGCACTCGTTGGGTGCCATCGTATAGCTATTCTCAGAGCCGACAAAAATCTTTTATAGTTCGATACTATCGCCAGTTCAACTACACTCTTTCTTCTACTTCAATTACTCTCTTTTTACTGATCAAACAGATTGGTTAAAAAGGTGCCGATGCGAATAAATTAAGGGTCTCTTTTTCTATTGTTACTGATCTTAATCTTATGAAAGAAGTATCAGCTAGAAATTATTTCGACTCTGACCCTCTTACTTGAACCAAACAATGCTTGGCATAATTAAGAGTGGGCGAATGAGTACATGGAATAAGTTTTCCTAGAACTACCTTATTTTCTCGAAAGTTATAGTGAAACAGGGGTATGTTCCTGATAAATCTTGATAGTAAAAACAGATTCAATATGTTACTTAGTTCGTCATCAGAAGAAGTACAATATCGCATCATTAACATTTACAACGTGATGTATATATGATATATTTTGTTTACTCTTTTTTAAGAACTGTTCGCTATCTTGTATTGTTTGCAGTGACAAATCTAGATTTGTATGAAAAGTCATTTAAGGGAAAACGCAAGCAATTAACTTGTATGGACTGATCTCGCTAGCGTTAAAAAGTCAATATTTTTCGTCCGCAACGTTTTTACTTCGTTATAAATATATGCAATATGCATGTCATTATATCGTTTTTTTTATTATAAATTTGGCACGAGATTTAGCATGTGACGGTAGTAGGATGATCATAGTGAGGATCTATCTCATTTACTAACAAATATTATACGCGCTAATCATTATGAGGACTTACATAAGTATCAGATATAGACATATATAAGATTCCACATACAATATCAAATCTATATATCTTCATATATAACTTTATATTTTAAGGAAACAAATAAATAGTTCTTTTAAAGGCGTAATCTAAAGAATACCCAAGAAATAATTATGCATGAAATTTGCAGGCTTCCCATAATGTTCACTTTTCGTCTCAAACCTCTTTTTGCTTTACGTAAATGATCTGCCTAAGATTATGCTACGATCATTTGTGAATATCTATGCTGATGAGACAGCGGCATATGCGAGCACCTCCAAAACACTACATGACCAGAGCTTGGCAGTTGATCTTTCCTGTGATCTAGCTCCAACAGTTCAGTGGGGCAAAATGGCCTCGAAAACCAAACTCGTAACATTCCATCATCACTGATCGGACTCAGAACTCTGACAGATCAAAATGAACAAATATTTCCTTAGAAAGTCCCCGTATCTTGAGCCCCTGTTGAAACTTAAACTCAACCCAAACCTCAAGTAGAACTCGTTTATACAATCTCTTGCTAAAAATGTTTGGAAAATGAGCGGTTTTCTGTATGGTTCTAGTAATTACTTGATCAACCTCCGCTACGTTTGCACGAGACAGATTAAGCCAATAATGGTATAATGCTTTTATATATAGAAATGTGAAACCATGTCTACACTTTCCAGTCTTGATAGAATTAAAAAAAAACCCTTCATACTGTCTTTGTGTGACAAGTTATTTTCCGACCTACAAACCCTTTTGCACGGATGGAATGTCGCTGCTCGCTCTCCATTTCCATGAAAAGTGGTAAGCAAATTACATTCCTCAATTTCACCAGTTCTTATCCTCACGGCTAAGACCTGCTCTACCACACATTATATCGAACCACCCCATTTCCTTCCTATTTCTCTGATGATATGTTATTTTCATTTCAGCATTTCTTTCTCATGAATCACTGCTTTGTGGTACTGACGCCCAAAAGGATGCTTCCTCGGTCAATGCAATCTTAACCTTTTTAAGTTTACTTACCTAACCTTTCAGTCTCTCCCGCAAGGGGTGGATTTTAATTTCCCAGCAACTATAATGAACACGCTTCTTTTTCTAGATCTCTTCCTTACTTCTATCCCAGATTCTTGCTCTTATGAAGCTCTGCTCTCTTAGCAAGTCTGATCATGCTGTGGTGTCTTTAAAAATCTCTTTATATTCCCACTTCATCTAGGAACCTCTTACCAGCAGAATATCTTACTACTATCAACGAGCAGACTGGGACTTGTTCCGAAATTTCCTGTACAATGTCCCTTGTAACAAAGTGTTTAGTCTCCATGTTCAAGACTGCACATCCAAAGTCTCATACTGGGTGAAAGCCGGTACTGATGATTTCATGTCAGCTGGGAAATTCTGACTTAAATCTTGTTCATGTCCTTGGTTCTCTCTTGCTTGCTCGGCTGACATCATCTACAGGAATCACTTCTTCCGGCTGTATCGGAGGGACATGTCTGATTACAAGATATACCTCTTTTTCTCTTCGCATAATGAATGAAACGTGCCCTAAATGAATCGGATAAAACGAAATAACGTATAGCATCTCGCAAATTTGGTCTAGAGATTAGTGGCTTATCTGCAAAAATGTGCTGAACAGCATGAAACCCTCAATCCATCCTCTATTTAATCAAACCGAAGTCCTCACATCTACATCAGACAAGGTTGAATGCATTGCTTATAAATTATCTTCCGATTCAACTCTTGACACGTCCGAATTACTCACACCCGATTTCCCACCTAAAACTGAAGTTCTACTGAATGATATGTACATAATCTCGTCTCTGGTCTCGAACATAATTTCTAAATTAGACTCCCATAAGACAAGCGGATGTGATCAATTTCCAGCCATCGTCCTAAAAAATGTGCCCCTGAGCTGGCTTCAGTCCTATCCAAACTCTACAGTTATTGCCTCCCTGCTTCCTGCTTTCCAACTTGTCAGGAGTCTTCAACTGCGGTTCCTGTTTTCAGGAACTCTAGGTAGCCTTCTGATACTTTTAATTATCGGCCTTCTAGTCACTTACCTCTTGTTGGCAAGGTATTCGAGACTATTTTCAATGCTAAAATAATTAAGCCTTTCATATCTTTCTACTATCTCCCTAACAAAAAATACTGCTTCCACTTTGCCAGGTCTACCTGTGATGGGCGACAGACCATCACTGAATATATATAACAGGCTCTTAATGAGAAAGACGAAGCTCAAGCTGTTGCACTTGATATCTCGAAAGCATTTGCCAAATGTTTGGCATGCTGATCTTCTGTGCAAGCTCCAGAGTTACGGTATCTCTGGACGGTTATACAATTTAATCCAATCGTTCCAATAAAAACTTGAAGATTTGAGCGGGCAAGGGTCCAGATCCTTTCATACAAACGTAGACGTCCCTCAAGGCTCTATCTTAGGTCCTGTACTGTTTCATCAGTGTTCCTTCTTATGTCATCAGTTCCCAAGTAGGAAATAGGCTGATGGCACCACCATTTACACCCATCTTAGTGAGAAATCTGCTGCTCTTCAAAAGGATCTTTAATCTTTGATTAACTTGGGTTTGAAATGCCTCGTAAATTTTAATACATCAAAAACAAAGCTGGCCTTATTTAAACACCATAGAGAAATTTTCATGCATACTATCAGAATCTACACATTTTCCCTGTGAAATTAATATTTCGCCCACTCAGATTAATTTTTCACCCATTCAAATTAATCTTCCGACCACTCAAATTAATCTTCTACCCAGTCAGACTGAGATATGTCAAAAGTTCAACTGATGAAGCGATTCTGATGGCTTCCATGCCCATATGCCTCGCGTGATATTGGGGTGGCTTGCAGGTGAGGATATTCCAGTTGGTGGGTAACTATAGCAGGATTTGTAAATTTCTTATTATTTTTATAAATTTGGAATGATCGTATTTTTTAATTAATTTGAGTGGTCTGAAGATTAATTTGACTTGGAGAAAGATTAATTTGAGTAGTTTGAAAATTAATTTCAAAGGAAAATGTGTTTTCTTCTAGAATACAACGCACTGTACTTCCTTGGTCTCACTCTCTCAAACCACTAAATGGAATGAATACAGCTAATTCATAGCTGTATCTACGGCTAGGAAGGCTGGGTCACTGTGTCGGCCGAGGAGGTTTTACTCGCCAGAATCTATTTTGCACATTTATAAATCTGCCATTCGTCCGTGCATAGATCCTGTTGCCATAACTGGTCGAGTGCTCTTTCTATTTATGTTGAGATTCTGGCCAAAATCCAAATAATGCTCTGCAATATAATCGTTCCTGAATTGGTAGCCCACCTTCAGTCACTTTCTCTCCTTTGTCTTTTCAACCAATATTTTCATGGTAACTGCACTGACAGCTTTTTCCCTGGTGCCCTGACCACATCTGTTTACTCGTGCCACTAGAATGGCATCAAAGTCTCACTACCTCACCGTCGAAATAGTTAAATGTAACCCCCTTTTTTCTTTCCATGTAACCCGCTTGAGGTGAAATCATTATAAAAAGAAATATCCACATTAAATATTCTTTATATTCTTTAACCTACTATATCGAGTGACTCCCGGTTTTTATATTGTGTTACCCGACTCGTTCTTAATCGATCAGATTGTTTGTTATATTTCTGAACATATCTTTTTGTGTGAGACATCATTCTATAAATGGATGCTGAAATGTCCATGGGCAGAACGTGAGAAATAAACAATTTTTAAAGAAAATACGAACTAAAAGTATATTAAACTTTACCTCAAAAAAGGTAGTTGAAATTTCTGGGAGATATTATAAGAACGGCCTTGTTGAAAAACTTAGTTTTCAGTGGATGCACAGAGTGAAAGAGTAGAAAGAAGTAGCAACCAACTTATCTAAGGAACTTATGTGAGCATAGAGTAGAACAGCGAAAGGTGGTAAAGTGTCAAACGTTGCTTAGAAATACAATGGTCAGAACGTTGTGGAGAACTATATCCTTCACATCATGACATAACACGACACGTAAAAAATAAAAGTAGAGTCTTAAAATCTAAACGTAAATAATAAGTTTGAAAAGAACAGTTATGAAGAATACAAAATTATTTGAAAGCGTGAATAAAGTACTAATCTTCTCTTGTAAGACAGAGTAAATGGTTGTCAGCAAGAGGAACATCTGAAAATTTGAGCAGTTAATTGGAAACTTTTAAAAAATCAAGCAAGTACAGAAAATTAAACATCTGGGAAGTGTTTTAACAGAGGATAGAAAAGATGACAAAACAGAAGGTGCATTGTGATAGTGAATGGTTCTTTCCAAAGACCGAAGAAACAAAAACATAATTTTATAGAAATGACTACCGAATCCCTACATAATATCAATCCTCCTATATGGCAGCGAATGCACAATTTCTTTGTAACTCAAGAAGAGACTTGATACTGCAAAGATATTGTTCTAAGGAAGAACATATGAGCAACGAAAGGCATTTTGGAAAACGGAAACAAAAAGGTAGTTTAAACTTAGGATGGAAAAGCGGCAGTTGAAATTTCTGGGACACACAATAAGAAAAGGAGACTTGGTGAATTTGACATTCGCTGAATATATCGAAGAGAGAAATAGTGATTATTCTAACTAAAGAAATTTTGTAAAGGAATTGCAGAACAAGGAGTGGGATCGATAATAAAAAGACAATAATTTCTAAGCTTTAAAATATAAGAAGCTGTAAAAAATAATTATTGCTCACATCCTAAACGAACAGTATACAGATTAAAGGATTGATGAATGTTTATCAAACATATGTTTTATCCTTGATACCTGCCCATATATTTAATGCCTTGCATTAATAACATTAAAGGCTTATACTAAAACACAGTAAAGGTGTAAAACAAGTACTGAACGACGTTTCTTATAAAAACGTATATCTGGATTGTTTAGAGATATTAATAAACTTAATATGAGATAAATTAATATGAAAGGATATAAAAGAAGACATTTTGGGATGCTTTGATGTGGAAGATGCTTTTAAATTGATACCCGATAATTTTGCTTTAATTTAGTAACTTTACATTGCGTTTTAAGCAATAGCCAAGCATTACGTTTGCAAAATCTACTTAATACTTATAAAGAATTCAAAATAACTGTAAAGTGTTTTAACAGAGGATTGAAAATATGACAAAACGTTCTTGGAAAAAGTCAACGGTGCTTTTCAAAGACCAAAGGAAGTATAATCTTCTTAAAAATAGATGATACTGTATTTGGTCTTTGTTTATATCCAAGTATAAAGAACCAAGCCTATCCTGATATGCAAACTGATGACTTGATGGATAATGTCTATTTTTTGCACCGCTATCCATGATAAATGGAAATTTATCAGAAGGTAGTGCAATGAAGTAACTAGTCAGTCAGGGATACACGTTTGTGCAATCATATCTCTTAGATTCATGATTGACTAGGAAGAAAACTTTCGCGCAGTAGGTTGCCATTTCTTTCTATGTTAGACTGGTTCCCAACCAAGATTATAGGATCCAGCCTGTTTTGTTATTCAACCCATAGCCTGGTAGAGAAAAGACGGATTAATAACTTGACCAATGGTATTTGCGCGTAAGTGAATGTAACGAACTCTACATGCATTTACGCGCAAATGATAAAGAAAAGTAAGTGAATCATCCAGTATTATAATCCCTCGCAGAAACAGTCTAACGTTCATCACCGGAGTGGGACGCGGATTTCGAAAGGTAGTAATTCATTAGTAATTCATTCTATTGAAAAGAAAAAATGAAACCTTTTCCAAATTGTTTTAATCTTAGCCTATGCACCATAACATTGTAGTACATATTTATTTCTTAGTCACATTTTGCAAACACACATTGAAAGTAAACATTTTTATCCCTAATAATTTCTTGTATGATTCATTACCACATGCCATTGGAATGAACACCCCAAAAAAAGCAAAACAACCAAAAAAAGAAAAAAAGAGAACTTTTGAGGTTTTTTCTAAATACTGTCAGGTAGATAGATTCACAATTAATATTAAAAATGATGAAACTAATAAGTAAAAAATATAAAACTTACTTTAAATATTTAAAGTCTGACTTGAAATGTCTTCTTTCTTGAGCGATTCACAGACAGGCATGAAAAGAATAGCAGCAATGACCTTCAGGGTTTATATACGGGAACATTTTATGTAAGAGCGGACAACACTTGAGTCACGTGACCTTTTAAAGATTTATATCACTTATGGGCACCCGTACATACAAAAAAACGGGAAATCAACATGGCAAAAATAAAGTTTTTAATTAAATTACAAAAAAACAAAACAAAAAAACAAATCTTTTAGAGTAACTGTTTAAATTTTTCGATTAATAAATATATTTGCCACACATTAATTAAAAAAACATTTGAGAGACCTATAAGGAGAAAATTGTAAAAGACTTACGAAAATGTTTAAATTACTTAATAAAAAAATATTAAAAATAAAAACAATTCTTGTAAAAGTTCGTTACTAACGGAAAAAAAATTATTCAGACGATGACACAATTTTAATTTATGTTTTTAAAAGCAATTAAAAGTTTACCCAAATAAAAATTGGCATAGTTTATTGCATTTTTGTTTTCCTAATTCAGACCAGATTTTCTAAATAGTGGCTTGTTTTGAAGAAACAGTTGATTAGCTTTCCTTAATGACTCCTGACTTTAATGAAAACTATCTATATGTTGTGATCTAGTCGCATCTTTCGACATTTCTGGAAATTAAATATTGGGGTTGGGTAACAAATTAAAAAAAAATTACCAATATTTTATAAAAATAATTATTTCAAAAATCATTTCAGTCATTTGTGAATAAGTTCTGAAATTTTCATCAAAATCAGACGATTATTTGAGTTTTGCAAGAATTTCCAAATTAATGTGTCTTTCACAGTCAAAAAATGCCTTCGCGTAATATTACGTTTTGACGTAATAAACTCTAGCGTCAATTTATCCCTTTCACTGACGAGAGAAAAAAAAGATTTTCTACTACTAAATGAGCCTTTCAGAACCTGTTAGAATAATTTTAAAAATTTGTAAAAATAATTAAAAAATATTTTGATCTATCCTCTTTATGATAGCATAAACATTTTGCCGAGAAAACATTGTTTTTATTTAGTTTGAGGCCTTTTACTTCAGACTATGCTGATTTTCCCACGGTAAAATTGGATGTACTTAATTCAGAAGAATCCCTTTACCCGGAAACAAATAGACATATACTGAGCAAGTAAGTACACATAGAAAGCTGCTTAAGACAAAGACACGCCTTCCCAACATAGTTATTTAATCCTTACAATAAGGCGGTCCGAAGAAAACCAGAAGTGTAACCAGGATACGTAGATTACACCGTATAGATAGCAGATAAAAAAATAAAACAACTGCAGGAAATTCTAGTCGAGTCAGTTAGGGAAAGGTGGAAGAAAGAACTAACTATCTCAATATAAGAAAATAATTTATGGCCGTTGGCAAAAAAGACAACCCTGGATGGGAGCTATGAAATGGAGACGTCAGTATCAAGAATGTACATAAGTTTAAACATCTGGAAAGTGTTTCAATAGATGACGGGCAATCACAAATTGAAAATGACAAAGTTTTTTTTTTATATAAAACTAGAAACTAAAAGGTTAATCATACTTTTAAAAATCTAATATATCATTGCTTTTTAATCAACAACTTTATGTGTTGCTGTACAAAGTTTTAAAAAACGGTTTTTTTCAAACGCCAAAACATCAAGTGCAGTAATTCTTCACAAGGGAGGAATTATAGTTTGGGGGATTTCGAAGGTTTCAGAAAACGAATCAGGTAACAGAATAGCAAATACACATTTTTGGTATATTTATATTTTTGCAGGCTATAATTCTACAATATTGGTTTTTATTGAGGACATCTTGGAAGTAGGGAATGACATTTTGAAATATGGTGCTAGGGCAAATATTTTTAATATGTTTTTTAACAAGTGTTTTATTTAATTACAATTTTTATATTACTGTTGATGGCAAAGATTACTTTTTTTCAATCAACTTTACTTATATATTAATCCATATGTTAAGGGACTTTTATTGTTTCTATTTTTCATAAGATCTGTATTGATACCTATCTTCGCATGACGGATCTCAAGGAAACGGCATATAATGACATATAATATTCAAGGATACAGCTCTAATGTCAAAAACTTAAATGGATAATTTATCACCTGTTCAAGTATTCAATGCTTCATTCAAGTAAATATGAAAACTGTCCAGTTGAAGGTAAATGTAGATCTACAAATGTGATCTATCAAGCTTTCATCTCTTCTAAAGAAAACAAAGAAAAATATAATGAGTATATCATAATTTCCGTGGAAATTTAGAAACTAAAATTTCATTGGCACAGACTCTCCATTACTAACCCTAATTTAACATATCAGACAGCTCTCTTCCGAAAATACTGGTAATTGACGGAAGAAGGCTTAAACCCACAAATAAAGTGAAAGCTGATAGGCATGGCACGTACTCTTAATAGGCTAGTTGATAGATATAATCTGTCTATGTCTATGTTTAACAGAAAAAATTAGGATTTGACATTTCAAATCAAAATGTACCTCTGAATAAACGTAATAAATTAATTGGCATGTGTCGTTACCATAGTAAATTTAAATTTCACTTATTATCTTCTTCTTCAATGTATTCATAATACATTTTGCCTCTTACTTAGATTAGATTTTAAATGTGGTAAATCCATAGCTTTTTTCCCTCGTACCTACAATCACTAACCAAATGGTCAAACCACTCACCTTTCACTACCAAAAAGAATTTACTACTATGAATCCCCTCAGCTTGATCCGATCGTAACCAAGATTCCTCGCCCCTTACTTTAATAACTCTTGATCCGGTACAATGCATATCTTGAACACCCATGTTAAAATAGCTATCCACCGTAATGTGATCTGAATTTACCAATAAATAAATAAATAAATAAATAAATAAATAAATAAATATCTGCTCTGTAAATTAAAATTTCCCTTGAGTTCTCTTTTCGATAGGATCCTGTCAGATTATTTAGCAATCTTGTCCTGGATTTTTTTACTACTATATATATATATATATACTACTATATATATATATATATATATATATATATATATGGTTATTTTTTTATATATAAATTTTCATGTGATCTCATTTTTTTTTCTTTTCAGAGCATAAATTGTATAAAAATTGTCTAAATGGTTTGTTTTATCAAGCACTTTCGGCTATACTTTTAGCCATTATCAAGGATGAATTTTATTTTACGTGTAACTAAATATGTGTAGTGTTTATGCGTGTGCGTAGAGTCATGTGTGTGTTTTATATTCCGTACGTTGTTACCCTGTTCGTAATTGATATCTTTCTTTTTTATTAATAATGCTTCTATTATTTTTAGCTTTTTTAGCATGTGGATAATACTATCATAATATTGTCAACAAAAATGTTGTGGATAGAGTTTGGTAGGTCTATGTGTGTGTTTAAATAAGATCGAATTGAACTCTGGCCTGTGGGATGCAACGTGGGTCTTCTAGTCAGACGGATTATAGTGTGTCTGATGTAATTATTTACAAATTGAGATTGATCAAGAACACAGTTCTTCAAAAGACATGTAAATTTGTAAATAATATTAGTGCTCTTTAATTTACATCTTGTAGGAGAATTGTTATATTTGACGATGAATTTAAGAGTTTTAAATTTTGTGAAATTGACAAAAATTTTTTTGTTTTTGTTTAAGTCAACGAGAGTTGCGTATTTTCGGACAATGTCTCAAAATGATGACCCATTCTGTTTATAATTGCAATGCATTTGGCTTGTGTAGAAAATATTAATGTTATTGTTTTTCCGTGTGTTTGTTACTTCCATTGGTTACGTAGAAAAAAAAGACACTTGCATTAAAGAGAGATTGCTGCACAAATGGAAAATACACACGCACATGCATACACGCACGCATATATAAGTATAATACATTTTTACTAATAAAGAGCGCGATTAATAAATTGTCGCCATTTTATAGTTTTAATTTCACGAATGCCTGTTGTTTTTCTTTTTTTATTAGGGTCAGTTAGGCAGGGACCGTGAGAAAAATAGAACTATAACACAAATTCACTCTGCAAAAAATATAAAAACGTCATGCTATACTACTTGGCATTACGCTGGAAGCAGCAATACAAACATTTCGGGTGTTTTCATGTCATTCTGAAGACAGTGCAGAGGATTCGGAAAAATTCGGATGATATATTCAGTCAACATCATGGTGTTTGTAACAATCACTAGTGATGATGACGCATACATCCATTTATCTTCCCACAGTGCCTCAGACTCAAGATAGAGGCTTACATCAAGTGCCTTGAGGAGATAGTGCTGCTCTGGGTTAAGAATTTTGATGCTGAAAGACTAAATTTCCGAAAACAGGACTCTGCACCATGCCACACGATCAGGAAAACCAACTCATGGTTGCCAGACAATTTCTGCGCCCATATCATTCCTTGTATCTTATCAGCTAACTCCTCAGACTCTAACAACTTAATTATTATGTGCAACTCGCAAGTGAGCGAAAGACAACAAAAAATGAGAGGCCAACAAAACTCTTTGTAACACCAAATATGAATGAACTGGAGGCAAGGACTATGGGAGCATTCACCAACTTAAAAAAGAAGGCCGCTCAGAACGGTTTCTAGAGATTCCGAAGTCACCTGGAGACTGTATGGGAAACCAATGATGATTTTATTAAATAAATTTATTCTTTAGAATTTCAAGGTATTTTTGTGTAATTTTTCAAAATTTATCTGTTAAAAATTATGATTTAGACGGCCATTTATCCATTCACACCTTGTATATATTTGTGCTTGAGTGAGTTTTTCGTATATCGTATGTGTTACTAATCACATATATTAGTTTTGGACTAGTTGTTTGTCACAATTAAGGCAGTGAATGGGTTGTAGGTGGATTTTGCAGAAATTATTCATTGATACCTAAATTTCTATTCAAAACTAGGAAATATGAATTTCTTGTGAATTTTTTTTTTTTAATTTCATTTCATTTCTCGTTGGGTCCCGAAATTTCCGATTTTTAGCATATTTTCCTACGTTGCTACCATTTGGTCTAAAATTCAAATGACATGCACTAAATATTGTTTTTGTTGTCATTATTATTATTGTTTTGTTTCTCAAATTTCCTCCATCGGCCTCCTATATCCACATATAAGAATCATACGTAAATATACTTTTTTTTTATTTTTACGGTTATATATATATATATATATATATATATATATATATATATATATATATATACTCGATAGTGGCTCGGGTTGAGGAATCGAAGAACAAAGTTCGAATTGCAGTCGAAGTTGTTATATTCACTTACGTACCCTTGCGAAATGTATGGTTCCATATTCCCTTCACCCGTAAGCTCTTGGTAAAAACAAAGACTGTGTCCTGTTGCTTTGGGTGCCAACACATCTGGTAAAAGAACAACTCTGAATTCAAAATCTGAGGAAGGTTGTGTGGAGATTTTTTGTCACACAATGTGCAACTATTCTCTGTAGTTTGCTGTTTTTCAAAGTGTCGTTGGTTCGGCACAAACTAACATTACCACTATACCAGCATATATATGAATAGCCTGGTTGTCGGTTTCTAAAAACTGGATTGTTGTAAGTTAAAACAAGGGGAGATTCCAGTATATATATATACATATATATATACATATGTCACAGTTGATATTTACTAAGATCTAAGATGGTCTCACAGTGGCACAAGTTTAGAATTCTAATGATTGAAATGCTATATGTTAGACGTCGAATAGAATCACAGTGCTGGAGTGTTTTTTTTCTTGTAGCAAATGAACTCAGAGTTTTTAAAAAGGTCCGGAGAATTTTATCATCTTAATCAGCTTAATGAACAGGTTTTACAGTGTCGAGTGAGGATAGACCTACATCCAACCTGGAAGAAGATTGTAATCCCCACATTGTCTTATTCTTCGTGTCATGAAAATGAGTGATCTCCCACTCGTGTGATACAAGGAATAAACAATAGATATTGTCCATTCAAAGTATTAGGTTAGAGTAGTCGATTTTACATGTGATCTCTTGTTGAGTTATTTAACTTAGAATTCTGCATTAAACCAACTGAGGATTAAACTTGTTACTCAGTTGTAATGCTCCTCCCTTCAAACCGCGTTAACCATTGCATCATGGTGAGGACGCGGTAATTATTTTACTATAAAAATTGCATTGAAAATGATTTTAAGTTGACTTTGGTTGAGTTTACGATATGTAAACTGTTGTTTGGTTATTTAATGTGTATTTAATGGAGCACCTATAAAACTGTCACTCATCTTGGTACTGAACGAGCACTTTGGTGTCTGTACGGGAAAAGTGTTTCAACGTGATATCGTCCCAGTGACATATACATTAATTAGTTATCCACTACTATAAATACCGTAATTGATGTAATAAAAGAGTTTTGACATTTTAGAACGAAATGATTCAAGAGTATCATAGGAAATTCCAGTGAACGTATTTATATGTCTATGTGGAAGCGTTCTTATTACGTTTTTATGAAAGTTACATTGTTCGCTGTCAACGTCTAAGTTAAATTTCGGTTCACTAAAATAGTGGCTTCCATGAGAAAATGTCTTCCGTGTTTTTATAACCATTTATTTTCATTAAATACTAGTTTCGTAATTTTCTCAAATATCCACTGCAGCTAATCAACAATGTAGCAGTGTAAGTTGAACATTTTTGAAAATATTTTGGCAACTGTATTTAGTACAAATTAATTATATTAATATTGTTTTCTTTTATAATTTTCAGGTTGTGGAATTGTTGCTTGACCGCTGCAATAGAGCCACAATCCACGAAGCCCTTCTACAGGCCATCAGTGCTGGACACGAGAATATTGCAGAGACGATCTTAAAACATCCAAAGTACAAAAACATTAAAATAGAGAGCAAAAGATTTGGAGAAACGGACAACTTTTATAATATAACTAGGGAAGATTCGCCCTTTTCCTCTGATATCACTCCGCTAATACTAGCCGCCGAGAAGAATCAGTTTGAAATTGTCCAGCTTTTGTTGTTAAGAGGGGATACAATCCAAAAGCCACACCATTATTACTGCGCCTGTCAGGAGTGCAGTAACAAACGGCAAATTGATGAGTTACATCTTGCCAAGACAAGACTTAATGCCTACAAAGGACTGGCTAGTAGGGCTTATATATCGTTGTCCAGTAAAGATCCTATACTTACAGCTTTTGAACTTGCTCAGGAGCTTCGAGATGTCGCTCGAGTAGAAAAGCACTTTAAGGTAAGTATATATATATATATATATATATATATATATATAGCTTATACACAACACGTTAAAATTTCCCTTCTCTGATTCCATGCGTCGATGGCTTAGGGAGTAGCGACTCCGACTGAGTTTTGATTCTGGCCAGAAGCAAGTGGATGCGTCTAGCCACACTGATGAGCTGTGATACATCAAAACAGGCTTGTATGTGGATGACTAATATATATATATATATGTGTGTGTGTGTGTTATTCTACGTTTTAAGCACTACTCGGAGTTTCATGCATTATGCACTTATCAGGTGCAGATTAGGAACTGAACGTTTTTCGATTTGAATTATAATTTTAAGTATTAGTCTTCCTTAAGTTAAGATCGTTATAAATTATAAATCGGTTGTGCGAATATTTTTCATGTATTAAATGTATAATTCAATTAGGTTTATGCCAAAACCCCAAAACGGAATAGGATACTAAAATTATGAGAGGAAAAAATATCATTTCAGGGTCTGATTATTATTAATCTAACGTTGAAAGGGACGTTAAAAGTTTATTCATATTGGGGAAAAGTATTTGAATGATATTTTTTAAAGAATAAAAAAGAAAAAAGAAAAATAATTAAAATTTATAATCAAAATTTTAAAAAAAGTAGGAAAATAAAAATTAGAAAAATAATTTAAAAAAATAATTAAAATATAGAGTACGGAAAATGAAAATAAATAAAGAAATATGCACAGATATACCCATACATACACACGCTTGTATGCATAAACACACAAATACTTATGAACAGATGCTTTTACGATTTAATTATTATTTTAGGTATAAGCGTTGCTAATATTAACGTCCTTACAAGTTACAAATCAGACATGATAATATATAAATTTATTAAAGTAGAATAAAATTTATTCAGATTTATACCGAAATCTAAAAAATAGAAGAAATAAAAATCCCGGAGAAAAAAAAAGAAAAAATATTATAAAAATATTGCCTTTTAAGGAGTTTGTTGTGTGTCGTTGATTCACAAAGAAAAACTGAGAACTAAGGAGAAAGAGAGAATATAAAGATAAAGAGGAAGCACAGATTAAAAAAGACAAAACAATTTCGTTTAAAAGTTAAAAATGAAAATGCAAATGCATCAGACAGAACAAAAAATGATGCGAAATAAATAAACGAAAATAAAAGCTTTCACTAAGCAATCAAACCTGTAAATATTTCACATTTAATGAAAGACCAAGAGGTATTTTTAAATGTCTTTTAATGTTCTTTATAAAATCTCTGATAGGATATTTTCCAATTCATATGATAGATTAAGCAAAAGAGTAACATTAAAAAATCCCAGCTTTGGATCGAACAAAGGTGTATGATTCTTTATTTTGACTCATATTTTCGTATTTTACTTTTGTGATTTTTATTGCATCCCTCAGACCGTTTATATGCAATTGTTAGCAACAAGTGCAGCGAAATTCGATCACGCATTCTTTATCCTCGTGTTTTTTTTCGAATCAGCTGATTTACTGATTAGTTTATAATCTTAGTTTCGTTAGAATGATGCCAGAGCAAGCAATAAAAATGTACAAAGCTCTCTGTTTTTTTTTGTTTGTTTAATTTAGAAAACTCTGTTCAATAAACTAAAATGCAAAAAATACTTTTTAAAAAATAGCAAAGCTTAATCTACACGGAAAAGATGTAGTGATGATCCAAAATCTGTATTAGGAATAAATGGCTTCTGTGGAATGGTAATGATGAAAGCACCTAATTCCACACGGGAAACATTCGGCATTCATTGATCAAGCAGTTAATATTTGTGCCAATTGAAATCTATAAAATCTCTTTCCGAAAACCCTTTTTCTAGAAAAGATATTTGCTGAAAAGTTATTGGTCGGACACGATTTATAAAATTTGACCAAATCGGGAATCAATGCTTTTTTTCTCTAAAGTCCTTATCTGTCTAGCCGAAATATTTTTCACGCCATTTCGTACATGTATAGAATGAGTAAAATATTTAGAAAAAAACAGCATGACAGGGTTGTTGGGTGGATATCAAGAAAAACGTGCCAAAAAATGAAAAACAGTAAGGGATGAAAGGAGAGAGAGAGAGAGAGAGAGAGAGAGAGAGAGAGAGTGGGGAGGAGGAAGAGAATGAAATATAAAAGAGAAGATGTTCTGGACATTTGTACACAATTTATTATTTTTTACATGGGAAATTAAATCATGTTTATTTATATAATTTGCAGTTTGACTTATATCCTCATCTTTAGTCTGACTGTAAATAATGTATATAATGATAATTTTTCTTCCCAGAAAGGGACAAGCATGGTTGACAGATATATTCGGCCACAGAACAATAATTTACTTCTTGACAATAGAATACGGCGGAAATTAAGATGATTTGCTCCCGCATACATTTTATGCCAGTTCTTAGCTGTAAGTGTCTGAAGTGCAGCACCTGAAAACATTTCCCCTAGAAATAGCTATAGGGTAGCAATAGTCTTGCCAAATTGCGTCTGTGGAAAGATTTTGTGGAAAATATATTTCCCGGTGGAAAATAATTCATCATCAAAAAGGCCGTGTAAATACTTTTGAATTCTGTCAATTCTAGGCAAAGAGGATTGGTCACCTCTAGTCAAAATACGGCAGCAATGCTTCATTTTTGGTTGGATCTAAAAATATAGAGCATAAGTGGTGACAGGTATATTCAGGAGCAGTATAAGAACCCAAACATTTTCTCAGCATCTTTGGCAATAGATCCTATATATGAGGTCCACTTGACGTCTGGAGAGCCGCTATTAAGAAAGTTGCATCTCTGTGTCGTGCTAAAACAATTTTTCTCGACAGAATATATCATAAATATTTATAAGTATACGGTTCAATATTGAATATTGCTAACACATCTTTTCTGGTGCTCCTACTCTATATTTAGAGATTCTTGATAAAATACAAAGAAGAATCTGCAATGTATTTGGTACTAAATTGAAATCCCAGCTCAGTGCCTTTCCCAACTTTATGACAGATTTGCCTTGTGCCTTTTTTTACAAATACTTTGATAATAATTGTTCAAATGATCTTTCTATTATGATAGTTAGACTTTATGAATGTAAACGTCGTACTGGAACAGCGGCTATGTCTCATCCTTTTATAATTGAAATGGTTGATATAACCATAAGTTCTATGCTAAAATGTTCTTTTCTCACACTTCTCACTTGTGGAACTCTCTTCCCTGCCAGCTTTGCTCTTCAAAATTGCAATGTCAATCGTTATCTTTTGTCATTCTCAAGTTTTCTGCTTTTATTTTTCTCTCATTAGCAGTATTTTTCTTCATGCCAACTAACACAAAGTAACCTCCTAAGTGATTTTATTACCTTGATTAGGTTGAAATGATTTTTAAAAATACAAAGTAATACACGCAGAAGGTAAGGAGTTTCTTTGTAAGTTCAACTCTTCATAACTGGTGAGAAGTCATGGCTTGATCAATAATGATAAAATATTAGGTTGATTGTTGTGCTACTAAAAATTAATGATCATTGTTTTCATCGTTGAACAGTTATCAGAGGAGAGATCTTTTCGAACTAATGTTTTAATTTACTAGGCTGTGTGTTTCTTGTTATAAATCTTTTAAATTGGTTCAAAATTGGGTTACTTAGTATGACGGATTCATGAAGAAAACCGAAGACTCGTGTTTTTGTCTATTTATGCTATATAGATTCAGGAAGGTGGTAACTAATGCACGTCAGAAATTCATTTTATTATTTAATAATGGCCATGTCATCATCGGAAAGATAGTGAAATGGTTTCCTGTGGCCTTTTTAATGTTGTTTTTTTTATTCAGATTTGTCCTTCTAGACTGGCTGCTACACTAGACTACCTTACTGTTTAACATATACGTAGCATAAGTAGAGATGGATTTATGTCCTTAATAAAAGAGAATTTTGGGAAAATGATCAGAATTTGAACTAGACTCGTTGAGTGTACAGTCTGCACCGATAGGCTTTACGCTAACCACAACTTTCTAAAACGTTTTTATAATAATAGTAATCATTTTTTGTTTTAATCCAAATTGAAAGGTAAATAATAATTATATTTTCTCATCTCAAAAATTCCTATGTACATTACTAGAATATTAATATTCCCAGCACTCTTTATAAGTTTCCGCTATGCAGTTTCACAATGTCAACCGTAAATAAACATGGGAAACTGACAAGTATTTTTACGAATCTTTTACAGACTGATTATTTGGCCCTCACCGACCAGTTGAGCCAGTACGTGGTCACGCTTCTGGACAAAGTGCGTGGACATGACGAGCTGGACATCCTTTTGAACAAGACCGGAAGGGCAAGTGATGAAGAGAGTTATGAACTTGATCGTTTAAGACTGGCAATTCAATACAACGAAAAAAAGGTAAGAACTGTTATCCCTATAAAAAATAATAAAATTCAATATAACTATTATTGCTTAAGTTTTACGAACAGTTCGCAAACTTGACCAATCATATCATGGACATAAACCGTTTTAGCGTATTAGTTTAAGAGTAAACGCTCAAGCAAGATTTTTCCGGAAGGTATGCTTCTATTCAAAAATTTACGACAAAAAATGTTTAACTAGTTCAATAGGTGATTATTTGTGGTATTGGAGAAACAGCCTTTTCTTTACAGAAAGAGTTCGGCATTCATTGACCGAAGACTTTATATTACAATCGGTGAAATTATTTTTTTATGTAAACAAATTTTCAGGAAATTGGGCTTAATTAACAGTTAGCATTATTTCTATTTATTGATTTGTGTTTTTTACGGTATATCAATCTTTTAAGGTTATCTAAAATCGAAACATAGTTTTTGATTATTAGAATTTTTGCACGCAAAAATGTTTTTTTGATAAAAGTCATACTATTTAATCCATAACCGAGAGGAGAATATGTAGATTTATACCTTTTTCTTGAATGCATCGAAACCGACTGTAATTCGAACTCGGCTTCCCACACATCTAAAATTACAGCACCTGGTATTCTTTAGCGGTCACTCATAGAGGTACTGGCTAGTTTCACTATTGCTTAATTTCAGTGATCGAAGAAAAACCGTACGTGGTATGGCCGCAGGCCCACGCTTTTTAGCATTGGTGATAGTTTTCCACTAAATCTTTTACTTCTGGTAGTAAGGAAAGTTAATAGTTTGCTTATATCATCGTTTTATCATCTAGAAATATTAACTATTTTTATTGTTATTGTTAGTATCCAAGAGAAGTGATTTTTTTTTTCGTAACAGGTATGTGTTTGTGTTTCTGTAGAACCAATGTGTAATGAGGTATCATTTTCTTTAAGACTTAAAGAATTTTGTTCATTTTCAATTACCTCACTCCGGAACTAATTTATTTATGAAAAAGTGGAGAATATTTTTAGGTACATTTTGAACCCAACAGATGATCTTGTATAATGATTTCGGTTTGATTATTCGACTTGCAGCACCAATATCAGTTACATTACCAGCAAGTTTCTCTTCTAGACACTAAATCCTTAATTATTTTATTCTTACTGCACAAGACAAGGACCATTTTATACATAACTATCAAGTTAATGTCTTGCATAAGCGTACTGAGGAGGAGATCCAGTGTGTGCGCCCCCTTTGGAAAGTGTCTGAAAGCCATATAATACATAGATATTGTGAAATTAGGTAGACAGATAGTTGTGCTAACACAAAGTAAAAAGCCATCGTTGCCAAGGGTTTTAATGTATTATCCTCTAAGTCACACCTGATGATGCAATCGCTTCCAGAAACTGTAATTAAGATCCTCTCAGCATGATTTCAGTATTGACTCTGTGGGTATTGAACAATTACAAATGTCTGCGCATGCGTTTACAAAAGAAAAAAATGACTAGGCGCCCTAACAGACAGAAATACTCGGATACGAGCGTTCAACTATTGTATCTTTATCCCAGCATCTGTTTATTAGTATTCAATAATAACAATAATAACGTTTAATATATTTATGGAATCGATCCGGGGATTGTTTCAGGTGAAATTATTACTTGAGTTTTAACAAGTTTTTTTGCGAAATTAGTGTATTGAAAGCTTCAACTATATATTTCAGCTACAAGGCAATTTTTTGGCATTATGCTTTGTAAAATACAACTGATATAATGTCAAATACGGTGCCGAATTGCAGGAAAATAATTCTTAAGGCAAATTTTTTTCAAATAATTTTCGTGTTTCTAATTTTATTTAAGTTCTTTTGATGTTACGACAAAGTTTTGTTTTTATTCTTAATATACTCTCTTTAAAGAAAAAGAACCGTCGCAGTTTTTGTCGATACAATAGAAGTGAATCTCATTTCTTTTGTGTTTGATCATTTCATGAAATAAAAATAGAAATAAAACTACAGGTTATTATTAGCAACGGATAGAAATTTATTTTCTGGATGCTGGAACCTCGTTAATCATGGAATGAAAACATGATTATCAAGAAACTGTAAAATCGACGCTGACGCGAAAAAAACACAATCGAATTAGATTATTGTTTTGCTATAAAATATTAGCTTCTCTTAAAGAAAGGAAGAAATAGAATCGTAGGTGTTCATTAATTCATTTCTTTTTTTTTGGGGGGGGGGTGATAGGAAAACATGACTGTGGTTAATTCTTTTCCTGGGAATTGTTTAAAACCAGAAGAATATTTATAATGATGAAGATAACTCACCAGCAAAAACATCCAGTTTTTTTAAACTTTCGTATGGTCTTTTTTATGGGGCATTTCTTTACAGGATGTAAACGACTATGACACTTCACAACTTCCTATACTTTGTAAATGGTAACAATATTTGTCTTATGACATCTACCCTACCCTGCTATTTATCTATTTACACATTGATATATTTCTTACTGTTTCCCTACAGCCCATTTCTCGTCAGTATGTCTTGTGAGTATCAAATTCTCTACACCCTCTTTGTTATAATTTAAATAAGAAATGATAACAGTTTCTTTCTGATTTTAAGTAGATGCCTTCTTTTTGTTACCGTTTTTCTTAGATCTTATTCGTTGCTCAAATGTTCCGTATATTCAGTTCTTGGCATTCTTCTTTTTGTTTCCTGAAGGCTCTTCTTCATTGTCTAAAGATAGGATTTAATCGTAGCAGTTTCTTAAAAGTCCCACATTCTTCCATTCCCCGTTTTTCTAGTGAACGAATTAAAATCGTGGGTTCTTTTATACTTATTTATTCAATTCCTACTCAATACAAATAGTGATAAAGAAGAAATGGGATCTTAGCTTCTTTAAATAGTACAATATTGTTTATAATATCAAATCAATAGCAGTATTTTATTTTTTTAAATTGTTTTTATTTCGTATTTAAGCATTTAACAATGCAATGTTTTTGTACTGAGGACAGGTATTGCTTAATGTATGTCATAAAAACTAAATTAAAAATATTTATTTACTTATTTTTTATTTTTGCAGTTCGTTGCACATCCAAGCTGTCAACAAAAATTGGTCAGTATTTGGTATTCAAATTTCCGGTTGTTAGAAAGGTCAAACTGGTACACACGAATTCTGATTATCTCCTTTGTCGTGGTTGCTTACCCGATTCTCGCCATCTGCTATTGGTTTACTCCAAAATCAAAAGTGAGTAGAACAGCACGTTGTTATGAATTATTAAAGCATTTTTAATGTGTTATTTTTCATTAAGACACTTTAACTACTGTGTCATTTAGAAAGGTAAATTATTAATGTTTACCTCATACAAGGTGTAGGAGCCACTGAAGATAAAGAATTACTAAGAGAAGTTGTACAGACGAAGGAAAAGGAGAAAGTTATTACAGATTATGGCGATAGTTTACTTTTTGACCATAGACTTTGAAAAATTTAAGATTGTAATGTCCGACGAAGCATCCTCTTGGGAGTTAAATTCCAAGAAGCAACTTCTCTTAAGAAGAAGTTCTCCGAATGGAACTTTTTTCTTTCTAATAAAATATGAAGAAGAGTGAGAATGATTCCACTCTCTGTGTGAATTGAAGAGTTTTTTGTTTGTTTTTTCTCGTTGGGTACATTTTTTCCATGGAAGTAGCGATAGAATAACGAGAGCAATATCGCGTTGCGTCCGTGGGGAAAAGGATGTAGCGGTAAAAAATCAGTGAATTATTAGAATTGCTGTTGTTTTTATCACGGTCTTTTCACTGACGAATTATTCGGCCTGAAGAAGGCAAAATAATCTATCAGCTGAAAGTAATACGAAAATCAAATAAAATAAATATGCTTGTGGGAATAATTAATGAACTCATAAAATGATTTTGATTTTTATGATTTCCTAAAAACAAGTCAAATTTATTTTCTTCAATTCTCACCCCAAAAATGTTGTGGAGTAAATAAGACACCCCCGGTAATACAAATGAATTATGCAACACACTTTAAATAAAGAACTCAAAGAGAATTCTGACATAGTTCAACCTCATCTAACTCTCTGCCTCTGGGTGGAGAAGAAACCAGACTGTGGCCTTCAGCTGAGCCTCTTCTGAGTTTCTCTCCAAACATTAGACAGGTGCCCGACCCAGCCTTGTAATGGGTCGACGGGATATTTTTGCCAGAGCTTAAAGGGCTCAGATATCCCAGAACAAAAATAGCCTTGTGCTGCGTTCATCCTCAGTGGGAAGTGTAATAAATACAGTGATCAACTTAGTCGAACTCACTGCCTCCGAGCGGAGAGGAACCCAAACAAAACAAAGCCGAATATCATAGTCTCGTTTGAGAAAAAACAGACAGGTGCCCGACGCGGCCTTGTGCATAGTCTACGGTATTTTTTCAGGCGAGCTTAATGACCCGTATATCTCACAATAATAATAGCCTTGTGCCGTATTCAGCCTCTATGGAAGACCAAGTTCTGATAAAGTGTTCGTTAGAGTACCGTTGGAGTCAGGTGAGACATAATATTATAACCGTTAGTAGCTAGTTATAACAATAGCGACAAGGAAAGCAATTTATGCAGAGAAGGAAACAATACCATTTTTACTGAGACGCACATTATATATAACGCCGAGAAATTAGAACAAAGTTGATGTTTTTTTTGTTTTTTTTTGCTTTTTTTTTTAGCCCGTAAAAAACACACATGTTCTTAAGTATGGAAGAAATATTAGCCCAAGTGTTAAAAATAAAACAGCGACAACAACAGTAACAACAAAACAATGACAGCAACAACAACAACAGCAAAAGCATTAGACTTTGTGACCCCAGAAACAATAACAGATATCAGAATTTATTTTTGTGGGAAAACAGCATAGCGTAATGAAAAACTTAACGAAAATAAAGTTTTATCCTAAAAATGTTCAAATTATTATTAAGATGAACGATCAAAGTATTTTTTAATCATTTTTTTAAATAAATCTGTTCTGAATTGAAAAATAATGAATCTAATAAAACAATGACATAGCTTAATTAGAAAAGCTTTTAATTTCTTTTGTAAATAAGTAATATTAAGGACATTATTGTTTGAAGAAATAAATTTTTTCTGATGAATAATACATTTTTACAAGAATATTTTCAATTTTTTACATTTTATTGATAATAATTTATAATAGTTTAAGATCGTTTAAAATTCTCTATTGGGCTTTTCCCTGGATGTGATATAATATTTAAGTGGAATCAAAATTTACTAGTCCAAAATTGCAAAGATTATTAAATGTAGTGGTGCTATCTATTTTTAGAATAATTTTTATTTACTTAATACCCTCCTGATCAAAAATTTAAGACCACTTAGAAATCTTTAAAAAGAAATATTTTTTTACAGATAGATTTTAAACTCCTACCACTTAAGGTTACCAATACTACAATCTAAAAGGTTATGGAAACAAAAAGCTACATTCCAAAAATTTTATTTAGAAATTTACATTTTCATAAAATGGGGCGATTTAAATATGATCAAAATTATAAGACCAGGGGTATAAATTGTTAGATCTATGGTAACTCCAATGTTTTTAGTTCAGTTAGAGATTAGCAATCACTGCGTAAAGGTGTTACCATGCCTAAAGCAAGCAAACTTACCAAAGTTGAGCGTTCTCGAATTCTAGAATTCCATAAGCAAGGTTTGTCACAGCGGGCGATCGCAGCTAAGGTAAATCGCAGTAAAACTGTGATTTGCAACTTTCTAAAGAACAGTGAGAATTATGGAAAAGCAAAATCCTCTGGTAAGCCCCAAAAATTTCTCCTGCATTGAGTAAGAGAATAAAACGGGTTGTTATGAAAGAGGCGGGACTTTCTTCTAGTTAAATTAAGGTAGTCACAGATGCTGATTGCAGTCCCGTAATCATCAGACGACACTTACGACAAAAAGTCATGGTAAATAAAAAGCGTAAACAAATTCCTCAGCTGCTTCCACGTCACAAGGTGGACTACTTAAAGTTTGGTTGTGAATACCAAACGTGGGACGTTGAGAAGTGGAAGAAAGTCCTGTTTTCTAATGAAAAAAAATTCAATCTAGATGGTCCTGATGGCTTCCAACGATATTGGCATAACAAAAACATGCCTCCTGAAAATTTCTCCACACGTCATAGTGGTAGAGAGTCCCTAATGGTATGGGGTGCCTTTTCTTACAGAGGGACGATGGAGCTCCAGGTGGTGCAGGGTTATCAAACAGCGGCTGGTTATGTTAGCATGCTACAAAAAGCATCATTGATGATGGAGGGCCATCGTTTGTGTATGGATGGGTGGTTATTCCAACAGAATAATGCTGCAATCCACGCTGCAAGACTGACCTTGACCTTTCTACAAGAAAATGGGGTCCATCTCTCGGGACACCCTGCATGCTCACCAGACTTGAACCCAATTGAAAATGTTTGAGGATAGATGACAAGAGATGTTTATCGAAATGGCAAACAATATTAAAAAAAAATGAACTTCGTGAAGCCATCTTCAGAAGCTGGAGCAACATCCCCCGCACCTTAATGGAAACGCTTATTTCTAGCATGCCTGACAGAATTTTTGAAGTCATCAAAAGCAGTGGAGGTAGAACTCATTATTAAATTTAGTTGTTGAATGTTTTCATACACATTTTGTACAATTTCGTAGAATTTTTGTCTCTGGTCTTATAATTTTGATCATGTGTAAATCGCCTCATTTTATAAAAATGTAAAATCCTAAATAAAATGTTTGGAATGTAGCTTTTTGTTTCCATAACCTTTTAGATTGTAGTATTGGTAACCTTAAGTGGTAGGAGTTTAAAATCTATCCGTAAAAAAAATATTTCTTTTTAAAGATTTTTAAGTGATTTTAAAATGTTGATCAGGAGTGTACGTTCCTTATTTCCATGTATGTTAGACTAAAATTGTCATTATTGTGAAAAGGTTCCCTAATTTAAGATTTTTTTCTCTTCACTTAGATTTATGAAAATTGTCATTAATGGTCATGCATAGCAACTGTCATCGCTTCGCTCTTCAACAGTCAGTCAAACGTTCGATCAGATGAACACGACCAATCGTTAATAATTGGTTGTATATTACTTTTTTTGCTATGAGTAAATAATATTTCTTTAAAATCAGATTAATTCAACTTTCAATTTTCTAATTTTACTGTCAGAAATATTTTAAAAGATTTTTTTAAATCGATGAACTTCTGTTTGTTTTGTTTTCTTAAAATTAAGAAAATGGCCGCTTTTTAGAAAATTTTAAGGAATCGAAATTAAATGTGACATTCTAATCTATATAATTTCTATATGAAATACATCAGAATTTTTTACTCAATGGCAATAATAATTATTTTTAAGCTTTTAATTAAATCTAAAATGAAATCTTCAAGAATGGTTTTTCATTTTAAAAATTTCTTTTTAAGCTTAGGTATCAAAAATTTATGCCGAAAAAATAGAAATACCTATATCAGAATAATCAACGAAGCGTAAAGCTCGAACTTATGTCACATTCCGTTTCAGGGGGGGGGGGGGGCAAGGCTATGTCTACAATCCAGGTCTCAGCTGGGGGGGGGGGGGGGACGAACAAGAATCCGATCCCGCATCTGCGGGGTCAGGTAAATTTCGTCATGCGAGTACGCGCTCCGAGATTCTCACTTTCAAAACTGACCCTGTGTTACAACCCGCCTCAGAAGAGAGGATTTTGATAAATAAGTAAAGTTTGCTCGAACGGAAACTTGTCGGAATAATCTCTCAGTCTCTCACTCTCTCTCTCTCTCTCTCTCTCTCTCTGTCTGTCTTCGGGTGGCGGGCTACTCGAAGATATTTCTATGGGCAGAGGCTCGTCTAGGGAAAAATAGAAAAGAATACGATCTGAGGAAATTTTTGTCCTAAAGTACGTGTTCGGAAACATGGCGGCAAAAACTGAAATTGTGTCGTACATGGATGAATACTAAGAGATCCACTCGAATTCAGGTTTATCCCACCCTCTGTATTCAGGAGAAGAGAAACTTAGACGAGGCTATGTCTACGGGCAGAGGCTCGACTGTTAAAAAATAGACAAAAGTTCGATCACTCCTATGCAAAGTTTGAGGAAATTTTGCCCGTGTCTACGCGCACGGAAACCCCAAATTAAAAACTGATACTGTATCGTATTCTACCTCAGTGAGAAGAACTTGTTTAAATATCCAGAATTCTGTGAGAACTTTCATTTTCAAGCTCTCTGTCTACATATAATTGTGTCTATATCTACGAACAGAAACTCGACTGAGAAAAATTGACAATGCAAAATGACCGATCCAGCTGTTGCGGGGGCTGAGTAAATATTCACACTTGACCGAAATGTACGTGCTGAGGTTTCCCATAGTAAACACTACTTGTGTCACATTTCGTCCCAGAGAGAGAGAGACTTTGAGAAAATATCCAGCGCTCCAAGACAAAGTATGACTCAATCGGGACTGTGTCTACGAACGGAGACTAGTTTGATATAGTACACAATTCAAAGTGTCTGCTCCCGCGGTTGCAGAAGTAGGGTAAATTTTGATCATTATTCTGAGTGTACGCGCTCGAGTTCACCACGTTAAACCGGACTTTGCGTCACATTACATCACTCCGAAGAGGCTTTGATTAAATATGTAGTATTCCGAGAGAGTTCTGATAGAGTGTTCGTAAAGTATCGTTGGGGTCATGCGTGGCATAATATTATAGCCATTTGTAGCGAGTTATAACGAAAAAAAAAAAAGAGAGAAAAGGGGAGAAGAAAGAAAAGGCATTTTTATTGTCTTAGAATTCTTCAGAAGTTTGTATTCTGACCAAAATGTTTCTCTTTATCATCCGTTAATCTTAGAATTATTCTAATTCTGTTGTTTCTTTGAAAACCAAGAGTGAAAGTGAAAGAGAATTAGTGATTGAGAAAAAATGATAAAAGAAAAAGTTTGAAACAATGAGAGAGAGGAGGCAAAATAGAAAAAGTGAGAACATGAGATAGAGAGAGAGAGAGAGAGAGAGAGAGAGAGAGAGAGAGAGAGAGAGAGGAAGGGAGTAAAGAAGTAGCAGAGAAGAAAGAGAAAAGAAAGATATATTTTTACAGTTAGTTCACCGAATACAAAGCCTAAGTACCACTCAAGGTAGAAGGTTACTGAATAAGTTTTTGTAAGAGGTTGGGAGGAAGTAAAAAGTGCAGCGAGCGAATGTGTGTCAGAGAGAGAGAGAGAGAGAGAGAGAGAGAGAGAGAGAGAGAGCGCGAGAGCGTGTGTGTGTGTGTGTGTTTGCGTGGCGAAAGCTCAACCGTAAACCAGATGATAGAAATCAAATTTAACGAAGGCAAATAATAAAACCGGAGAAAGCATTTTGTTGTCTTCGCTATCTTCAGAAGTCTCTATTTCACTTAATTGATCATAATGATATGTTTGTCTTTATCGTCCGTAATTCTAGGAATAGTTTCAATTCCATTGCATGGTAGAAGATGTTTGGAGATGGTTAATATTTATTAAATCGGCCTTGTGTCAAACATAACCGAACTCATTACAACTTAAGATTATTCGCTATCGTCAGAAGGTTGGAGATTGGAATGTGTGGAAAAATAAATGTATACATTTTGTATGTTTAAATATACATTTATTAATTGAGAATGAATTGTAGAAATTAATGTTCACTGAGAAACAGTATTAAGAAGTTAATGTTATAATGAGTTCGTAGTAGATCTTGCAAGAGTGAATTTATGTGTACTTAGGCAGGAACGTATGTGTATATATATGTATGAGTGTTTATTGTTGGGTAGGATTATCTTTGAAGTTGTTGCTCAAGGTGAATGGTGAAAAGGAGGAGGAGAGAAATGAGAGAGAAAGATAGCGACAATAATAATACGTTTGCTCTACGTTTGTCGAGAAACGTGTTAATTACGCTCGTCTCATTTCTCTCTAGCGACGGCCGAGCTTCCTCTGTTTCGTTTGTGGGGCTTCGAAAAGGTCATTTGAAAATTCACTCTTGGATGTGATTCTGATCTTTCTATTTTGTTTTTAGATTTTTCCTAGTTTTTTATTGCCCGACAAGCATTTCGCATCGAGGTGTGAAATTCCATTAGTGTTGTGTGTGCTAAGCAAAGTTTGTAAATTCAAGAAAATTCGATTATTTCTAACAAAGTCAATGCGTCAGTGATAAAATTTATTCACAATCACTTGTAAGACTAGCCTGCTAAGCTGACACGATTTTTAAACGGTTAATAAATATTGGTGGGTATATGTTAGTGGCATAATGGCTACCGGCGTAGAAAGGAACTTGGGTGTAGTCAGTTTTCTTCTTTTCTAATCGCCGTGCCCTTCAGGATGTGAATGATCATGGCTCTCTAAAACTTCCTATATTTCTTGCTCTTAGCATCGTATGTGTTTTTAGTATAACTCTTTCACTCTACACAACCGCATAGGGCATGTTTCTTTGTTTTCTTTGCGTACATTAGACTTCGATGTGTCATGTAAGTGTCAAATTTCTCTAGTCTTCTTTCCTCATTATATGCCCCGTCTTTATTCAACCACCTGTAAATCATAATTGAGCTCTTTGCCTTTATTAGGAAAATTCTTATTTCAAAACCAACCTGGAGTTGGATGGGTTCCTCTGGACATATTTTACGCTGGAGATACCCATTGATGCTATGATTAAATTACATTTCATGCCTTATCCACCCTATTACGAAACTAGTGATTGTGATATGTGATATGCATTTTGCATGAGTTCATCATAATAAAATATTTAGTACTTTCTCTTCTTAACACGAAACCTTTAACGTGCAAATATCTTTGAGAAAGTTATGAATCCATCTCCTCTATAAGACGTGGGTTAATAGTAGGATTTACATCTCAAAAAATCATTGTTATTCTCAAAGAATTTTTAATGTGAATCACTTTTACAACCGAAAAAGTATTTTTGATTTACATGAAAAAAACAAACAAACAAAAAAAAGTCACTTTTTGAATAGAACGAGAAAACCGAGTATTTAGGTTTACTATATTTCAAAAGGCGTTTGAACTCTCAGAAGGTTTGAATGTGAGGATTGCTAAAGAATTTGAAAGCGTCGTTGAAAAGTAAGGATTGTTAAACCAATAGGAAAATGACGATTCCACAAGTGCTACTTTTCTCTTGACACTGAGATATTTTGTCTAGAGGCAGAAAGTCATTGCCACAAAAAAATTTTCCCTTATATAAAAACTCCAGTTATCAATTTTATTGCTTAATGTTTAATGTATTCAGTTGCATTATGACTTTTAAAAAAGGCGGGGCATGTATATTTACATAACTCAAATTCTATCATTAGCAACTGTCTACTTGTTAGGGTACCAGAGAAGGGACGTATAATACAAATGAACATTTCCACTTATGGCATTCTTTTTCTTGATTGCTCAGGACACTGTTCACAAACATTCTAAATCTTTATTTATAGTGATTTTATCCATCTTCTTGTATATCTTTTTTATATTTTTCTTCAATACTTTTGGCCATTTCACCAAAAATACGGAAGAAAAGCAAGTGTACTATGCTAACAACGTCGTCGCATGATTCGTGACAGTTGCTGAGTTTGATTCTTGAAAAGACTCAACACCTATCTAGATGTATAGGTGTACATAAATTGTACAGTATCTCTCTTGTGAGGCTGATTTAGAATCGACTAGCAGCTACTAAATAAGATCTAAATGCCAACTAATTGTTGCCTATAACTGAATGTCAAACACCAAGCTACAGTAATATCCCATGGAAAAGCCAGGAAAAATTTATTCAAATAATACACGATGAGAGTGTAAAGATAGACAAATTACACATTATAAGCGTGAAACTACCAGCCATCGTTCAGTACTGATTTAATGTCTACTCTCACTCTTTCTGTCTCTCTGTCATTTTCTCTCTATGTCTCTGTCTGTATGTCTCTCTCTGTCTCTGTACGAGTGGTATAATGAATGACGGCTCGAAATGAGAGATTGAAAAGCCGAATCCGAAATTCAATCAGATTCGTTACATTCACTTACGCTTTTAATCGCTCTGGAAATATATGAACCCATCTCCCCCAATACTATGGGTTAAATAATGAGATTTTTATCTGAAAAATTCATTTTATTCTTAAAAAATAAAAAAATGTTAAAGCCATAATCACCCGTAATAATAATAAAAAAGAATTAATCCTGTAACCCAGAATATATTGAAGCTTTAAATAACCCACCAGTGGTTAAGTGATAATACGTAAAAAAAAAAACAAGTCACTGAAACATAAAACAAAATCTATCTATCTATAAACACACACACACACACACACACACACACACACACACATATATATATATATATATATATATATATATTTATATATATACATTTTTTCTTTTTAATCATATCACCTCGAGCAAGGCGATAACGCCACTGATGAGCAGGGGTCTACGTAAGAGTGAAAAGATTGGAAAAGAGAAAGCCGGAACCCACATCCTAAACAGGAAACAAGGGATGAGCCTCTACACCTGTTCAATAGATATGGGTGGAGTGTAAACCGGGCGATAGTTTAGTCTATCTGCTCCAATTGAAAAAATAAAGAAAAGAGTGAAAAGATTGGAAAAGAGAAAGCCACAAACCACATCCTAAACAGGAAACAAGGGATGAACCTCTTCACCTCTTCAGTAGACATGGGTGGAGTGTAAACCGGGCGATAGTTTAGTCTATCTAAATGTTTGTGTGTGTGTGTGTGTGTGTGTGTGTGTGTGTGCGTGTAGTTGGTGCTTTTGTGCTTTCCTGTATATGTAGTAAGACACGCATACACATATATAAATATTTTCTTTCTATTATAATGTAATTTTATGAATTGAATGTCATTTCTGAATAAGCGAAAACGTTTAACTATGTATGAAATAAAAAAAAATATGTTTAAGAAAGCAGCACTAGATAACCTTGCTTCTTATCAAATTATGATTTAGTAAAATGATGAGTTTATTTTTTGTTCACTGACACATAACTTGTATTTAAAGAGGCTTCATCTATTACAGAAAAGAAATCACTTCATCTCGCTTTCTTATTTTTACTGAGATATATCGATATCGTATTGTTTCGTAATACTTTATTGATGCTTTTTAAAATTGTTCACTCTTACAGTTACGAAAGATTCTCCGATGCCCTTGCGTAAAGTTCATTGGACACACAATGATGTTTGTTGCATTCCTCGTCATGATCATCATTTCGACGCTGACAGAACATCCTGATCCGCATAAGCTTTTATCTAAAATATTCCCGCATGTTAACATTCACTACCAGTACTTCAGAAACAACACTTCTTCATCCAGTTTTCCAAAGGATTTTGTGGTCAGATCCTTTGAGCCGGAAATTATACATGTCGTTCTTTCAATATGGATTATTGGTAAGTAATGCATATATTCATATCAAAGATTAATCTTTAGCTTCATTTTTTAAGAACACTGAGATAAAATTATTCATAATTTCTCCAAGATATCAGATGACGAATACGAATTTCAATATTGAACGTGCTCTATTGTTCTGTGTCCCAAATATACGCAAGTCATGTTCCCTTGTATTTTTAGTAAATTAATGTGTATATAAACATTACCTGTACCCCGCTTACGTCTACACTACGTCGAAACGCCGGTTTCCGTACGATCACCAAAATTAAGCAATGTTGCATCTGATCAGCGCTTAGATGGGTGACCGACTGGGCATGCCAGCTGTTGTAGTTGTGGGTTTGCATAATGGTTATGAAATTTTAATAGGAGAAACGAATTTCAGTTTATGTTGGGTTCTTCATATTCAATAATGCCGAAAAAGTTTGGGGAACAGTAAAAATCTACCATGTTTTTCTCTAAGTTATGGGTTAATAAATAAGATTCTATCTCTAGACTACTAATATTTCTAGAAAGTAAAATAAAATAAAATAAAATAAAATTTCCTACATAATATTTAGATTTCAGCATTAACCTATTGAAACAAAATCAACTAGCCAATATTCCTTTAATAGGTATACATATATATCCAAACTATTTATTACATACAACTCTTGTTGCGTCCAACACTTTCGCATGACAGTCTCTCTCTCTTTCTCTCTCTCTCTCTCTCTCTCTATATATATATATATATATATATATATATATATAGGTATTAGAATTGATAAATATATATATGGGTAAGCACTCATGTATATGTCTTTCAGAAAAACTTGTCATCTTCAATGAAATAAATAATTCTAATTTACTTAACAAAAAAGTAAATCGTTGACCACATGCTGCCATATAAAAAATAGTTACTCAAATACATACACATAAATTAAAACAGATTCACTTACGCATTTGTTTGTTTCTTTCTCACTCTCCTGCTTTCTGTCTTCGTTTCCTTCTATTTTCCGCAAATATTTATTATTAATTATAATTATTATTACACTACTTAATTTGTAATTTTTGTCTATTTGTATTATATTCTTGATAAATAAAAAAAATAGTGTCCTAACATTGTCAGATTTAACTTCCACGAACGTCGAATGAACTTATATTCAGATTCCTTAAATGGTCAGTTTGTGATATGCACCTAATAATTTCTTAATGCATGAAACTGAGTTTTTCCACCAACGTAGGTTAATATATATATATATATATATATATATATATATATATAAGGGCGGAGCTATAACCATCTTAGACACTAATAACTATATTAAAGAAGCAGAATCACAACTTCAAAACAACAAGTTCTATGCACCCCTACCTCTAGATCCGACTAGTACTTACAAAACAGAATTATCACTTCTCATTCAGAACCTGAATCATAACATAAAAAACAAAATAAAATCCTTCATTCCTGAGAACCCCAAAACAGCAACATTCTATACTATCCCAAAACTACACAAACTCCCCAAAATCATTTCAGAAAAACACCCTAATACCTCTTCATCCAACCCACACCATACTAAACAAGCAAACAATGAAGAAATCTACAAAATTTCAAAAGAACTTAAAATCACACCACCTGGCAGACCCATAATATCAGGCATCGGTACCCTCACAGAAATTATATCTGGATACATAGACAATATTCTAAAACCTCTATTACCTGACATACCCAGTTATATTAGAGACACTACTGACTTTCTCAACAAGTTACAAAGCATTAATTTAGTCCCAGGTGATAATATCATAGTAACGATGGATGTTACGTCCCTGTACACGAACATTCCACATGTTGAAGGAGTAGCAGCATGCCATGAGTTCCTCAAAAACAAATTACCTAACAACCAAATCACAGATTTATGCCAATTAATTAATTTCATTTTAACACACAATAATTTCAAATTCAACAACAAACATTATTTACAGATTAGCGGCACAGCGATGGGCACGAAAATGGCACCTAGTTATGCCAACATCTTTATGCATATTTTAGAAAAAAAGATACTAGACAGTTCACAATGCAAACCATCACACTATTTTAGGTACATTGATGATATTTTCTTAATATGGACTCATGGATTAGAAAAATTAAAAAACTTCTTCACTTTCTGCAACAACTTCCACAATACAATCAAATTTACCATGGAGTACTCATACACATCCGTCCCTTTCTTAGACGTCATGGTAAAATTAAATAAACATACACTTTCCACCAGTCTATACAACAAACCCACAAACCAACATAAATTCCTACACTTTAACAGCTGTCATCCCCTCAAATTAAAAAAATCTATCGTATACAGCTCATTTATTAGAATAAGACGCATTTGCTCAGACCATCCAGATTTTCTAAACAACATTAACAACCTAACAAAACAGTTTCTAAAATGCAAATACCCAATAAAAATAATAAAGGAAGCACTACATAAAACCATCCACATAGACCGCAGCACACTTCTCACATACAAAAAACGAAAAGATAATAACCGAATTCCCATGGTTTTTAACCATAATCAATATTCCCACACACTCATCAAAAATTTAAAAAATGATTACAGGAACCTCCAATCAAACAAAAACATCAAAGACATTTTCGATAGGCCACCCATAAATGCAAAGAAACAAACACCCAACCTATCAACTATCCTCACTTCTAACAAATATTTAAATAATACAAACCTATCAGGGAATTTAAAATGTGGAAAGCCCCGTTGTTTAATCTGTAAACATCTAATAACAGACAAAACATTCTCTGTACCCAACACAAAAATAAAATTACACCCACCAAACCTTACTTGTGATAGCAAAGACATCATCTACTATCTCTTCTGCTCAATTTGCCCCAACAGTGGATATATCGGCGAATCCGGTAATAGCTTTAGATTTCGCTTCAATAATCACAAACTAAATATACGACAAAAAAATGTATACTCCCCAATTGCAGCACATTTTAATCAACCCGATCACACTTTAGAAAATTGCAAATGTTTACTAATAGACTCCAATTTTAGTTCTACATACACACGCAGAAAGAAAGAAAAATACTGGATTTTAAAATTAAACACACACAAGCTAGGGTTAAATAGGGACTTAGGTGTGTTGAATCTCTACAAATATTTCAATAGGTAAAAAGAATTTTCTTTCAGATATTCCAAGGAATTTTTTATCTAAAACAAACAGACTTTCTCCACGGACGTGTCGCGTGTTGATTGGTTGACCGAAAATAAACAAACGGACGTGCCGCATGCTGATTGGTTTATCGACACCACGCGATATAAACAAAAAAATAGATATTCCAAGAGATTTTTTGTCTAAAACAAACAGACTCTCTCCACGGACGTGCCGCGTGTTGATTGGTTTACCGAAAATAAACAAACGGACGTGCCGCATGCTGATTGGTTTATCGACACCACGTGATGTAAACAAAAAAGTATTCGGACGCTATCGTAAAATACGTTTCCAATTCTAATTTAAAAATCACTTGTTTCTGATGAAGGACCGAGGACGGTCTGAAATATAAAAATACAATAAAAATAAACAAATACTGTTTAAAAAAGTACGTTTTTAAATTCAAAACTTTTTATTAATATTCTTTCCTATACATATTAAGACAGTATACGTGGATGATCATCACTATATATATATATATATATATATATATATATATATTTATGCATTGTTTTCTTTTGTTTGTTTGTTTTTTAATTTTGGGAATGTATTTTATTTACCTACTGTATAACACATTTTATATTTTGTTCTTTTCATAGCGGTGATTATATTTATTTAACAAAATGAGTTAGCACTTTTAAAGGCTTTTCGTTTGTCTTGTGTTTTCCTTAACGGGCATTGGTGGGATACTGCAACACTAATGTCTTAAAAGGCTTCTTCCCACTTATACTAAGTTGAAACTTAATTAATTTTTTCTTTTCTTTTCTTCTTTTTTTTTAATTGGAGTAGATAGATCCTTCTACCGCCCGGTTCACACTCCTCCTTTTTCTTTTAGACAGGGTTAGAGGTGCATGCCTTGTTTTTTGTTTAGGATAAGGTTCCCGCTTTTTTTTCTCTCCCCCGGTCCTAGTCTGTCGCAAGCTTTTTGCAGTGTTTGTAGATTGTGGCAACGTCTCTTCATTCTGAGGATACCGGGTTGGCAATTTCCTGATTGCTGCTTCTGACTGGTAATTAGGAGCCCGATCTCGAGCGTAGAGGCTTCTCTGATCAACAGTTGAATAATATCAAGGTTATATGTAGTGCCATGTTGCGCATGGATGGGTTTCTCTGCATAAACCTCCGGTGGGCAACCCTAAGGCTACATTATGCTGCAGTCTGCGCCTGTTTCCCGCCCACACATTCTGCATACAGCAACCGACTGATTCTACTCTAGGCCTTCCTAGATCATTTTTATGTGTTTCCGTTTCTCCCTAGTAAGCTCAGTTAGTTATTTCTTCTTCCGCTCCCGCTCCCCCTCATCTCTCGACTGTTCCGTTTTTGACAGCATCTCCAATAATATTTCGCTGACTTTCTACGCAAGCTTCGAGACTATAGTATAACTGAATGTTTGACCTTATCCAGTCATTCATTTCAAATCGCACAATGAATGTAGTACTGAACGGACATGCCTCCCAATACTATCATACGATTCTAGGTCCTATACTTTTCCTTATCTATATTAACGATCTCCCAATTGTAATAAGATTCCAAGTAGACATATACGCTGACGACACTATGGTTTACTCTGGCATTGATAAAAAATCTGCCGAAGCTGATAAAGCAAACCTCGTTTCCGAGCATGAATAGGACCTTAAATCCGTGGCGGACCGGGGTGAGAAATGGCTCGTGAATTTTAATGCTTCCAAAACAAAGCTGCTATCTATTAACCATCACAGACAATCGCTCTTACCTCCCCATTAGATTGTATCAGGCTAGTCTTCATGAAAGCAAAACATTGCGCCTCCTCGGTTTAACTCTCACAACAGACCTCAAGTGGAATGACTATATAGTATCCATAGCTAAATCTGCTGCTAAGAATGTCGGTTCTCTGTGTAGGGCCAGGAAGTTTTTACCGTCTGAAACAATCTTGCACATATATAAATCTCCCATCCGCCCCGTGCATTGAATACTGCTTCCATATCTGGTTGGGTGCTCCTGCTTTCCACCTAGGTATCCTTGATAAAATCCAACGAAGAATATGTAATGTGATCGATCCCGACTTGGCAGCTCAGATGCTGTCATTTTCTCACTGGTGCAATGTGGCTTCCCTGTATCTCTTCTACAAATACTTTCACGTCTTCTGCTCCGATGAAGTTACACGAGCCACAAGATTAGCAACTAGGTCCCACCCTTTTACTGTGAAACCAATAAAATGTAAACAGAAACTCTACTCCATCAGCTTCTTTTCTCGTACTTCCCGCCTGTGGAATTTTCTTCCATTTACTTGCTTCCCCGACAGCTACAATCTCCAAGAATTTAAATGAAAAGTCAATAGTCATCTCATATCTCACTAACCTTCATCCTCCCTCTCATGCTTCTTTCTCCTTTACTCCAATCTCATCAGTATTCTCATCCTTCTCTTACCCCACTTTCTGACACCCCCTATATCTTGTCACTCTTTTTCATAACTTTCCTTCTATGGTAATTCCCTGCAAAACGGTGGCAGTAAAATGCCTTGCTTTGGCTGATATGATTATATATATATATATATATATATATATATATATATATATATAGTGTATTGAGGCAGCAGAGAATTTTCTAAACATATACTGTTAAATATAAGAGACAATGAATGTCTATTATGTTTAATCATGAGCTGTTCTAAACATCGTATTTTAGCTTTAATTTCAGATGAAAATAAACATTGGGATAATTTTTTATTAAGTTGGTTCTAAGCTTTTGGCTCACATGAGCCATATTCAGAAAGGTTACAAGGATGTTAACACAAAAACATCAACCATCAGTGAAGATTTTATCTTGTGTTGACATAAAACTCCGCTAAGCAACGGCAATAGTTACCAAAAATAGCAAACGCAGTTCGCAAATTTGTAATGCGGTTCTATGACGTCACACTTCGTGAGAGCTCAAAATGATAACAGAACTATATATTTAAATGCAATATAATGTATTATGACCAGATTTAAACGTGATTTTATTAAGTGTGGGTTGTTTGGATTTAATGTAGATGGCCTCCGATATCTGAAGGTCCTTTTTACTGTGTGTATGAGTAAGGATTATTGTATTATTGACTAAAATCTGTCTGATATGACATACATGGTTATGTTTTTTCTGATAAATGTTGTTTAATTGTACTCTGATCAGAAAGGTGAAATTAAAGCCAAAATACGATGTTTATAACGGCTCATGATTAAACATAATAGACATTCATTGTCTCTTGTATTTAACAGTATATATCCAACATAAAATTGTATATTTTGGCAGCAATCTCTTTTTTGTGCAGGTTTCATTCAAAATGACAGACAAGGTGTGAAAGTTAAGTATTGATGTAATTTTCCTCTGATCTTACGATTTTTTATTTTGAGGACAAATTATAGAAAACTTATCAAAATGCTTTGTTTATCCAAGCGCTCTCGGTTATACTATGTCGATGATGCTATGAAATTTGTGCTGTCAAGAAGTATTTCAGGATAAGGTTTGGTAGGTCTCCGTGTACGTTTAAATAAGATCCAATTGAGATTCGTTCAGAGTGATGCAGAGGAAGTCTTAGAGTCAGTTTCGTAGTTGTATGGCTGAAATAATTATTTACACCCACATGAAAAAAACTAAAAATAATGGAGTCTTTATTGATTAAAAAGAAAATCCCAGGACTACGAACACGCTAACAACATGCTTACCGTATTTGATACAGAGCACATACCACTACTCTATATTATACATAACACCACATACATTCTGTTACACGTATAATAACATTCATTCTTGAAAATAGCTGAAAATATGGCTGAAAGTGCTCGAATAACCAAAACATTTTTAAAAACTTTATATAATTCATGTCCTCAAATGTAAAAATCTAAAATGACATAAAAAAATGAACATTACATCTTGCCTGTCATTTTTATGCTAAAACCAGAGATAGGGGTTGTTCCGACGAGAGAAATTGGCATAAAAGAAAAAGTGCGAGAAGCCGTGAACGTTTTGTTTATAATGTAGATTTATTATTGCTATTATTAATAATACTACTGGCTTTTTGTATGATATATTAAATGCACATAATGGTATTTGTGTCGCTAGACGTATTTCGAGTCTAAAGTTGGCTCTCTTTAGGCGAATATACTTGTCACTTCTCATATCGAGATCCAAACGCATATATCCGTGCGCGCACACACACACACACACACACACACACACACACACACACACACACATATATATATATATATATATATATATATAGGACATATATAGGACATATATATAGGACAACCATATTTGAGAAAACACTTCCTTTTTAATTTTAAACGGTATATTTTATTTATTATCCTTTACTGGCTTGAATATTCAAGAAATCGCATTAAAGAAAAAGATGCCCATTCTGACAGGATTTGAACTTACTTCTCCTTTGGTAAAAGATTCAGTTGTTAGACCCAACGTACTAATTTTTCTTTTTTTTCTTATAATAATGATAATATTTCATCTACAAAATTCTCATAAAATCCAGTTTAAAAACCTTGAAGAAAAAAATATTTTGGCAAAATTATTCTTTTATTAGTCCTTCCATAACATTAAACAATTTATTAAAAATCGATCTGAATTTTTAAACGATTTAAAACTTATAAAGTTCATTGTATATTTGACTGAAAATTGCGAGAAGTAGATTAATAAACAAAACGCACATGTAATTTCATTATGTTATTTTTTCATTTCGTGTTTAGACTATTAATATCTTAGGCCCTAATATTATCAGTCCCGAGTATGACGATAAACTAAACCCAGTAGCAAGGCCTCTGAGCTGGAGTTGGGGTGGGGTTAAGGAGCGTGGAACCACCTCTTAAGGCTGTTGTTTCCAGGTTCACCTTGACTAGTGGTGAGAGCACCTGTTAGGGTCCCAGAAATGAGCAAATAGTGAACTCCCAAACGAACACTAAACTCTATGAAAGTGTAGAATTACATATTTATATTAAAATTACCAATAATACCTATTTACAATAAAATAACTAACAATATGTATTTATAGCAAATCGACTTGCAATACCTTTTAAAAGAAAAATGACAATCAATATGTTTTATAGTAGAATTACCAACAATACATTTTATCTGTAGTTAAAGGCATGCAATTGTGTTCAAAATATATTTAGTTGAAGCCATAAAATTGTTTTCAAAATATTTAGATTTCGGCACTAAATAACCCAAAGTTTGATATGCCGCTAAACAAAATCAACCAACCAAACAAAATTATTATCATCATTTAGAAATCTAAGAAGTCTCGTCGAATTGACTTATTAACTATTATTCATTTCAGTACTGAATTTGAGTTTGTCGGTAAAACTCGAATGTTTTGCTATATGGTCTATGATGCTTATTTTGGCCGTTACACTCACAACAATTTGGTCGTTCTTCTCTCCGGCTTTTTATCCAACAGCCTAAATGCAGTGAGTATAACAACCAAGATGAGCAAGCTGGTCTGAAAAGTAAGTTATATGATAGCAATCATTTGTTATTTCAAGAATTCAGACAAATATTAACATTATATCTATTGTTCATTTATAAATATTTATCCATCTTTTCTGTCATATAAACAAAAGACTTAATATTTTACACATTAAACAAGTCTCTATTTAATAAAATTAAAGATTATGACTTGTGCCCACTAATTCGAACATTGCCACTTTTTAGTACTGCATTTGCCAAAGACTAACATTAACGTTAAAAGTGAACGTACACTTTTCAATACGAAAATAGCTGGTATAATTTTTATCATATATTTTTTCTAAAATAAACATTTTCGATGCTACTTCAACTTAGATGAAACCCCTTGATTTATGTTCTTTCCGAACATTCAGTTTTAAAAGGATGAATTTTGCTATTTAGATTTGAATCACATTTGACTGGAAACTGTTATTAAATTGTCAGATATAATCATTTAGACTAAGTGAACGAACTGCAATGGCTCTTTACAACAAAAACTGTTCTGAAGTGAAGCATTCATTTTGTGACCCAGTGTAAAGGAAATTAAGTTTGAAACTTGCCTGTTTTATTTAATGTCATTTCCGATAAACAGCGCCAGTCCCAACAGTAAATTGACACATGACTAAGAACACTAGTTATCAGAATAGAGATTATTTTAGCGAATTTGAAAACGATGATCTGGTTTTACATTGCGACACTTCTGAAAATTGTCTTGTGTTTTTCATTTCTTTCTGTTTCCAGAGAAATCCCACCATTTCTTCCTTTTTCACTCTTCATAGTAAATCATCTCTTGTCTTGAAGTACTTATCTTTGATCATTTTCTTTTCCTCTCTCTTTCTCTCTCCCTTCCCTTCTCTCTCTTTATGTTCTTCATTTTCTGTTTTTTCTCACCCCCTCTCGTTATTTATCTTCTCACCTATCCATCTGATGCATTTATTTCTTCCTTTTTCTCCTAACCGCTTTCGTTTTTTTCTATCTTTCTTTGGTTTTTATTTCTTCTGTTCTCTGTTTTCTCTCTGTTTCTCTTCGTGTGCTTCTATTTCACCTTTTCTCTATTTTCATCTATCTTTTCTTCTCTCCCACCTCTCGCTTTCTCTCTTCGCGTGCTTTTCTTTCTCCCTTTTAATGATTTTCTCTTTTTTTCTATCTTCATCTAAGTCTTTGTGTGTTTCTCTTTCCCACTTTCTCTGTTTTCTCTCTTTTTCTCTCCATTCCTTCTCCTTATCTTTCTTTCTTAGCTTAGCAGACTATTTTGCTTGTGTGTAAATTGTGTGTGAGTTTTAAGATCAAAGATTTAAATAGTATATCATGTCCTGTGCACGAGTAGAGTTTTCATGTAACGTTGTCATCATACGTTACAAATAAGAATTCGATATTTAATCTCTAATATGTAACATCACTGTTTACTTAACTCGATACAGCATCAGTTAGTCGGCCATTGTATGTTTGACGCTAGAGCCCACTCAGAACTTGGACTCTAATTCTAACCTAGGTGTAAGAAGCTCTAGTGCTTACTTCCCTCCTATAAATCTACCTATCAAATAATCTTTCCCACGTGCAACTAGATCGATCACTGTCAACCACTGAAATCCTGCGAGGTGCGGGTCTTGATGTCTCGGGTAATTTTTTACTCAGGCCAAGACAGCGACGCACCCTGTTCCACTGGCATCACATTGACTGCAAATTCTAGAACGGGTGAAATGATTAGAAAACGGTTT
Organism: Ascarosepion bandense; assembly: GCA_037127315.1. Classification (NCBI taxonomy): domain Eukaryota; kingdom Metazoa; phylum Mollusca; class Cephalopoda; order Sepiida; family Sepiidae; genus Ascarosepion; species Ascarosepion bandense. The sequence goes on along the minus strand of JBBBDQ010000611.1, from coordinate 20,233 downwards.
TACATACGTTTCATGCATAATTTTTTGAAAGTATATTGCACGAATTTTTCATCTATTTCAAAGATCCGCATAATAAGATGGCAGGAAGCGTATTAGCAGACTGGCTCAGTAAACTGGGTAATAAGGGCAACAATGAAAATTACCTGTATATAAATTTTTGTTTGATTAATAAAATCATGAAAAGTTCATGAATTTCCCGCACGACTTGTTATTATATAAGTCTAACGTATTTAAGCTTCTGATATAATTCAGTCAGTTTTCTTATTTATCACTACTTTTCTTGCCTCCACATTGTGTTCTTGTGTCAAACCTATGATTGCGGGTAAATACATTTTTCTATTTATCTTATTTCCTAATTGAACTAAACTTACCGGTTTTCCTCTTTATTTTTAACAGGAATGTTATGGCAAGAAATAAAAAAAGTTTATGCATCAGGCATTCGCAACTATTTTGATTCACTCTACACTTATTTAAATTGTGCAGAACTTATATTGTACATCACATCCTTTACACTCCGATACCTGAGTATCATCAAGGTAAGTGACCAACTCAGAGCGTTTCGTGAATTTTATCCTCACGTATTTTAAAAACAGTAACACTGCTTTGTTTCTATTCAGTTTGGCTACTACAGATTCCACTTCAGATTTTAATATTTCCGGTCCGTCCTCATCTTTGCGTATTATTGGTTGTTCTCTCTTGTCGTGGAAAAGATCTTTTATATATTCTTCCCATCCTCTTTCTCCAAAATGATTGTTCTATCCTTAAATTTTAGACATCCTGTTGAAGAGCAGGTTTTGTCCTGACAGTTCTTTTATTTCCTTATGCATTTCTGCTTTATTATTCCTGCTCAATCTCTCTACTTCTGCACATTTGTCATTGACCCATTTCTCTTTAGCCTGTCTAAATTTTCTTGTGTACTCCATTCAAAATCTGTGCTAACCAGTCTAATGATTAAAATCACAATTATTATGTCACCAAATATATTTGAAACGTGAAAGCACAGCGGAAAGAATGTGGGCAAATGAGCAGAGGCCAAAAAAGATTTTGTAAATTTTGCTGGTCAGGCTGAAAGGTTTTTTCTCGATTTCTACATATATTAAAGAAATCGGAGAGAATGAGAGATAAAAAGAGATAGAGAGAAAGAGAGCGACAGAGTGGGATGGAAACGTAGCCGAGTTGTTAGAACGTGTGCATTCTACCAATGAGACCTGAGTTCGAATCACACCAGGGTTAAATTGCTAGCTAGGTGATTTTAGATACTATCGGTCTTGGGAGGCGATCTCACTGCATAGTATCTTCAGAAACCATAGCAGGAGTTGACCCACGGCTTGTGAATAAAATTGGGTTAACGTGTTTGTCTGAAATCGTCCATGGTTTTGCTAGCACGAAGTCATGAGTCATCGTGACCGAGGGTTTAAGCAAACTGAACGTATTCAAAAGATTAATCACACAAGATTGTACATTAACTCTCAGAAAAATCTAACAAGAATTAGTTCATCTTAGTTTCATTATAAACCACAGATTTGCTTTGCGTTGAGCAGGCGCCTGTAATACACATTAGCTAGACGTCGTAGAAAAAGCGTGTACTTGAAAAACGAGTAGTTGCTGAAACTGTATAAGGCCTTATTGAGTTTTAGTTCTTAGCGTTTCTTACTGGATTTCTTATCCTTTTCTGGATGCATTTTTCTAAAATAGTAACGTTTATTTTCATCTTTTCAGGTTCGCATGGCTTTAACATACTTTGAATCTCGGGATTCTTGGGAGCTTCTAACCCAACAAATTGAAACTGCTGAATCTTACTGGTATTGGCTCTTTGCTGGTAAGGCTCACTTCTTAAATGTTCGACCATGTTCCAGGGTTGCAAAATAATTAAAATAATATTCCCTTCTATAACTATTTTTTAAATTATTCACTTAATAAGACTGTAAAAATTCTTAGTATTTCATTCGTTTAATATTATACAATAGAAAATTTACACAAACTTTAATAATCACTTTTGTCTCATTTTCTAAACCATTAGACTCAAGCAAATTCAATAAATTTACTAAAACACAAGATGCTACTCTAACAGAGAAAAATATTATTAAGGAGTGAAAAAAAATAAAAGAACTGGAAATAAGACGACAAAAGATAACAATGGAAATTGCATTTAGATTTTTGAAGATTAAAATTGAGAAGACAAGAAGCCAGAAGAGAGTTCTACAATCCAGAAGTGTGAATGAAAGAAACTGTCAGCATAAAACTTACTGCTACATCTAGCCATTTCAACAGTACAATTATGATATCTTTTCGCTGATCTAGTACTGCTCTTAAACTCGCAGTTTAGGTACCACAGATGAGAATTTATCAGAACAATTACCATGAAAGTTTTTATAGAATAAGCAGAAGGAAGTAATATTATGGCGATGAGAAAGTAACTGAGACCCGGATGCCAGGTCAGAACGACACTGCAAATTTATCTTTGGATATAACAGGAGCAATGCACCTGATTCCACTCTGCTGGATGTCCGCATTAGTCATCCTGATGAAAGAGGAAATGGTTCTCTCAGACGATTAATAAAGAAAAATTTTATTTTGAAGGCAGAAATGATAAGAAATTGTTTAAATATTTTTTCGATAGATTGCATTTGCAAGATTTGAAGTATATCTATACCTTTTTTCTTCAAAATGATAATAATCAACTTCAAAATGGATCAATCAACTTCAAAATAGATTGATCAACTTCAAAATGAGAAATAATCAACTTCACATTGGATTAATCAACTTCAAAGTAAGAATTAATGTCTTATTAATAAGTTTAATATTTATTCTTTTATTTTTACTTATAAGGGATATAAAAAATATAAACGTCCTAAGAAATTTATTTAAAAGATTACATCATCTAAGTTAATTACAAACAGAAGTCATCTCTGTATTCAGATACGAAGTTATTGCAAGTCTCAGAGAAAATATTAATTTCCTCGGAGATCATCGTTTCGAACTTGAAGAGGCGGAATTCATTAGTAGTTAAAGATCCCTGGCCATCACCTCTTAAAATCCCAACAATTGAGTTTGCCATACCTCTTTTTATGTCAGCTTTTATGACTGATCAAACCTTCACAATGGGATTTAACATCGGACTATAGGGGGCAAGTCAGAAGATTTGGTGTTGCCTAAATTCATCCTCCACAACTTCTTCAACTGAAGTATGGCAAGGAGCGTTATCAATAACTAAGACAACTCCCCTTTCATAAATTTCATTTGCCTTTCTAAGATACTCCCTGGTCCATTCTTTCGCACCCTCTTTTTTTAAAGAACCTCTTTTAATTTTATGATGAATTAATCCGTTATTACTAATATATCCAATAACACGGATGTTATTACCCCTGGATCCAGCCGCGACTTCGTGCATTTTTAGAGCGACCTTTTCTTCTTGAAATATGGAGATTAAAATTGATTTCATCCATATAAAAAATTGGCACACTTTGGGACCAAAATTCTAATAAAGCTACTGCAATATCCTTACGTTTCGCCTTATTAATATTAGTATAAGTAGCTTCTGGTTCATAATGAACCGCTTTTGAAGTAAAGGCTATGGAGTTCAAGTGCTTTCTTATGTATTCTTTTGTCACACGAACCTCATACTTTTCAACTAACTTATTTACAATGTCTTGAAGAGTGACCCTAGAAGAGTTTTGGATTAATTTGGCCATAAAAATCTTATGCTCTTGCGTAATTTTATATTTTCTTGCTCCTCCCCTAGAGTCACTATAATCAGCACCCTGGTCTAACCAACGGTACGCTGTTGGCAGAGGCACACCAATTGGTCTTACCAGTTCTTAACATGTAAAAAAACTACAAAGTACTAAAAATTATACATTTTGTTTTAACATTGAAAGAACAATGTCTCATCAGGTAGTTAATAATGATGGTAATAAACGTTTTTATTTTTTAAAAATGCTTTTTGATTATATTAAGACATCATTTTTCTTTAATTTTGAAAGATTTATTTTTGATTAATTTGTTCTTAATAAGGTTGAGCTTAATGTGAATCGAGCAATAATAGTGAGTAGGTAACTATGTCCGTCTACTTCTGGTAAGGGACCCACTATATCAATGTGGAGATTTCTACCGTCTGGTTTTTGAAATTACCCAGGAGGGGACTTCGTATATCTGTTTACTTTGCTTCTCTGGCAATTTAAACAAGTCTGAGTCCAGCTTTTTATATCCGTATGCATGTTTGGCCAAACAAAACGACTGCTAATCAACTTGAGGTTGCTTGGCGTCCGGGACGCGGGAGGTTGGGGAAATGCATAAATATCATATTTCTTAATAAAGGTGATATGTATGGTCTCGCATAACCGGTCAAGAGTAGTGTTTCTTTTCCAAATGGGACGGATGTTCTTTCAGTTGTAAAGAAGTGTCCTCTTTTACATTTGTAATGTGACATCTTTCTGTTGTTCATCTGCAATGAGGTCGAAGATAAGTGTTACTGAATCAATAGATTGTATCGTAGAGCGTGAGAGTGTATCTGTCACGATATTGTCCGAACCTTTAATGTAGCGAATATCCGAGGTAAATTGGGATATGTAGTCCAGTTGTCGGGTATCTCTGGATGTGTATTTATCTGTATTCACATTTCGTCCCTCAAGCAGATGTCGAAAATGCCTTATTGATAAGTAAATATCAAGTAACTCTCTCGAGATTGTACTGTATTTCTGTTGTGCTTTTCTTCAATTCGACTGAAAAAAAGCCATTTAGTTCCTGATGTAGAACAGCTCTAAGTGAATCTGCTGAGGCGTCAGTCGTCAATGTGAGTGTTGAGTTAGCATCGTCTCTGATATAAAATAGCTTGGTAAAATCTGCTAATGCTTTCGTAACATCTTGGAATGCAGTTAAAGCTTTTCCGTCTATCAGTATTTCTGCATTTTTCTTCTTTTGTTTTTCCAGCAAGTTGGTGAGTGGGGTCAAAATTTTGGAACAACCTGGAATAAATCTACGGTAGTAATTTATTAACCCGAGAAATATTCGTATTTGGAACTTTGTGGTGTAATTTTCTTTGCATTGAAAATTGCATTTAACTGCAAAAATTTTCTTAGTTGGGTTCTTCCAAAATGCTTTTAGTAGTGGAATCCTATTTTACTTTGCGTGTTTTGGTTAGCTGTTAGATGGTATAGAATTTGTATCCTATAGAACCCAATTATTACCTGGAATATTGTAGCGAAATGCAAACCTTACAACAGAAAAGTAAATAGATGTAATCCCTGCCTTAAAAAACAACTTTTCATCTTAAACCATAAAATAACTTTATCTTAAACCATAAAAATAATTCTAATTTGCTTAGTAAAAAGTGATTTAATGATCGATATAGATTCGTCTATACGCTTCTTTCTTTCTTTCTTTCTTTCTTTCTTTCTTTCTTTCCCGCACAATATTAATTTTAACAATTATGAATTAAACCACTTTAATTTTTGCTCCTTACATTGTTTAATATTTAATCTTAATTTTAATTCTAAATTTTATTTTTAAAATTTTATTTTTAAAATTTTATTTTTATTTTCATTTTTATCTAAAGTTTTAAATTTTTAATTTTTTTATCTACATGTAATATAAGAATATCTAAATTTTTAAAATTTTACGTTTTATGATTTACGTAACTTAAATTTCTTCTCCCAGCATTTTTACATTTTATACTTTAATTTTGATTTTAAATTTAAACTTTAACTTTTATCTACATGTAATCTTAAAGTATTTAAATTACTAATCTTGTTATTAAAAAAGTAGTAACTTAACTTTATAAGATGTAATTCACATGAACATGGGGTGAACTTCAATTCAAATGTATTAAACTGTCAGTTTGAAATATGCACCTGATAGCATAGCGCATGAAACTCCGAATCGTGCAATAGATGTAGGATAATATGTATATATATATATATAATAGAGATCTGTTCATACATTGAGCACTGTTTTATTAACACCTGAATAATAATACTATACATATATGCACTCTCATGTATACTTATTAATTTACCCACTATATATATATATATATATATATATATATATATATATATATATATGTGTGTGTGTGTGTGTGTGTGTGTGTGTGTGTGTGTGTGTGTGTGTGTTAGTGTGTGAGTGAATGTGGAGAGAGAAAATTAATATATACTTAAAAGTTTTAAGGCGTAGCTGATCGATGTAAAATTCATCATCCTGATAGTGGGGAAAATTAAGTTACTATTTGACAAGACATTTTCACTTAATTGTGCAAGCTCCAACTTGGATATACATGTGCTTCAGGACACATTTTCTCAGAAAAGTACTTTACCAACGTCTCATAAATAGGAACATGCTATTGATCCAAATGTTAAATAGATTGTATTTTGTCTGGAGAAGTATATTTTGGCACTAATATTTGAAAATATTTATCAATTTTCAAGATGGCGGCCATTGCATGACTTAAAATTACTAGTTTTGTAGCTGTCTTGGAAAATTATCACAGATATTGTTGAGCAACGTCTGTGATCATGTATTGAGGTGATGCAGTCAAGTTCTATTACATTATGTGAATAAGTGTGATGTTAAAGCACAACCAGGGCACATGATAACTATAATCTTGTGCGTGCCACTAAAAGAGCCGCTGATATGCAATATGGTCTAAAAGAAGGTCACTCAATGCCACGAACTAGCATGAAAGTGCACAGGTGTTTCCTGTGTGAAAAGATACAACCAAATCAAAGTTACGACAAGCCATGACAAGGCAGTTAAATGAGAGGCTTAATGAATGTGCTCGCAAACTTAATGACGGCAAGTTTGTCTGTTTTGGGTGGTGGAGATGTGTTTGTCTGGGAACTGAAATACTTATACTTTTGCTTAACAGCTCTGTACCAGAGAAAGGGGACACATTGCAGCCAAAAACAAAGAAAAAGGCCAGTCATCCTAAGGAAAGAAAGTCTTTCCTTTGGTGTTATCTGAAATTCTTACCGGTATCATTCAGACAAGAAACAGCATTGATGGTCCTCTTTCGTTTCGACTTCCTAACTTGGTGAGTCTTTACAAGAAAAGACTTTAACGATTTGGAACAGATATACCTGATGCGAGCTCTACTAGGCTGAAGGAAAAGCTTTTGGCTGAGATAACTTCGTTAGAAACCTACAAGAATGATCATGATGCTTATCTGACAGTCAAGAAGGATGTAGTTCCTGTCATGTCAGAAGCATTAACCTAGTATCCCATCATTTTCGCCAAAGCTGCCAAGATATTACGTAGGCACATGGTTTATCACAAATATAAATATAATGGCAAACTTCATGAGACTTCAGTATATGATCCATTTGTTTTGCTGCAATTTTCCTGCATGATTAAGCACAGAGCAAACATAAAATTTCAACTGAGGTTTTGAGCAATTTCAACTGACCTGTATATGGCTCAGCTTCTTCAAAGTAACTGCTTTTCCAAATGCAAAGAAGGTGCTGCCACACAGGCATTCCAAAGAGAGAGAAACCCTAAATCTATTTAAAGTATATTGGAACCGTACTTTAAAAGAGTGGGTGGACAGGTGCTTTTGTAAAGTCTGGAGAAGTTTCTTCTGGAATAGAAGACTTCTTTTCTTTCTTTACAAGAACACGTCATATGTAACAAGTTACATTGTGTTGCCTCCACATGCTCCAAAAAGAAACAAACGAAAATCATTGTGTAGAAGAGAATGAAGAAGCACTGAATTTTGATGACTGGTGTAACATAAGCAGAAAAGAATCTTTAATTTCAATTCTGGAATATTGTATTGTCAATGGAATTGGTGTTGTTCTCGCTGATCATCTCTTTCAGAAAGGTCAACTTTGGTTTGTATTGTGAAGCCCTGGCTACTCTAATACACTTGTTGTTTGCAAACAACAATGTTAACTATGCCAGATTGCTTCCCATTCATCTTAGACACATGGTCACTTTGGAAAACACTCACCCTGAGGCCTTCAATGACTTTCAACTGGGTAAGTTTGTGGTACACAAAGCTAAAAGGGAGTTTTCTGGCTTTGCCATTGACCAAGCACATGAACATGTCAATTCAGTAGTGAAAGGTGATTTTGATGCCATTTGGCTTACTGAGGATTCAGCTGCGCTGAGTGGGTCGATGAACAAGAAGTTAGTATTTCACCGTATGAGTTGGCGTCAGTGGCCAAAGTGGCAAATGTAGATACCACGCACCATGATCAATCCAACCTATTTCAGAAATCTTTTTTTGACAAGGTCCAGAAATTGTTTGGTGAAATGAAGGATCTGGGCAATCCTTTTCAAAAACCAAAAGACCTGCTCACATTGGACTAAACATTATCGTAGATACCAGTACTGCTGAACTTGCAAGGGCTTACCTTGAGAAAAGTAAAGTTGCCTGCCGAGAATTTTTCAATCGTCTGAGTGACAGAGCTTTCTTCTATAAGCCTATCAAAAAGCACAAAGCAGACTTCTTTTGCCAAGATGCAGCTGCAACTTCTGGCGACATGAAGTAGCAGATACTCAAAGATGATTACTGTCTGTTCCCACAGATCTCTGTATCCAGCCAAGCACAAGGGTGAGACTTGCTTGAGTTTTTTGAACGCAAAAACCAGTCTTTTTTTGCATCGGTGAGTGACATTGGGAAACTCTCCACTGGTCAGTAGCTTAAACAAAGACTTATATCACTTCAAATAGTAGTTATCTTGAAAAATAACAGACATTTTGAGTTTCAACTTAGGTAACGTACTTTTCTGAGAGAACATGTATTGAATCACATGTATACCAAATGTTGGAGTTGTACCATTAATTGAAAGGATATTTCTATAATGTGCTCTACTACGACTTCAGAGCTTTGTAGACGAACCACCCATCAGAGGGTAGAAACAACTGATTATATATATATATATATATATATTATAAAAATGAATGACAAACAATATTAAAAAAATTAAAGTCAAAGTAGAAAAAGATTTCGTGATGTTTATGTTGCTTTGACTACAGATGAGATTAAAGTCTTCATTTTTAAATCTGATACTTTTAGATCTGATTTTCAGTTATGATCAAGTAAATTTAATTCAGTTTCTTTTACTTTTTATGTTTTCGTTATTAAATATGCTATATTGTGATAAGAGATATATCAACAAAGGTGAAATATAAGAATCTGTTTCCAAACTTATTATATGAAACTCTAGATGAGCTAGCAATTAAAAAACTTTCTATAAATTTACAAAATCAAAAAATGAAAATAACTGCAGTTGAGCATTATATAACGATACAATTTCAAGATTAGCAACTCTGCATTTTGCAAGTAGTGTATATATATATATATATATATATTGTTTGACATTTCTATTTCATTTACATTTCTACTGTTATTTACCCAACACTTTCTTCTCTCTGCGCATTTTCTCACGTCTTTCTTTTTGTTAAGCCCAGATGTAGCGTGATCCTTATGTTTTTATATATATATTTCACCTCCTGCCTAAATTTGGGTCTATTTCTCCCTGAGCTGTTATCATCGGCTCTCTCCTCTTATCTCTTTCTTTCTTTCCTGTTGTACTCTTTGCTTTTTCTCTCCTCTTTTTTATTTTTTATTTTCTCTATGTTCGTTTTATTTCCTGTATCACGCTCTTTATTTCTTATGTATCACTCTTTCCTTTTTGTTCTCCCATTTTTTTATTTCCTTTTTTGTTTTATCATCTTTTCTATCCTTTTTACGCCGTACAAAAGATTTTCCAAAATAAAAAGATAGTAAGATTTTCGAATTTTCTTTTTCAAAAATTACGTTTATTACCATCATTATTAACTACCTGATGAGACATTGTTTTTCGATGTCGAAACAAAATGTACACTTTTGTAGTAAATGATAATTTGTACATGTTCTAAACTATAACTTATAATATATATATATATATATATATATATATATATATTGTAACAAAGTTGTAGAACTCGTAGGTTTTTAACCTGTTGTTCATGCATTTACTTTTATAAAGAGTGCTCGATACAAACGTTACAGCGTTATATTGTAATTGTTGTTACAATGGTTTATAAATTCATAGTATCACTACACAAAAGGTTTTGCGTTTCGAAGCTAACCATGTGTCTTGGTCGCCTCTTCTTCGGGTGATCAAGTTGGTATGAAAATTATCTAGTGAAAATTATCTAGTGAAAAATCTTTTTCACTAGATAATTTTCATAACAACTTGATCACCCGAAGAAGAGGCGACCAAAACACATGGTCAGCTTCGAAACGCGAAAGTTTTGGATAGTGATGCTATGAATTTATAAACCATTGTAACAACTATTACACTATATATATATATATATATATATATATATATATATATATATATATAGTTTATAAGTATGCTAAGTTTATGGGTTAAAGTGCTCAAAACTAGATAGAGCAGATGTAAATATAAGAGTGGACATTGAAGTCAACAGTCAGAGTCGACAGATTATTTCATGCTTAAATGCAATCATCAGACCATGATAATTGATTTCAGCATGAAAAAGACAATCGCCTGTGGATGTTAACTGTATTTTCCACATCTATCTATCTATCTATCTATCTATCTATCTATCTATCTATCTATATTTTAAAACATGTACAGAATTTTTTTTATATATCCACTAAAAATAGTACATTTGTTTCGACATTGAAACAACAATGTCTCATCAGGCGGTTTGGACAGTAATGGAAAGCCTCTTTTCTTATATTTGGTCAGTTGTGTGTGGGATGTTGGTGGGGGTTAGTGATAAGGAAACAAGTTTTGTTTATTGACTGTTAGAATTTTGAAGAAAATGGTGTAAGTAATGAATATGGTTGATTAATGAGTGTCTTTGAGTTTTCTAGACAGATTTAACATTAGCAGTTAGAATGTAAGTTTTTATCTTGCGACCTGACTATATCCTTTGGATTTCTCGGAAGAGCAGGTAAAGGATGTGATGCTTATTTTGTACAGAATATTTTTGTATTTAAGCAGAGTTTTTATAATTAATCTAAATTTGTATATTTAATCTTAATGTTGGATTTAGGAAATCGATTTTTCTTATTAAATTTTAATATCACAGTTTGGATCACAGTTTGGAAACCGATTTTTTCAATTAAATTTTAAATTTTAATTTCTTTTCTTATACTTGATCAGTTGTGTGTGAGATGTTGGCTGTGGTTAGTTATAAGGGAACAAGTCTTGATATATATATATATATATATATATATATATATATATATATATATATAATGTATTCAGCTACGTATTACAGAAAGCTTGTAAGATTTTCGAAGTTGATTCAAATTGAAAATGTTTTTTCCTGCAGATCGTATTTATTGGAAGCCTCTTGATCTACACAGCATCGCTAAAACACTGTTTGCCATTGCGAACGTAATCAGTTTCACACGTGTTTCTAATCTGCTGCATGCCAATGAATCTTTTGGAACGATGCAATTTTCACTTGCCAAAATGGTTAAGGTAAGTCTTTACCAACGGTTTCACACTTAGTATAATGAACTAAAAGAAGTGTGTGTGTGTGTTTGTGTGTGTGTGTGTGTTTGTGTGTGTGTGTGTGTGTTTGTGTGTGTGTGTGTGTGTGCGCGCGCGCGCACGCGCGCTCGTTCAAGGGATTGAAAATTATATATCATCTTTCCGTGTGTGCATTTGTGTGCGTGGCCTGTCAAATGGGTACAAATTAAATATTGTCTATCCGTGTGTGCGTCTGGATGTATGTGTATGTGTGAGTGTGTACCCACGCAAATGTTTAAAATTTTAATATTGTCTACATGTACCTAATAAACACGCGCGTAAATAAAATTTTATTATTGGATTTATCCGCACATCCATTCGCTTTATCAAGCGTAAAATGCTTAGGTTTCGGGATAGAAAACTGCTCAGAATCGTTACTCATCAGGGATTAACCATAGCCCTCAAAACGTGTCAGAGGTACTGTCTGGGTGCATGAAATTGTGTAACTGTGTCTAATCTTTTGTGAAATAAAATAGAAAAAGGTCTATAGAAACAAATCAGAACCTGTTCTCGGACATAATACGTAAATGCATCTTTATTGTTTAGATCAACTACCAACTTAAAATGTTTTTGGTTGAAGGAGATAATTCGTGTAAAATATTCTGGCGAGCTCCATTTCCTAGCTTCACGAGTACAGATATTAACAACTAAGTCTCGCCACACACAGGATCGAATCTTCCTCATTCCTTTCGTATTCAATTGGTAAGAAAGTAGAGTCAACCTTTGCCTACATATTCTCGTAATGTACACGTTTTCCTTCTTTTACCTCATTAAGAAACCTCTATCTGAAGAGGCTCTTGAGTCTCGTATTAGCTGAAAATTTAGTTAAATCAATATTCAGCTTTAAAAAATTAGATGAAGCACCAGAAAAATGGAGGACTATCATCAACAACCAATTAGTTTAGAAGATAAAATTAGAAAGACAAATAACTAACTTATAAAATGATTTAAGTCGACTGAAATATTTATTTAACAAGAACGAACAATGATCCAGACTACGGGACACAGACAAAAAATAAATAACTAAATAAATGTTATCCGACGCAGTGTCAGATATACAATAAAATAAATGTTTGAAAGTATGCAAACAAATAATTTCCATGAATTTAAAAAAGAAACATTTTTGAAAATAATAAAATGCAATTTTTAGAAGCTATAAATGAAGAAATAAAGTAAAACATGTATTCAACCTCTGCAAACAAATATAACTCCAGTAAAGAAAATATGGCGATTATCACAGCAACACAATGAAACGACATAATGAAATTGATATAAATAAGATCTACTGGATATACAAGGAGAAAGCATAGAGCTAAATAAAACTACACTGAAATAAACCCTGCGATCATAGAGAATTTGAAAGCACTAAATTATGAAATCTGGAAATATGCGAAACCAGATGGCCAAATAATGAAGACTTCAGCAGCGACAACCATAGGTTAATATACGCAGGAGGCAAGAATAACGAAAAAAGAGTCGACTTAATACTGGACAAAGAAATGAAGAAATGTGTTTTGGGATACTGCCAGTTCTCCGAAAGAGTTCTCATGGTCAAACTGAAAGAGAGACTGTTCAACATAGTCAACTGTAGTCCGTCTATGCACCAACAACACAAAGCACTGAGGAAGAAATAGAATCTTTTTACTCCACGCTAGACAATGCCAAGGCTCAATGTAAAAGCCAAGAAATCAGAATCATTATAGAAGATTTGAATGCCAAAGTAGGCAAGGAGATGGAGGGTATGACAACTGGCAACTTTGGTTTAGGAATACGCAACAAAGGAGGAGAAAACATGGGTCGAATGGTGCACAGCAAATGGCCAGGTAATAACTAACACCTAGTTTCAAGAACACCCACGACGTCTATGGACACGGAGAAGCTGAGGACGTGACACGAAAAACCAGATAGCCTACATAACCATAAACAGGAGATTCAGAAATGCAGTGGTTTAAAGCGAAGCCTATCCAGGCGCCGACTGTGGAAGCGACCACGTCTCAGTCATCTGTAAACTAAAGGTGAAACCCAGGAGATTGAAGAAGCCTAGTGCAGCACCAAAACTGAAATGCAACACGTTTGTGAATGACCTTAACCTACAGAAAGAATACACTAACAGCATGAAAATCCAATATGAAGAATAAATTGAAAAAAGACACTCAAAATGGGACTCGCTAAAGGAAGCAATAGTGACAAACAATATTGCCCCAAGGGAAATTATGCGCAAAAGAAAAAACGAGTGGATGATTGAAGAGATTCTGGACACGATGCAAAGGAGGCAGAAAATGATATCAAGACATGGAATAGAGTACAGGGAACTACACAAGGAAATAAGAAGAAATAACAGACAGGCTAAGGAGGAATGGCTCAATGACAAATGTGCAGAAGTAGAGACTGAGCAGGCATAATAAAGCAGACATGCATAAAGAAATAAAAGAACTGACAAGAAAAAAAACTGCTCTTCAACAGGATGTATAAAATCCAAGGACAGAACAATCATTTTTGAGAAAGAAGAAATACTCCAACGATAGGAAGAATATATAAAAGATCTTTTTCACGACAAGAGAGAGCAACCGTTAATACACAAAGATGAGGACGGACCGGAAATATTAAAATCTGAAGTGGAATCTGCAATAGCCAAATTGAATAGAAACAAATCAGCTGGATCAGACGGCATAGTCATAGAGCTGCTAATAGATACTAAAATCAAGCAGGTACAAAAATTTAAATACCTGGGAAGTGTTATAACAGAAGACGGAAAGTGCGACACAGAGATCCGAAGGCGAATTGGCATGGCGAAGAAAGAATTCCAGAAGTTGAGTAAAGTATTAAGAAACAAAACAATTTTGCTAGAAACAAAGAAGAGAGTATTGGATTGCTATTGGATGTCAGTTCTTCAATATGGCAGTGAATGCGGGACAGTATCAAAACGAAAGGAAAAACTTGAAGCAACTGAAATGGGGTTCTACAGAAGGATGCTGCGAATATCATGGATCAAGCATGTGGGTAATGATGTGGTTTTTGGAAATGATGGACATGAAAAGGATATTAATACCGAGCATCAAGAATAGACAGCTGAAGTTTCTGGGACATGTAATGAGGAAAGAGGGCTTGAAGAACCTGATACTAACAGGCCAGATAGGGGAAAAAAAGAGACAGGGGAAAACAGCGGATAACATATCTGAAGGATCTAATCAGGTGAATGATGGAACGAGGGTTGCATTGTGTAACAGAAGAAGGCGTGTTAAGAACCACCAGGGATAGAGAGACGTGGAAAGCCATGATCGCCTATGTCCTGAAATGAAAGGGCACATAGAAGAACTAGAAGATTATAAAATATCCATAGGTATTGCTTTAAGAATGTAGAGTAAATTTTTCATGGTTAAATAATCTTGGCAGAAATACCTTACAAATAGAATTTACAAAGTTTTCCCAAAAAATACCAACGGAAAAAAAGGAAAGAACAGGGCAAAAATAATATTAATGCAAAGAATAAGACAAAGCAACAGTAATAAGACAAAAACATTCCTAAACTAAGAATGATGTTTGCACTCAAAAGTGATACAGACAAGTGATTGAAGCGTTTTTGACTTCAAAACAAGAAATAACAGAACTAAGTCAAATGACACAATGCAGTGGCCTATTTTATTGACTATGAATAAATCCAAGCATGCGTATGTGTGTTTTGTGTATAAATTTGGAGAGGAGGAGGAATTTTTGCAATCATTTCTATGCAACTGTTACCAACAAAGAAGTTCGCCATGCTGCATTATACATTGGCTCGATAAAATCAAAGCTGATTTTATAAAGCAATGAATAAATAATCACAAGTAAAACAAGGACATCGAATAATAATAACAATCGCTTGGTAATTATTTTGTGACAATTTTGATTCAAATCCTTGGTCCCGGCAATGTGGGCTTAGACTCAGAGAACATGAGGCAACCAATAAGCGATAAATAATAACTATACGAGATATCTGTAGACATTACACGACAAGATCCTACTCATTTTGATTAAATAGTGAGTCCAGTTCGGAATTCCCTGTAGGATATATTATAAAATGAGCGCAAGTAAATACAAAATCCGTATTTGCAAGTGAAAGCAAAAGTTAAAATGAAAAGTAAATCGCCTTAACTGAAGTTTGAGATCAAATCGTTAATTCTGTTTTTAGTACCTATAACTATTTCTTCACCTACATCCAACATTTTCATTAACTGTGACCATAACAATTGTAAAGATAGAGCAACATGGATAATAAAATGGACAGAAAGGAAACAAGTATAACCAAACCATTATTATTTACAATATTTATATTCAGACTATTTTTGCTTACCACTGATATTTCTATCACAGCATTGCGGTCGTTGTGCTCTTCAGCCTTTATGAGGTGTTTGATGATTCGGGTAACTATTCAGGGAATTTAAACTACACCTCTGATTTAAAGTACATTGGTCTCATTCTGCAGTCCAGGTATATCACGTTTTGTTCTTACTGTAGCACTAGCTCGGTTAGTTATTGTTTTCCCGTTTTCTCTACGCCTTCACTATCATTGGTCAATAGCCAAGCTGATTAAAAACGTTTGTTTAAGAATTTGATAACATGGCCATTGTTAGATCAATCCCATGCAGACCTAGAAGGCTAAATTTCGCTGCAATGACCAAAATTTATTTTAATAACAACAATGATGAGAACACCGTTCCAAATGTAAATAATGTAAATAATGATAACATTTTGTCCCAGAAATGCAAATAAAAATTCTTATTCTTTGAAAAAAAACGTATGTAACATTCTTTAGATAAATGCATACGTCACTATCTTAACCATAAGTACAGATTTGGGGTTAGGAACATTTAAAAAAGGATTACAAAAAATAAAGAGACTCTTTTAATGAATCTGAGGGAATATAGTGAAAAAGTGACCAAGATAAAGATGATTCCTGAAAAGTAACGAAAATGTACAACATGAAAATCAAAGTTGATGGCAGCCTGGCGAGTGTCTCATAGACTCTCACCGTTAAACGGAACTCTCTAAAACTTCACGACTCTAGTGACATCGCCACGTTGGCTGAAGTTCTGAGATACTTTTTGTGAATAATAATAATAATAGTTATAAGAAGAAGAAAGAGAAGAGCAGTCTAGGAATGACTCTTATGTTCTATAGTGATTTTATTATTTGATAAAAAAAACAGATATTACGATATCATTGCGTGCCTCTTTGAATTTTGTTGAGTGACAAAAGACAATATTCTATGATGTTTTCCGCAGAAGAAAATGGTTTCTTATTAAACCTCTGCCTAAAAACCATGAATCAAAACTTTTTGGTTCATAGAAGTTTAGCGGGTTGATGTGCCCAGATATTAAAAAGTAGAATTAGCCCAAATTTAAGCATATATTGAATGACATCTTCTATCAATATGCATTCCTAATCTCAGAAAGAAGCAATAATATTTAGAGAGATTGGTATATATTTTTTGTGTATTTGTCATGCGTATTTGTTGTATATGATGTTTATTTTTCTGTTGTGTTTTTGTGCTGTATAGTGGGTATGTGAAGATTGCCGGAAATCAATCTCTCTCTCTCACAGGCTAGATGTGGCTATTCTCTCACTATTGCTTCTACCATGGAAAGTGCTCAGACGAACTGCATCTCCGGGTTTGTGAGAAGGAAGTTCCATTAAAACAGTCTCTTCCCGCGAATCACTGCTACTTCAAAAAATGATTTTCCCAGATCACTACAATTTAATCGGTCCTTGTCAGTCATGAGACCAGTCATCCCTGGAAGTTTCATCTGGATCCATCCAGCGGGTCTTGAGATGCCTTGGCCATAGACAAACAAACACAGACAAACGAAACCAAATGCAATACTTCTGCATTAAAGTGGAGGTAAAAATAAATGAGCAAAATAAAATAAAAACAAAATTTCAAATCAATAAACAAACAAATAACCTAAATAATAAACAAATTAACAACCTACGAATGAATACATAAACACAAATAAATGTAATTATAATAATCACCAGCACATAATTAACAAATCAAAAATAAATAATGAATAAAAACGTTAGCAAACAACACAAAATAGTAACAAGACTACATTTGGACTAACAATTATTTCTACACAATAGCCATAAAAGAAATTTGAAACATAATCGTAACTGCGCAACCAATAAACGTTAAAATAACGCAATAGACCTTCTGCCCATAAAGCAGATTTAGCATATTTTTTTATCCAAAACAACAAATATGTCAGTATCTGTTTAGTCTACGAGAGGGGATTCTTCTCATTCCAATGTCCGTCTAGAGAGATATCTTGTTTTGTTCGTACTGTAACACTGTTTAGTTATTGCTTTCCACTGACTCTACGTATGCGCTATCATTGATCAATAGCCTAGTTGGTAAAAACGTTTGTTTAAAAATTTGATGAAATAATAATTTGTGAGTTCACCCCCGTTCTGGCCTAAATCCACGTCTATATGACTAAATGGTGCGATAACCTAAACTAATATTGCATTAATATCAACAATGATGAGAATTTTGTTCCAAATGTAAATAGTATTAAGGCTGGGCCACAGAAAGTCAGACAAAACCCCAGTAATATATATATATATATATATATATATATATATATATATATATACTTCTACTGAAAACAAAACAAAGATAAAATAAAATACAACTTAAACAATCAAATTATGAACAGCTTTGACCTTAAAAATGGATAAAAAGGTGGACAATATTTCTTGGGACAATAAAAATTGGGGAATATTTTTAACTCCCTTACTTCCACCAAACGAAAAAAACGTAAGGACGCTAGAAAAATCAAATAATAATTAAATTTTCCTTGTCTGCCATAATTAGCGAAACATTTCTAAAAGAAAGGATGCTGCCCAAATATATGTTAAAGACTGAACACACTATTACTTGTTTCTGACGTGTCTATCATTGAACAATGCCAAAAAAGAAACCTGAGCAGTTTCACGAATAATTTATTTTTTGATGGCTATCTCGATCATGACATGAAGTTGATGTGTCTTCTTTAATGTTTCATACAATTGTTTTTGCTGTTTATTCCAATGTCATAAATATTCCTTTTCTGTTTCTCTTGCAGAATATCTTGAAATTTGCTGTGATCCTATGCTTGGTAACTTTTGCCTTCGGGGTGGGCATCTACAGTCTATTCTGGTACTACAGTATCCGTTACGAAGTGGGAGTCCAGCCAGGAGAGCATGGAAGCAACACGTCTGCTGAAAAATACTTTAAAGTGTGAGTAGAAATAATCTCAATTCAAAGATTTTGATGAAACTTAAAATCAGATGGCAAAATATTATTAGTGAGCTTATCTGTAACAGTAGCAGTATAAATTTGTTTACGACTTAACTATCGCCCGTTTGACACTCCAGCACTCACTTTCTTTCATTTTCTCTTTTTTTGTTCTCAGTTGGAGTAGATAGACTTAACTATCGCCCGGTTCACACTCTACCCACGTCTATTGAACAGGTGAAGAGGCTCATCCCTTGTTTCCTGTTTAGGATGTGGTTCCCGGCTTTCTTTTCTTTTTTTTCCCAATCTTCTTTCACTTTTTTTCCTTTTCTCTTTTTTTTGTTTTCAATTGGAGTAGATAGACTTAATTATCGCCCGGTTCACACTCCACCCACGTCTTTTGAACAGGTGAAGAGGCTCATCCTTTGTTTCCTGTTTAGGATGTGCTTCCCGGTTTCCTTTTCTTTTTTTTTTTCAATCTTCTTTCACTTTTTTGTCTTTTCTCTTTTTTTTTTGTTCTCAATTGGAGTAGATAGACTTAACTATCGTCCGGTTCACACTCTACCCACGTCTTTTGAACAGGTGAAGAGGCTCATCCCTTGTTTCCTGTTTAGGATGTGGTTACCGGCTTTCTTTTCTTTTCTTTTTTTTCCAATCTTCTTTCACTTTTTTTTCTTTTTTTTTTGTTCTCAATTGGAGTAGATAGACTTAACTATCGCCCGGTTCACACTCTACCCACGTCTTTTGAACAGGTGTAGAGGCTCATCCCTTGTTTCCTGTTTAGGATGTGGTAACCGGCTTTCTTTTCTTTTTTTCCCAATCTTCTTTCACATTTTTTTCCTTTTTTCGTTTTTTGTTCTCAATTGGAGTAGATAGACTTAACTATCGCCTGGTTCACATTCCACCCACGTCTTTTGAGCAGGTGAAGAGGCTCATCCCTTGTTTCCTGTTTAGGATGTGGTTCCCGGCTTTCTTTTCTTTTCTTTTTTTTTTCCAATCTTCTTTCACTTTTTTTTCTTTTCTCTTTTTTTTGTTCTCAATTGGAGTAGATAGACTTAACTATCGCCCGGTTCACACTCCACCCACGTCTATTGAACAGGTGAAGAGGCTCATCCCTTCTTTCCTTTTTTCTTTTTTTTTCTTCCAATCATTTTACTCTTAAGTAGCCCCATGCGTATCAGTGACGTCACCGCCTTGCTTGGGGTGATATGATTAAAAAAAAACAAATATATATATATTATGCCTGGTATGTAGCTTAGATTTGTCCTGCCATTTATAACACTTGTATTAGTTGCAACATTAGTTTTTAATTATATTTGCGGTAGTAGTAACACTAATGTCTTTGTTGAATTTTCTAATGCGTCTGGGGCATAGTTTTGATTTCTTTGGTCATATATTGTAGTTATAGTATCTATAATAATGCTTGTAAACTTGTAATCTTGCTACATCTATGAATACAACATTCATAGATGTAGCAATC